>VZRH01005698.1:49149-95338 GCA_013397555.1 Urocynchramus pylzowi | reverse complement strand
GGGCGGGGCCGGTTAAGTGACAGTAAATCTGTTTATTCTGACTGGTTTTTTGGTTTCTTCTCCTCCTGAAGGACCAGGGCAATCCTGTCTGATTTCTGGCTTTTGGGAAGGCACTCCAAGCTGTGGTTCTGCTCTAGAAACACCCTCGGGGTATCTTCTCTGGTACAAAATGCGAATATACTCAGCTTCTTCTTACCACTCCAAACTTTTCAAAGCAAAATGTGGAATGGGAGAAATTATTTAGAAAGGAATGAATTATTTAGGATATTAGGGCATTCAGGTTTTCTTTACTAATACTTAAATAGTATTAAATAATATTAAGTAATATTAAACTGTGGTAGATTCTTTTTCATCCATCCTTTTGGGACTCCTGATTAGGACATGCCAGTATCTCTTTTTCTTATCTTTTTTTTTTACCATCAAACATTGCTTTCAGGATAATGCTCACACAGTCTTTTGTAACTCATGATTACATTTGCTCCTCTTGTAAGGCCGGCTTTAAAGTGTGGTAACACATTTAGTGACCATATGTCAACATATTTTTGCCCTTGAAATTGGAATTGATGCCTTTGTTCATGTCTCTATCCAACAGGCATAAAGGAAGACAGAAGGACATCACCTAATCTTGTCCTTTGACTATTGTTGATGAGGATCGCAGTGCGGACATTAAAGTTAAATGAGGTGTGTAGGGGAGAGATTTGTAAAAAGTAATGCTTTTCAGCACACTTATGATCTGCCCTGGTTTTCTTAGCTGAAACTTTTCAAGAAGTCTCCCAGCACAGAGGGACCTGTGATGTTTTCTGGTAGGTCTCCTGGCTAGCTCGGGGAGGACACACAATGTAGGGTAGATACATGCTGTGGGATAGATACAGCCATGTGGAGTCATCAGATTGAATGAAATTACTCTTTCTCAGTGTTGAGTTCAAGGCCTAATCAAGGTCATCTTTATAATTCATAATTGCCTGAATAGAGAATCAGGGAATATTTAATAATGAGGCAACCAGTATGCATGTGCCCTATAAATGAGATTCTGTTAAGTGGATCTGTTTTGTTCAAGGTTGTTTACAAGAGATTCCCAACAGATGTGCATTCTGCACTACTGTTCTAGGTAAAAATATACTTTTAAAAGCAGATAAGGTCATGCTAGCTAAAAGAAGGGGTTATCTTTGATACAGAGAACCCTGTGACCCATATCTGACACAATTTAGCAGTTAATCAGGAAATTCCATTTATGCCAAGCAATCTGAATCCATTTCATAATCAGACTCCCTTAGATAGAGCATGCTGTGAGAAACATCAGAAAAAACAATTAGGAATATTTTTTTTTAGTAAGGAGGGATGGTGTCAGAACCTAAAGTCAGAAGCACTTTGAAATCAATAGCAATCAATTCTGTAACTATCTGGAAGTCAGTGACACCTGACAGAATAGTCAAGTTGTCAAATTCTGGAGAGGCAAGTTCACTGATGTTATAACAGCAGCCTTTAAATGTATTTCTCTGTGAGATTCATCATATCAGAAGTGCATAAAAAAGACAAGATGTAATGAAATCTTAGAGGATAAACTGAAATGTGAGTGATTATGGAATAAAATAAAACTGACTTTTGTAATGATGCATGAGTGAAGATTAAAATAGATAATGTCTGAAAAGAGTAGATCAAGAGTGATTGTAGCAGAAGCCTAAACTAAAATATGTAGGATTTTTATAAATCTACAATTCATGTAAGAATTCATTCGATAAAGTGTGGGAACACATAATGTGGTCATTTGAGAAAGACACAGCTAATATTTATTGATGGAAAGAAGAAAAGAAAATCAATACTATTATTGTCAAGGGTGTATTTATTTTCCTAAAAAAATGTTTATTAAAATAAAATATTTATTTATATTTTAGCTTTTATTCTTAAGTTTTGCTACTAAGATAGAGTTTCTATCCATAGATATATAAGAGTGATTTATGGTATTGCATTAATGACAGTTCTCAGAAATTATATTACTTCATCTGTGATACACAACTGTGTTCCTTCCAAAAGAAGTTAGAAGCAGATATTGCCTGATTTCTGTGGTTACTTCTTATCTTGCAGTGAGAATCAGATCATTAAAAAACCTGTCTTACAAGGAAATAAGGGCATGCAGTAGCCAATCTGCCATTCCCTTTTAACATATTCCTGTCAAAATAAAAAAGTTATTCCACAAAAACATTTCCATTGCAGATTCACTTGGCTTTTTGAATGGAAAATCCCATTTTCTTAAGAAACTGAACATTCATCATGAAAAAATTCACCTGCTTAAAATTACAGAATCCTTTTGAAAACTGTAATTGTAATACTGAATACAAATCATGCCTGCTCTTTCCTGGGCCTCACATCAGAATGTAAGGATCTATATTTCTAGTTCCTATTTCTTCTTTTTCTCGTCTTTTCTCTCAGTCATTTGAGGTAAGTTACTGACCCTCTCCAGATCTCCTTTGCAAAAATTTATGAAATGTGTTCAATATTCTTAAAAGCTGTGCTGATGCTAACCTATGTAAAATGCTCTGAGATTCTAAAATTAGGGTTCTTTCTAAATGAGATTATGGATAAAGCACTATGTTTAAAGAAGATATTATACTTTGATGGTCTTGTTCCCCCAGGATTTTGTTCTCTGCAGTCTCAAAACATTGGATAAGACCACCTCCTCCTAGACTGAATCTTGAGGAGCAGTGTTTGTAATTTTCCTCTTCCAAGAGCAGAAATCCCTCACCAAAACTGCTGGTTCCCTTTTCCAATTGGCCCACTCTCCAAACAATTAGGGAAAATCTAAATATTTTATGGTTTATTTGATTATTTCACACACAGCTTTGAAAGAGGCCTTGACTGAAGATCTTCTAAAGGGTCAGGTATTTCAACTAAGAAGGATGTCAAAATAGATTTATGTGATTTGTGTAAGATTATGTTGCCCTGGATCTAAGAGCAAATTGGCCACCTTTCTGTAATTATTCTGTCTTTAAAAATTACAATTTCTGGGACGCAGAAAGTGTCCTCACTATTACAGCAATCATGCTGAATGTATGGGCCTGCCTGGATCACCCTGCATCCATGTTCTGTGTAACATAACATAAAAGGATTCCTGAAATGAGAGCTTATGCTGAGCTTGCACTCCAGGGGCTGGTATGATTATTAGGCTTGGCTGGACTGTTGTCAAGTATCACATGCCACAGCTTTTTCACAGATGCAGTCTGGTTAATGTTCAGTGCAAACAAGCTCTGTCTGCTTTCATCAAGGCAATATGGATCTCCTTATCATCACCACAATGAGAGATTTTCTGTCTAGTGCTGATGGCAATTTCTCTGGGTGATGTTAAATGGGGAACCAGTGCCAAAATGGCACTATATACATGGAGAAAGCATTAATTATTTTTGTATGATAACAGAAGAGTGGAGAGGAACATCAGTATAGACAGTATCAGTTGCCTATAAAAAAACAGAGCAGATGTGGATATTCAGGTGCTTCAGACACTGGGTGAGCTGTTGAAAAGAGGAACACAACCTGTAACTATTAGAGCAAAGCCAGTTGTAAAAATGCCTAAATTCTTAATAATCATTCACATTCAAAAATAAAATACAACACTTTAGCTGCATTTCAAATTACATAACCAGTTGCACCTGATTATAGCTGGTGTCTAAATCAACAAGATTCATGAGTTCCAGTTTCCAAATAATTTTAGCAAAAATATAACTAAAAGTTAGTTTGCATTGTTATAGACATATACAGTCAGTATTGTTGCATGCAAGTATTCACAACAGATTCCACTAGACAAGAACTATTCATTTGAAGTTTCTGTACTACGTAGAAGTGAACAAACTAAAGAATTTCTTTGAGTAGAACAAATCGTAAAATTAATCAAAAACTGTACTCATTACTTGCTTGTATGCAACTTTATGAGAGTCTCAGCTTATATCTGGATTGATTATATCATACCTCTGTGAAATAGATGCAATGAGAAAAAAAAATAAAAGGCAAAACAAAAATTAAATTTTGTGTGTTCTTAAATCTTTTAAAGATTAATTTCTGGCTCATGATATTGAAATGTCATTTGTGTGTTAAATTGAAATAAGCAGAGTAAAGGCTTCCAAAATAGGTGATATTTTGTTATTAGTCAACAGACTATGAAAAGCAAACTCAGGGGTTATCAAGATAACTGAGCAATGGATAAACAGTTGGAAGAAAGTCAAGTCCCAAATTCTTATTCCTTTTTATTCAAGTTTGATTAGCTGTCTTCTGTAGCTGTCCTCTAGAACACCTAAGAGTCCAGAAAAAGATCTCAAATAAAAGAGTACCTCTGTCAGGAGCTGAATCTGTGGATTTCCCTAGAGGATGTATCTAATGGCAGCCATTCAGGAGAGCAAAGCACAAGGATTAGATGCCTGCTTTGATCAAACACCACACAGATCTGAGTCGTGAGGCACAATATCAGAGAATAAATCATAGAATGCTTCAGATTGGAGAAGACCCTTAAGATCATTGAGTCTAACCATAAACTTAGCAGTTTACTGCTAAGCCAAGCTACCCTTGGAAAAGACCCTTAAGATCATTGAGTCTAACCATAAACTTAGCAGTTTACTGCTAAGCCAAGCTACCCACTAAGCCGTGTCCCTAAGGGCCATATTTATAGGTCTTAAATAACACCAGGAACTCCTCTGGAGTCAGGCTGTTACAATATTTGGAAACCCTTACAGTGATGAATTTTTTTCTAATGTCCAAGCTTAAACTTTCCTGGTACAACTTTAGGCTGTTTCCTCTTGTGCTACCTCTTGTTATTTGGGAGCAAAAAACAATCCCACCTCCAAACAGCCTCCTTTCATGTACTGTTAAAGGTCTTTTCTCAGTGGGTGCTCATGACTTACTCTCTAGACACCAATAATGTGGAAAGTGTATGAAGTATCAGTTTAGATGGGTTGGAGAAAAAATATTCAACAACCACTATGGTTGGTGAAAAAAGATTTTTCACATATTGAGGGGAGTTATCAACACAGGCTGGTGGGTGAGAGGCTGGACATGACCCAGCCATGGGCACTCCCAGCCCAGAAAGCCAAACATGTCCTGGGCTGCATCCAAAGCAGAGTGGGCAGCAGGGGAGGGAGGGGATTCTGCCCCTCTGCTCTGCTCTGGTGAGAGCCCACCTGGAACCCTGCATCCAGCTCTGGGGTCCCAGCACAGGAAGGAGACATGGACCTGCTGGAGTGAGCTCAGATGAGTGGTGCAAAAGTGATGTGAGGTCTCCTCACATTTCCTCTCACTTCTCCTGTGACGAAGGGCTGAGAAAATTGGAGTTGTCCAACCTGGAGAAGAGAGGGCTCCAAAGAGAATTATTGAGACCTCTCAGTATTTAAAGGGAGATTACAATAAAGACTAGGACAAAATTTTTAACATGTCCTGTTATGGTAAGAAAAGGGAAATTAGTTTTACATGAAAAGAGGGTAGATTTATACTAGACATAAGGAAGACTGGGTTTTTTTGGGATGAGCACATTTAAACCCTGAAACAAGTTGTCCAGAGGGGTGGTAGGTGCCGCATCCCTGGAAATATTCAGGATTAGGTTGGATAGGACTCTAAATAACCTGCTCTAGTAGAAGATGTCTGTGATCACTACAAGGGATGATGGTGTTTAAAGATCCCTTCCAATCCAAAGTACTCTATGGTTCTATAGCATCCCCATCAGAATCCATTATGAATGAGTATGCATTTTGAAAGATATCACAAAGCCAAGCTCTGTCAGGATCCTCATCTGCTTAATTTAAATTCTAAAATATGTTATTTGTACAACAGATTTATTCTTCTGCATAATTTAATAGAATTCCCAGGGAAAAATAGCCTGAACACTGGGAGGAATGAAAGAACTCCATGTTGCCTTTCCTGGGACCTGTCTTCCCGCTCATTTTATAGGATGGACAAAAAAAAATCTTGTCAAATTTTTCAAAGCTGCCCTTAAAGATCACAGGAATTAAGAAAACTTCAGTGAGTCATAGACATTTTCAAAGGTCTCCCAGCTCGGTATTTCATTAAAAAATAAATAGAAAATGAATTGACTCTTTAAAATAACAGAAGAAATGAAAAGGAAAGTGAACTTCAGTATTCACAACCTAATTTACATTCTCTCTTCATTCTGGCAACTCTTGTAGTTAACAGATGGTGCAAAGGCAAATATACCTTTTGATTATAGGGGAAAAAAATGAAAAAAACCTAGGTGATTCAGGAAATGTGTTCTGTTAAGCATCAGATATTAGGACTGGTTCACTTATACTGCTAGCTTGTATCACAACATAAGCAAGCTAGAGGCGACATTGAGTGCCTAATTGTCTTAAAGGATTCTAAAAATGCTTTCCATTAGCCCCAGTTCAGGAAGCAGCTCTGTTCCTAAAATCATGCTGAATCCTAAATATGGACATCAGTGTTGCTGACTTCATTGCTTAACTCCAACCTCTCCATTAAATTCCAATCAGGCAAGTACCAGTGACATAATACAATTCATCAGCATCAAACAGACATTTAGATGTCTACTTCCTTCACTTTCTGAGCTCTGCATCAAATACCATGAATATAAGAGGTTGTCAGCCATTTCAGAGCTCACCAGAGCATTCACAGTAACAGCTCTCCACAACTCTTTCCACAAGCAAAGACCAAAAAAAATCAGCATTAAAAGAAGGATAATCCTTATAGTGAAATCATTGACTAAATGACCTTTCTGTTTGTTCTGATGGTGCCCTGCATTTTATTAGAGCCCAGATGTCCTTGCTGTTATTGTGCAGCAGAATGCCAATTAGCTCTGACTGCACCAATTATTAACTCTTATGATACAGATTCTTCTGCATGAATACGTCATTTGCCACCCCTTGCATACTGAGGCTTTTATTTTCCACTGCAGATAAGCCTAACATCTTTTTCAGAATAATAGTTGCCATAGTCAGCATGTAAACCTTACTTTTAAATTTTTTCTCTCCTTGATTACATTTTAACAGTTATAGAGCCCTGTGGGCAATTCACAGCCACAGGCAGGCTTCCTTTTCTGGTCTACAACTGAGGAAAAGTGCTTTGGATGTAAATGTAGATTTCATCCATGAAGGCAAGTCATGGCTTACTTTTCAGGTTTTGGTTTTGTTAAATGTCCCTGTCTATGGGTAAGAGTTCATCAGACAAAGGAGAGTTTCATTCCACATGGAAGCTAAAACCTGAGCTTTCCTAAGGGATAAAGTAAGATACCCAAAATTGTAAACTGACCATCAACCTTCATCAGACTTCCTTTCTTGCACTTTCTTTAAAAACACAGGTATTCTGTGTTTCACTTCAAAGTGGGGAGTATTTCTCATACAATATTATAGAGAGCTTTTGAAGCTTCTCTCATGTTCTTGAGTCAAAAGAAATATAATAAAAGCACTAGTCACTTCATAATCAGCTAGTACTAAGAAATAAAATTACCTTTCATATGTATTCCTGTTTTCAAGCACTTTTTTCATGCATGAAGTATAATGTTGCTTTAATCTCCATTCACCTGTACTCCATGTTATCAGAAGGCTGCAGTTGAAGCTTTCAGTGTCTGCTTTCTGCCAGTTGCCATAGGATTTGGGTTTATTTATAATTTTATTTATAAATCAGGTCACTCTGTTAATAGGATGGTTTTATTTTGATACTCAAGAACAATATTTTCCAGGCTGTTTCTCTCTCTCTCTCGACTGTTATTTTGGCTTGCCATAAATTTGCCTTCAGAACAGATTTTGCCATATCACTATTTATGTATTATAAATGACCCTGGAATAATTCATGTTGCTGTGGTCATCTCATGCTTTGATTATTTTTATTTTTATTTCTTTCTTTGAGGAAAAAAATAAAACTCTCTGATTTTCTAAAAAGTTGACTGTTTCAGCATGATAACTCCAGCTGAGAAAATTTTCTTTAGTTATCATCTATTTTTCAGGAGAGCATCATGATATTCAGAGGTTTTGATGTACTTTTGATTTTTTTTTCCCAACTGCTTCAGAATGTTTCTGTGGTGAAAAAAATAGATCAATTATACAAAAAATAAATTGCCACTTTAGGAGGTTAAGAAATTAATCCTCTTCAGGTTTAGAATACCATAAGGATTTTCTAGGATTTTGTCCTTGATATAGAATATTCCTATAGGTCGCTGGTAGTAAGATTTCTGGACTTATATCAAAAGTCTACATTCATATGGTAATTATTTGTCTCCAGTTTTTTTTTATTCTGCCAGGATGTGATCTTTATGGAAAATCCTGTGGAACTGTTTTTTCCTTGCGTTGTTTGCTTGTTTTTGTTTGGTTTTTTTTTTTTTTTTTAATAGGTATGCACAGAGTTTTACAGTTATATTTGTTGTTCTACAATTAAGGAACGGACACATGGAATGAATATCTTATGCTCTTAGGTACTTGTGAAATCCTAGATAAAAGTACTGCTTTATTCTGGTGCAATGTCTTGTATATAACACTTTTGGATCTCTTGTTACCATAACAACAAATTGAAAAGCAAGACTAAGTTAATATCATAATACAATTTTTGACTGTTCATTCCTTCATCTGAAGATTTTCTTCTTCACTCTGAAGAGGCTTCCATTATAGTGCATTTATTAAAATATTGTTATAGTAATTATGCAGAGTTTAATGTAAGAGATGGGGGGAGGGGCAGACAGAATTCTGAATTTTAAATGAAAAGGCATGATTTCTCCCTATGGAACTGTATTTGTCCCACAGACAGAACCAATCCAGCAGTCGCATCTCTCCCCTTTGTACATCAGCTTTTGTTTCAATCACTTGTTTGCTGTGCATCTGTTAGCGTGGTTATGCATTAGCCTGAGGATCAGCATCTTTACTTTTCCTTCTGGTCCATAAGAGTATAGGGAGATGGCAAATGCTGTGATTATTCTGCCACTACACACAACCAGAAAAAATCCTACAGTGGAAATAATTTGCCATTCAAAACATGAGTTGATAGAAAATTGTTACTTCTTAGACTGATTTTCTAATGAACCTAGAAATGGTCTAATACTATTAAATTTACAAGTCTCACAGAAATTTCTTTCACCTGAATAAGAATCATCTATAAAATGGTTGAAGAGCATATTTGAAAGATCCCACAAAGTACTTGATGTCTGCAAAGAAATACAGTGCCCATGCCTTTGTATTATGCCACAGGCAAAATAGTCTTTATGTTCCTTATGTGCCCCGGGGGGTGAAGATAACAATGGATGCCCAAGGCACTGCCACCTTCTCTGCTCTTTCCATGCTGAGCAAACAGCAGCACCGAGCTCACTAATCACCGATCAGGGTCACACCAAAGCACTATAATATCTCCATATTCTAAATTGCTACCACTCTGTTTAATTCTGTTTATATTCCACTCCTGGAGACCCTTCTTTCCTCCTAGTCTACAGTATAGGCTACTGACAGTATGCTAAGTCATTAATGAGTTACAAAGGGTAACATTCTCATGAAATCCTAAATCGTTTGAAGCCAATCTGCAGAACTCAGAAATCTGAGGTTGAGCAAAATAGAACATGATGAGAACTGAAGTTTAATTTGCAGGCATTGAACTACACTTTTAGATCTACAGTAATATTTAATGTTAAAAAAATGCTAGTAGTTTCACTTTCTTGTGAATACTAATTGTCGTTCAGCTGTATAATAAATTATTTTTAGGCAATGAATCAAAAAAGTAGCAAAAAGAAAAGTGCACAGCAACTTTGATCCTGTTTTGCTTAAACTCTGCGCAGTGTTTTATCTCTCAGCCTATTATTTCTTTCTCTTCCCTGTCTTCTTTTCACATCTTTTTGCCCTGAGCACTCTAAATTCTCTGTGTTGTCATTTGGATTCTATTTTTGTTCATTGAATTGCAGATTATCTGAGAGCGTTAAAGTGTTATGATTCATTTACTGGAGAGAAATACAATTTGAGCCACTTTGCAATAATTTGTTTTGCTGTAGTATAATTGCCATGTCATGGCATTTTTTTTTGTAAGGACATCAATGCATTCTGTAATCTGTGCAGTTACCATATATTATCTCACTCAATGTAATTTATAAGATGTTGATGTAATCATTACAAATTAATTCTGTGTTAACTGAGAGGACTGCTGTGCACAGTGCTTCAGCAGAAAAAAAACAGGGCAGACAGACTAATGTTCACAGAGTTGGGCTCATCGTTGTCACCCATTTGTCTCCTTGTGCAATAACTGCAGTGCCTCAGGGTGGCACGAAACAGGCACTACATGTTGGACATGTGACATGAACAGCAGGACAAGTAGTAATGTGTCCTCCCCATTTCCAGCACCTTGGTCATTTCTATAAGGGTGAAGGTCCATTTCCTGGCTCTTTTTCAGGAGTTATGAGCCTTGACTGTGCCTTTCTTGGAGTATCTGTTGATCACAAAGTTTTCATCCTCATAAATAAAAGGGAGCATGAAGGGGCTTATGTGGCAGTTCTTACCCTAGTTAATAGTTTCTTTCTAAAAAAAATAATAATTGCACAGTGAAAAAAAGCCTTTATAGGCTTTTTTTCTTATTTTTCTAATTTTCTAAATAATAATAAAACATTATTATTATTATTATTATTATTATTATTATTATTATTATTATTATTATTATTATTATTATTATTATTATTTACTGCTGCTGCTGCTATATGCCAGCAACTCAAGTACATCAGAAGGAATATTGAACTAACACTCTAACACTTACAGGAACTGTAGAGAGGTTTTATGTAGAACTAACAATGAGCAAGTTGGAGAAAGGACAACTTACCTTTACTATTGGATAGGACATCCAGAGGTCCTTTAAGAACTGGACTTCTTCATCTTCCCCCTACAAATTCTGTAGAAAAATATAAAAAGATAGCTCAAAAGGAAAACATGAGACTTTTGTTTGAAGAAACAAGATGATGTAGGACACAATGAAATGATCAGAGTGCCAGAAGGACACAATCAATGAAAACAGATTGTTAAAGCACAGTGGGAACTTCAAAGTGCCCATAGATCCAAATATGGTTATAAAAATACAAAACCAAAAAAAGTTGCTAGAGAAAACAGCACAACATTTTAAGCATCAATTGCTTCCAGTAAGATTCTTAGATGTCTTTTGTTGTGCAAATGAGATACTCAGGAGGAGACTGTCTTGAACACAAGTTCAGAGGGGTTTTATACTCAGATTTTAAATTTTTGCATTTCCTACAGGTTTGGTGCTTGTGGAGAAGCACACAGAGCTGTGCAATGTTGTGGGCACCAGAGCTACCCAGCATTACCATCCCCATCTTGGTCACACCTTTGGCAGCCACAGCACATTTACCTGCCACCCTACTGAACGAGTCCAGTGGTGTTACAGGACGAACCTGGATTTCCCATTCCTGTTTGTCAGAAGCTGATGTTTCACCACTGCTGTGTGATAAATGAGCAACTTATTTTTTGCTCAGAAAGATCTGGGATTACTTTTCTTTTTGCAAAATGGGTTCTGGGAGCAGAATGGGAGGGAATTTAGATGTTAAAAATCTCATTTAGCATTGAACTCTGCTAATGCTTTTGTCAGAAATGAGGAGATTTCAAAATGTCAAAACATTTTTACTCAGAAAACATGCAAGTAAAATGTTTTGACATTTTCAAAATTAAATGCTTCATTAAACAAATGGTGAAATGAAACATTTTGAGAAACAAACCCTTCTGACTTTGTATTTAGCACCCCCCCTTTTAAAAGCTGTCTTTATTAGAACAATAAGGTCTGAAGGAGATTAAATAATTCAGAACTGAAACAAAATGCTTTTTAGTTTGACGTAAGCTGCTACTTTAATGTTTTTGATCTATTGAAATTGAAAACCTCACAAAATTTCCCCAGTACCCTTTTAGTTTGCCAGGTTTCTGCTTATTTTCCCAGACAACTACTGATGTGAAATGCACTATAGCTCTAGTTTCAAGCTTTCACTTTTCTGCTGCTCCTTATTTTTCCTCTTTCTTAGTCCTCTGTTCCCCAGAATAAATGTTTCTTATTTAAAAACTACTGAAACTTCTTCTCTTTAGCTGAATACTCCCTAGTCACTGTACTTGCCCATTTGCTCAGTCTTGGCAGAGAGATGAGGCTTTCGTTGTGGACTGCAGTGCACACCAGGGCAGCACACCAGTTACATAAGAAGGAAGGGCTTTCAGACTTTGACAGCATCTGCAGTTCTGCTAGACTACAGGGGGAATCTTACTTTTTTTTTTTTTTTAATCAAATCTCTGCAAAATATTTTTTAAAAAATCTCATTGTTCGTATTTTTTTTCATTTTTCATTACCCAACCTGTCCAGCTGCAGACTAGACATGATCCAAGTTTCTGGTCCATGAACACAGAGCCCATGCTTCCCAGTTTCTTAGATGATGAGAAGTAAATTTCTTTCTGCCTAAGAAAAGACCCATTAAGAATTCTTTATTTTTTCTACCCTAATGAAGTGTTAGCAGGAATATAAACCACTTTTAATGACTTTTTAAATCATCTGGCAGTATACTTCCTGTGGTTAAAACACATGCTGGATACCATTTAATCCCCTTAGTTATTGAAGAAAAAAATTCAACCTCAATAACTACGTTCCATGATTCAGAGGGAAGCACTGTGACAGGGCACTGTGACCACTTTCATTCCAGACTTTCTGTATGTATGAACAAGATGACCCTACCTTCCACACTTGTCAGACAAACACTAGCTGTTATCAGCCAAAAACTCACTGTGGAAGACTCATATGAACAAAGAAACAAGACACAAGATACTGAACTTAAAAGAGAAAAAATATATATATAACATTACAATGAAAACTATATGTTTCTAAAAGGCTTGAACAAGAATATTTTTGTTGACACATTTTTCACAGAATGATACAACTTCTATCTACTATGTTCTTTTAGAGAAAATGATGTAGCTTCATTTTGTTCTTCAGAAGATGCTGAAAAGCTATTTCTGGGAAAAGATATTGAAAGATAGATAAAATTCTGTGACCATCCGGAAGTTTAGGGCAGGGGCTTTTTAGTTCATATTTATTCTCAATTCATTTTGGACAGGGACAGTTAATTCAAGCATTGGTCATAATTTTAATGTGTTACTCACTGTGTCATGGTGCTTGAATCTGAAGTATTATTCTCTAATTTTTTTAATTGTACCTTAAATTCTAAATGTGGAAGGTTGAATTGCAGCTGCTTTGCTGATTGGGTGAAGGGTTTCTTTTCAGTTCTGTGAATTTCTGGAAGTCTTGAGGACCAGCTTTTGGATATGATTTCCAGAAATGTCCCAAACAAGTTATTTTTCTATTTCTGCACACCAAATTTCACACTAATTTAGAAATACATAATGCTTGTCTTTCACCTTCATCCACTCCAAAGCTGGAGGTCTGCCCTTGTGTATGAATTAAGAGGTGAAGCCAGCAGAGCTGAGCCACAGCTGGCAATTTTAACCTGACCTAACAGATGCGCCACACACACCTAACGCCTCACTGCAATGCAGCATGCAGGGTAATTAAGTTAGAAAGTGTTGAATGAGGCAAGAACACATGCAAGTGTTTGGATTGCAGAATGCACCTTGTGTGCACCTTTGGAGGTCAGAAGTGGCTGCACACACAGCACTTGGCACCATGGTGTTTTGTATGGCTGCTGCAGGATGATGGCTGGACAAAATGACCTGGCATAAAAGCAGATGAAACTGGCTTCCACTGTCCTTCTTCCACCCCTTTGTAGTGCATCCCCTGGATGGGGATGTGCTTTGCCTGGGAATGTTACCCATTCCAGGCATAGCAACTGCAAGCCTTCCTGGAACAGCAACCTGAGCAGGGTGGAAGTGACAGATGTCAGCTGAAGCAAACGCTGCTGTAAGATTGTGTCACAAGACTTCTAGACCACTGCTACTGAAATCTATCACAAGGAATGGCTTTTTCTGGGAGAGAACCTGTCATTGTCAAAGGACATGAATCTATTACAGGTGATGATATTTACAGAATGTAAACTTTTATAATAGCCCAAATCTCTGACTATCAAGAACAGAAAGACAGCTAAGGAACTAAAGTTGCTCTACATTTTTTCAACTCAGGTAATTATTCATTGATAACAAACATATTTTCTCCTTACTGACAGTTAATAGGAACTTTCAATGATTTTCCAGGTAGCATAATCCTAATTCAGATGTGATAGTTCAACAACATTTATTTTTTTAATTTATTGAATGACTCCATATTTAAATAAGGAAAATCTTTTGAACTCCAGCTTTCTCTCTTGAAATAATGGCACCATTTTAGCAATTTCTTTACTATTAATTATTTTTCTAAATATTAAGCTTAAAATCACCCACCACAGACTTACTGCCAGATAATTCTGCAAAAAGTGAACAGAAAAATTGTTTTGCACCAGAGTAACTCTCAATGGAAGAGCAAGTTATTTACTCTTCTGATATGTACACTAAAGGCTACACAACCTCCATTTACCTGTATTGATGCCTTTTAGATGATGAAGGATGCTTTTAATATGTATTGAAATTTCAATTTCAGCAGTCATTGGTGCTCCGCAGATATAATTCTCTCCATACATGAGGAGTACATCCTCATTTTTAGCAGGTATTTTCCCTGTATTTTTACTTGTTTCTCTAGAGAATCTGAGCAAGGAGTAAAATGAAAGAGAGGAAATCAATGATCCAGTATATGTCAATGAAAAACAAAATATCAGTCTGAATAGTACATAGATACTGACATGGATTTCTGAAGGCAAAAAGTCACCTTCAAAAGTATAGCTTAAAGACTGCCTCCAAATATATAAATCAACTCAATTACAGAGAAACTAAAATACCTAAGAGCTAAATATTTTTAGGTGACTTAAGCACTTAAAAGCCTACATGTCACTGAAAATCAGTGGTTTCTAAACACCTAAATCATTTCTATATTTGAAATTTGGGCTAAAACATCACATAGAAAATTCAAAGAATTTCACCCATTGCCACTCCAGAACAACAACATTTTGGAGAGTAGGATCCCCTATAATCACAGGTTTTAGGAGTTTTGTGAGACCTCTGGGTTTTTTGGGGGGCTTTTTATTGTTGTTCTGGGGAATTTTTTGGTAATCGGTAACAATTCTCTGAAATCTTTCTTAAATCTTTTTGAAATCCATGTCTGAATTCAGAATAATTCAAAATGCATTAATTCTGCCTTCTCCTTCCTGCCCTCTGCTTGCACAATGGCTGCAGAAGACAGGGCCATTGGAGGGAATCTAAATGTTTATCTTTACTTCTATGTGTCACCTGTGCCTGCAGTTAGAAAATGGAAATATCCCATAAGATTGTTTCCAATGTTATTTTGTTGGGCCTTTTTAACAAAACAAACAAAACCCACAAATAAACCAAAATCACAATAAAAGCCATGTGCAAACACATCTCAGGGGTTGAATAACATTGGTTTTTACATTACCTTTTGTTGCAAATTGTTAACCTCTATTTAATCTTATCTAATCTTCTTCAAGCTCATGAACTTTGTCAAGCCTTTTATTATGGAAGGCCAAGCATGCCATGAATAGAAGTGGCACAAAAAGTCTTCAGAACCATCTATAATTCTGCATCTATCCCTCACTGACAAAATATCGTAAGGGGAAAGAAGAATGAGAGAAAATGCTTCATGAATTCCATGTGTTTAGAGTTTTACCAGTTTTACCAATCAAAAGTAGAAATTTCATGCTTCAATTACTCACGTGGACTAGAATGCCTCACAGTAGTAGTAGTATTAATAATAATAATAATAATAATAATAATAATAATAATAATAATAATAATAATAATAATAATAATGTAAATCTGGAACTATAAAATATGCCTGGAGCAGATAACTGTTACCTACTTCTTTGGGCTGCAGGGCTTTCTTTGGGATGTAGAGCTGTCATCTTCCTGATAACACGGCTAAATGAGGATTACCTGAAGTTTTCCTCTGATTTTGAAAACCACACATCAAATAAATAAATGCAAGTGCCTCTTTGTTGATGTCCCAACAGTTCATGTGTCCACAGTGCAAAAGCTTTTATGTAAAAGCTCTCAGATATCAGGAATACAACAGTAATTTAACAGAAAACAGTGTCTCAGGCATGTGTGTGGGGCTTTTATGGGAATAAAACATTAGAACATTTGCAAACCAGTATGTACAGACACAGGAATGGCTAATGTGGACTACCACCTCCAAGGACATTCTGGTGCATTTTTTCTCTCCAATTGATGGCTGTAACCATTATGCAGTTCTCATAAATTGAGCAGAAATAGCAGAAAATCTTAAACTGACTCTTAGCTGTGTAGCCTACAGGTATGCAGAGAATCAAGTATCACAAAGAATCACAGAGAATACAGATTTATACTTGGGAAAAAATCATTCAGTCTAAGTAAAAAAAGCTTGTATTGCTTGCATCAAATATTTATTATCCATTTTCATGAGATTAAGGACAAAAGTATGAGGAAAAAGAGTCAAAAGGAAAAGGAAGAAACAAAAAATAAGGTGGGGAGTGTTTATTGCAAAAATTTTTTCACATAATCTAGTAGTCCAAACTAATTTATTTTAAAAGAAAGAAAGTTTTAGGGCTGAGAAAAGAAATTAAACCTAAAGAAAATGTGTATTGAAGGTGACTGGGAAAAAAGGCTATTCTTGAAATTACATAAACAAAAGGCTTTGTTCCACATTTATATTCCACATATCTTCCAGATTCTTCCTGCCATATTCAAAGATTTCTTTGGCACCAATCTCTTGCAGTAAGGGAAAATTTTCTGCAAGAAAGTTGCTTTTCTGCAACAAAAGACTGGTGCTTCAGTTAACCAGCAAAGACAAATGACCTGTAGGCTCTGATCCATATTTTTGCTTTATTATTTTCAGTTGTAGGTGCTAACTTCCTCTTTTTGTTAAATGGGTTAAATCCAGGTCCCAAGCAAAGAGGTATTTTTTGCAATTTTGCAAAAAATTTTGCATTTTTTACAAAATTAAGTACCTAGGTGATACCTGGTACTAGCTAAGCAAGATTCCCTGTAGAACTCTGTTCTCCTTATACTGATTCATCCCTATACAGACACATGACCTGGGAGCAAATGTCATAATTTTGTTTTGCTTTGTTTTCAGGCAATATCAAGCAATGAGCAGGAGGGGCAACCTGTGGAGGAGTAGTCAGTGGATAAGCATGACCCCTCTAACTCTGCTTGATTGCTACTGGTTGATGTAGATTGAATGGAACATGAATTACAATCATTAGGCATGACAGCACTCTCTGGAGTGTCAGAAACTACAGTGGCACCAACAACCTCTGAAGGGCTGGAGGAAGCAGCCATGATTTCATCCCTGAAAAACCAGATCCGAATTTTAAAGGGTTAGACAGTTACTGTAATTTTTTACAAAGCATCTTCCAAAAAAATAGATCAATGCATTTCTTTAAAAGTTTATTATAGTCTGACTTAAAATGAAGGATGGATGGTTTATGCACCAGAGAGTAACCTAAAGTTTGGAAAGACAACCATGTTCTTAATAGTTTCCTGTGTCTAAGTGACAGTTCAATACCCCAGTGAAATCTGCCTGACCTCCTCCTAGCCAGGAGATTGCATCCTCCTAACCACAAAAAGAGCCAAACGCAATATTTTGTGGTCATATTGCTGAAAGCAGTTTACCTACTGGACAGGGAAAAGAGGAGTGGCTTGATGCACATGTCATTCAGCTGCTTGCTTGTGCTGCCTATCACAGCTTTTCTGAATGCTGTGCTGGGAAAAGCTAGATGTGGTGCTCGTCCTTGGAATGACTCCTCTGAATGATTCCCCTTTTGTTTCAAAGAGCAGGAGGGAGGGATGTTCTTTTCTTCTTCCCCTGTCTTTTAAACAGACCTCATCTTCTAAGGTTTTACAGTAGGAGCTAAATTAGTGAATGTATCAGTAAAATTGGGGGTTTGCCTTGAAGAATTAATAAAGAAAGCATCAAAGTATAAAAAAATTACTTGAATTTAGGTGCTAGCTTTATTGTTATTCTAAGAAATAAGTCAGAATAATTAAAAATTATTTAATTTGAATATGTTTAAGAAGATTTGCATTTCTTTTGTGCTTCCATAGTTGCTGGATGAAGTGTTGCAGCATATCTATTTTCTCTGTGGCGTTACAAGTACAGATTGTGCATATGAACAACTGAGGCTGATTTATGATATATTCTATACATTCTTATTTCTGTTATCAATTCAAGATGTTTTCCTTGGAATTATTTCTGTTACCAAAAATAAAATAAATAAAATATTAAAAATAGTTTAAAATCAGTAAATGGTAACAGTATCTATAAAGACTGTTTAAAGAAAATATGCAGTTTGTCAAAATGGGCCTGCTAAAATTCCCCGAGTGCCTCAAATTGCTACTATAGACATATTTGTGAGGAATGAAAATAATATATCTGATATTAAATGTTTAATGCTATGATATTGACAGTGCAAGTCGAGGCTTTTCCAAATTGAAAGACTTACTTGTCTGGCATTGAAGGTTAGCAACAGGAAATGCTATCTGATTAAGTTCCCATGACTGCAGCTCAGCCTTTATGTGGATGCATGCATTTGGGGCACCATTTAATGATGCAACTTCTGAAACAAGCAGATGGGGACTATGACACAAAAAGTTCACAGCTATTGAGCTAGGATCCTTGAGCAACTGTTCCCTTTGCAGAACAGACACCTCATGGCTGTTATGCTCCCTTTCCAAACAAAGATGCAGTGCCAGCTGAATACTGAAAAATTCACAAGACCCAAGAAACTTTATTTGCTGCAAGGAGCCTTGAAAAAAGCAGCTGACTTGTGAAGAAGAATTATACTATTAGGACAGCTATTAGGCCTTAACATAAGCCCAGGGAGGTTACAAATCAGACAAGCTTGTTCAGAAAAGTGATTATAGAGGAGTTGCTGCAGGGAGTTAGAAATGCTATGGATGTAGCACAAGGCACTAAGCTCTGTGCATGCTTGTTTTTTCCACTTAGGTTTTTTGTTTGGCCTAAAGACAGTTAAAATGATATGTCATGAGTTTGCAAAGAGAGATACATAGATATTTGAGCAAAGATAGAGCATTCTAGTTCTATAGTATTCTTAGAGGGTACATCAGGTATACCACCAACATATGACTTTGGTATTGCTGTTTTTATTCTGAGGTTTTAATTTAAATCCTCCCATACAAGTCTGGTGTTGGCTAGAACATGATCTTTATCTTAGACTTTTGATGCCAAGTAGCACTGATCACTTTCTGATGAGGTGAAGAAAATGGTAGAGACACACATGAAGGCTACGAAAGCCTATTCTTAAAGGTTTGAAGCCTATGATTATTGCAATTGTGTGTGTAGGCATAAGACCATCTTGTAATCATTGAAAACAAACAAACAAACAAACAACAATAAAAACCACAACCACCTAGAAGGTATTTTTTAACTGGCCTTAAAGATGACTAGAAGACAAAATGATAGTGAATTATGTTATTTCCTGAAATCATCTGAGGCTCCCTGGCATTTAGAAAGAAGAATTTAGGAGTCAAGAGGAAAAGACTAAGACATTTATTAGGAGTCACAGTGAAGGTAAAAAGGAATTTGGCAATAAGACAGCAGTAGACAGACTTCTAGAAGGACCTGATTCCCTGTTTTATTTTCTTTTGAAAAACTATTCATTTTCTTGTGAAACTATTGATTTTCACAAGTTTTGATGAGATTGTTTTGGTTTGCATCCATTCAAGCATCAACAGAATCAGATATCTAGAGCACTGATGGAGAAAGAGCCTCAGGTGAGCAATGCTGACCTAGTTTCTGACCAGAGGGTAGTATTACACTAAAATAAGGTTTTTCTTCTAAGATTCTTTGGGTTAAGTGCTTTGAAATTGATGCCATATAAATCTCTCTTTGTTAAAAATTTATTAACTTGGTGTGATTACTTCTTTCCAGAAAGAGCTATCACCATAAATTAGAATATCTAATATCTAATTGTAATACCTTTTGATGGAAACAAAAGGATATAAAAATTCCCTGAGTGTTATGTTGGCTCTAGTATTACTTCTCTACTTTCTGTCTTTTATAAGCTTAATAAGTGAGTTTGAGTTTGTACTTCTTTACTCTGGTTAGTTGCTACCTCTGGGTTTATTTGTAAATAAATTATTTGATTGAAAATATAACTGTTAGTACAAAATTTCTTTGTGTGAAGAGCTGTGGCATTCACTGAACTAGGCTAATGATACTGCATGAACAGCACACATCACAGTTTAGCTAGACTATAGGTATCTCTTTTCATCATGATACATATCATCACCAAGTCAACATTTCTGATTTTGTCTTAACAATAGCAAAAGTAAATCAAGGGGTTTGCTGGACTGGTTCTAAACAGAGTCCTCCGAGTGTTATCAAGACTTCTACATTGTGTTTTGTGTGCTTTGTGCAATATCTAGCTTCAGTGGCATCTCCAAATCTTTTTGATCTTGGGGAAATCCTGGAAGCTTGAAGTGCCAGAGGAGATGTTTCCTGATCTGATGCATTGTGGTGCCAGTCTTAGTGCTGTCCTGAGTGATGAGCAGGGCTTAACTCAAAACCCCAAACCAAGCCTGAATGAAGTCTTAGGAACTCTTGGCTAAGCAAGGTTCCCCACTGTAATAATTTGCTTAGACTTTATGTCTATTTAGAAAGTTGCAGTAAAAAGAGTTTGCATGACTTTTCTCCAGGTTAGAGTCAAGAACAGTTTTTGTGGCCAAGCATGCTCAAAAATGAGAAATCCTACCAATTGAATAAATAAAGGTCAACATTCTAAACTAGGTTAAAACTTCTGGATATATGAATCTTAATGACTTCATTTTCTAAAAGTTCAACTAGAGGTGCTCCTTCAAATGCTTTTCTGAAGAAGATGATAGATGAAAGTCAAGAACTTCTTAGCATATGTCGTAAGTTGCAATTCTAAATGAAATATTGTGCTATTGCAGGCTCCAAAAGTAACACAAGGTCACAAGGAATATTGGATGTAGCACAGGAACCTGAGAGAGCGGATGTATCACAGCCTAGGCATCCTTGAGAGGCTTTCTGAAGGGTACTGACGCTTTGATGAGTCTGGGAAAATCTCTATGTTCTCTATATTATACACTTTTCAGTAACTGAGTCACTTCTCCTCTACTTTGTACTCAGGCTCCATATGTGTATCCTTGACCATTTTTATGTCTAAAATGAAGGTAATTATAATTGTATTACTCTAATTTGTTTTGAATTAAATATATTACTTATGTACTGCTTCTGCCTGATACAGATTTTAAAAAATTAAGTATCCAAGTCAACATGCCTGCTGTCCATGATAGCATTTGCAGTAATTTTGTTTTTTTAAAGATCCTGCCTCAGGGATTGTTATATTTAATGTTAGTATAAGATGACTGACACAGAAATAGGAAATAGACTGTCCAAATTCAGGAGTATTTTTTGAGACATCTGACTGAATCTGTAGGGAAAATTGGGATTTTAAATGGATGAAAATATTAAATATGTAACAGAAAATGCTTATCAATATATGTATTTTACATTACATAAATGGACAAAAATAAAGTTAATTTAATACAATTTTCTTGAAAAGGAAAATCTGCCAGTGGCAAACTAATTCCTAATATGACACACACATCTACAGTGTTCCATGTAAAAAGGCAAAGTATCATTGATGTGGTCAACTTTACCCAAATGCCAAATGTCAGATTTCTGAAAAAAGTGTTTTGATGTGATATGAAAATCTTCAAATGATCTCATGTGGACAGCTCAAAAGATATAAATATTGACTAAAGTACAGCCCAAAACATCTGAATATTCATTGTCAAATGAGAGCATGGTGCTTGCAACCACAGAAGTTGAATTGATGTATGATTGTCATCTCATTGCATTTGAAATAATTCATATCAAAGAAGCCAGGGAAGACTTAAGAAAAAATACTATTAAGGATCATATTAGCTTGACATATTCCTTCCAAAATTTGGATTTAAAAGGGTTTCCTTAGCACAAGTTGAATTTTGTAGGAAATTCAAAGAATTTTCTACATAGAAAAAGCACTCCAGTATTTCCACTGTAAAACACAAACTTTGGTTCATCATAAACAGCAATGGAAAACCACTCTTATTAATCATTAATATTAGAAAATGTTTAACATCAGGAAGAGCAAAAAGATGAAATATTTTTCTATACTCTAGATGAAACATGAACATAAACATATAGAGGGAATCAAAATGAAGTTTACTTCTTACTCTGTTATTTCGTTATAGAGATTTTTAGTTGGGTGGGTGGTTGGTTTGTTGGTTAGTTATTTGTTTGGTTTTGGTGGGTTTTTTTGATTCAGTCTGGTTTGGTTGGCCTTTTTTTGGATTTGTTTGTTTCTTTGTTTGTTATCTTGGTGTTTCAAATAAAAATTTTAGTGGAGAAAAACGGGGTCTAAACAGCAGGATAAAGTGTTCCTTCGCAGTCATTTACTATTCAGTAAGATGACTGAAGGGCATGATGCTGTCCTGAGGGACTTAAACAAGTTCCAGAAGTGCACTTATGGGAACCTCATGAGATTTAATAAGCCCAAGTTCAAGGTGCTGTACCTAAATCAGGCTAAACCTCAGTATCTGCACAGGCTGGGGATGAGCAGATGGAGAGCAGCCCTGTGAGAAGGCCTTGGGGGTGCTGGTGGGTGAGAGGCTGGACATGACCCAGCCATGGGCACTCCCAGCCCAGAAAGCCAAAGGTGTCCTGGGCTGCATCCACAGCAGCGTGGGCAGCAGGGGAGGGAGGGGATTCTGCCCGTCTGCTCTGCTCTGGTGAGAGCCCACCCGGAACCCTGCATCCAGCTCTGGGGTCCCAGCACAGGAAGGAGACATGGAGCTGCTGGAGTGAGTCCAGAGGAGAGGTACAAAAGTGATGAGAGGTCTGGAGCACCTCTCCTGTGACAAAGGGCTGAGAGAGCTGGGATTTTCCAGCCTGGAGATAAGAAGGCTCCAAAGAGACCTTACTGCAATCTTCCAATACCTAAAGGAGACTTTTAAGGAAAATGAAGTGGGGAGCCTTTTAAACAGGGTGTGCAACAACAGGACAATGGGTAATAGTTTTAAACTGAATGAGTTTAGATGCAGACTAGATATGAGAAAAGATTTATGGTCACATTGGTGAAATCTTGCAATAGGCTGTCCAGAGAAGTGGTAGATGCCCCATACCTGGAAACATTCAAGGTCAGATTGGATGCAGCTCTGAGCATCCTGATCTACTTGAAGATGTTTCTGCTTATGACAGGGGATTTGGACTAAATGCCCATTAAAGGTCCCTTCCAACCCCAACCATCCTGTAAGTCTATGATTCTATGCTTGTTGTGAAGTTAGTTTGCTGAGCATCACTTTTTCCCTCCCTGCATACTTACTATAGGCTTATATCCTTGAGCACCACTACTGGTGACAGCAATTAAAATGCTAAAAGCTGTTGTTTTACTAGCTAATTTTATTACCTGCATGATACATCAAAAAGTGCCAGTAAAACACCTGATTTCCACTCCAGGTGGCTACAGTGCTAGAAAGGCAAAGGATTCTTGTATGGCAGAAGAATTTTTGACAGGCAGAAGGATTTTAAAAATTATAAGATGAATATATCTGCCTTCATGTCTCTATAGTTTGACAAAATAGCATAGCGCTAAATGTCAAGTCCTCTGTGGTTTAAAGTGCTTTAAAACACTATGAGCTCATGTTTCTAAAATTATAGCTGAATAAAAGAAAAGGATCTGAAAATTCTGCAAAACATTTCCCCCATCTTTTTACAAAGCCAGCAGTAAATCCAGTGTCTGTGGTAACATTATAAAATGGCTGCTATTCTTTCCAAGGGGTACTGAACGAACCTGCAGCTGTCAAATTCCTCTCTGAAATGTCTGTAACAAAACAGCTGTATGCCTCAACATACACTCAACTAGGAACCTTTCCTGGTCATGACAATATGAGTTGTTTGTGGAGGACAAGAAAAAAGGAAGCTTAGGTTCTCCCTCATGTTATGGCAACTTCAGTACAAGCTGTAGCTTTGAACAGATGCATCAGTTAATATAAATGCCCAGTACTAGGACTTTCAACATGCATCAAATTTTTTCCTTTTATTGAAGGAATGGGATACACATCCTGCTATTTCTATGTATTCCTTAGCTTTCATAAGGGATTCACCTGTTCAAGGACAGCAGATACTGGCTTTCTATGGCTGTCAGATAGCCTGTCTTGCCTGAAACACTATCTTGCCTAGATATACTCCCTTGTTGTAGCATCATCAAATAAAACAAATAGAAAAACCTACAGTTACTTACCACAGGGTAGGTCAGAAGAACACAAAACCAACCTAGTACTTTATAGCTTGTGAGTATGATTTCATACATAGAGGAGGTTTTAGGTTTGGCCAACTGATAATTTCCAAACTCTGTTCTTAGACATAACTGAAAAATGGAGTGTAGTTTTTTTGTCAGAACATAAAGAAAATAATTAAACTGTATCTAGGTGATGCCAGTTTTCTTTGATGGCTAAATTTTTGAACTGTCTTTCACTACAAATAAATAATTTGTGCTCCCTTTCATTATGCAGAAATAAGGGAGCAGGAGCTCTTCATTCAGCCTATTCCAGAGATGCAGCTGCTCTGGGTTCTGTCTCCACTGGCCCTGAAGAGTAATAAGGATGAAAACAACTGCCTAGTAGCAAAGTAGAAGACTGGGTAGAACAGGCACTTCTGGTTATTCTCATTATGATTAAGGTGACTCTGCAGAGTCTCTTTGCCTTGGAATTAACAGATGCACACCTTAAAATGTGATTTTAATCTAAGACATTGAGGGGCTTGTGCCAGCAATGCTTATTGATGACTAGCACAGGAAAGCACTGCTGAGATTTCCAGATAGTTTCCCATGATCACCAATGGCATAGCTGTGGTTTAAGTCTAGTCTCCCTAGACTCCCTGTGGCTGATTCCTTGTCACCCAACTTTGAAAAAATTGGACAAAACTAACTAGGTTAGGTGTTTTATTATTTAATGAGTAAATGTGTATTTGTGACTGTAAGAGGTAGATACCTGAACCATAGCCAGTTTCATTGTAAACTTCCCTTGTAATGCCCCTTACTGACTGCAAAATCTATTAACAGTTGATACTATTGCAAGTCATAGCAAATAACTATGTGTTTATACTGTGGATTTGTCTCATATATTGCTTCCCCAGTTGAACTAACAAGAAGACTTTATATGACTAGAAAAGAGACAAAGCAGGTTGATTTTGTCTGTGTTAAACAGTGACTTCTACTTAGTAAAACCCCAAAATATCCACCTGATTTGTTTACTTGAAAGATAGATGAAAGCTTAATTCAGAAACTTAAAAAGATAAAAATGAGGAAGAAAGAGAGAGAAAAAGAAGGCTGCAGGAGATTTCACTAGGTCTAAACCACAAAGAAAATGAGGGTGTATAGAATATTTGTTCCTACCACTGCATAGAAACATCTTTCACACCTTTAAAATGTCAGCCTGCATTTTCAAACTAAATTTTAATGTAACTCTTTAAGATTATGAAATGATTTTTTACCCCATCTTTTGGTTTTAGTAACTAGGATCACAATCTGAAATATGAAAATAGAGTAAAGAAATTACAGAATATATGACAGAACAAATTTAAGTCTAATGAACATTCAGACCAAAGTTACCTTTAAACTTCAGGATTATTTGCAAAGAAAAAACATATGCTTATACTCTTACCTCAGACTTTGGAATCAATGACCACTCAAGTTTCAGAATTATTTATTCCCAGCAGCTCACACATAATTTAATTCTCTTAGTGTAAGACATAGTTGGGATTCATGTGTCTCATTCATTTCCTCTGTAGACATGGTGCAACGAGGTGCAGAACTGCTCAGTAGGAGGTACATATTGCAGCAGAATTTATGGTTATTTTGGGTTTTAGCTGGTGCTTCCCTCAGATTAAAAGGAATTCATAGCTCTGCTATGTAACTGTGATTTCTTTCTAAAAAAGATAACATGGGGGAAAAGATTAAATTGAAAATAGTGTAGTGCAACAGCGAGGTTGGGATATAGTACTTTCTCTGTATTTTCCAAACACACCCTTCCAACCAGCATCTTACAACCTGACTTAACAGTTTTCGCCCTTTTTGTCTACAGACCCTGGGTGTGGCAGTTTCATCTCTCTGAGGCTTTACAGCAACTCCATATTCCAGCTGCTCAAGAGCAAACGCAGGCAGCACATTTTTAAGCTATTGTAGAGAGCACATTTTATAAGCTGTTACCACGATAAGTCTGAATATTGCATTTTAAACTATTTATTTTATAGACTGATAAATTATGCATGTATTAACTCAGTTAACTCTATTAAGGTCTTAACACAAAACTAATGGAACAATTGAATTATTGATAAGCCACTTTGACATAATGAAATTATAGCTTGGAGCAATGCAACTTTGGTATACAAATTTGTAGTTCTGAATCTTGATTTTCAGTCTGCAAGATGTCTCTGCATATGAAAGGGTCCTTAAACATGTCCTTAGCTTTGAGAAAGTCTTAAGCACATGCTTAGGCAACTTCCAAAGCTGAGATAATCATGTTCAGTGCAATAGGGAAGAAAAAAGGTTCCTGTAGGAATAGCATTGGTGTTTCAATAGGTGGCACTCTTATTTACTGAATGATTCATCTTAGTGCAAAGTATTGAAGGGCTCATTTTTCAGACGAGATACAAACTAGGGGTTTCAGATGACTTCTGATGTTTACAGATCATTACAATTTGAAGGTATTGCTACTGAGAAAATCATGTATCAGCTGGACTTCCATGCTGTGCTTTTTTGGTTGATACTGTTCCAGCCAGTAGACAGTTCTACAGTGTGGTGGGAACAATTGTATGGCCCTGAAGATGTTTCAGTTGGGGATGAAACAGGTCCCAAGCACAGATTGTGATTTAGTAGAGGCCAGAAAGTAGTCCAGATAACAACTTTGCATGAAACTATACTGAACTAGAAAGAAAGCTGCTTGCAGATGAGGTCCAGAGGACAAGCCTTCACACTGTTCCATTTGCTGCACAGCTCACCAGGAGAGGAGTTTTGTAATACAGCTAAATTCAGCACCATGCTCCACACCATTGCTCAGCGTAGGACATTCCAGAGAACGGCTGCAAGCAGCCTTTCCAGGGAAATGCAAAAGCAGCTGCTCTGAGAACTGCATTGTATCTCACAAGAATATCCCATATTTGTCAGGAACCTGCATTCTAGAAATGCTGATTCATCTTTAAAGTAAATGAATTCAAGCTCTCTGTACAATTGGTGCAATCTCTGTTTAGATTTATTTGTGGTATTTCTTACCAGGTACAATCGCACACTATTTTTCCTGCAAGATGCAAGTCATGTCCTTATCCTGTAGGGCAGTTCAGGATCCTTCAGCTTTCTCTGAGTACCAGCCCAAAATTCAAGTTATTTTCTGGTTAATGAGTTTCTTCTTACATATTTCCTACCTTGTAAGTTCAGAATGCTGCTGCATTTACATCCCCTATACAGAAACTGATGTTTTCAAGGACATTTTCCTTGTATTTCTATTGCATCAGTGCTAATGTTGTAGCCTTTTTGCTGAATCTCATTGTAAGAGGTTGTCTGCAGGACAAGATCATTTTTCCATCGTGAGTCCTTAGAAAAGTTATTGAGTTTGGTTCTTTAAATGTTTTAAATCATTTTAGCCATTGACAGTGCATGCAGCCGTGGGGGAGGAGAGGAAAAGGAAAGCAAAAAAAAAATGCAGATAGTGAATCTAGAAGCAAAAAGTCAGATTCTCCTCTGCTCTCTACTTTACACAGTCATTTTACTAGTGCTGGCCAATACAGATTCAGAAGCTGGCAGTATCTTATGGTCACTTTGCAAACCCTGCTCAGAGGAAGTGACTTTGAATAAAGTCAGTATAAATCACTGAGGATGCAGTTTTACAATTCTGTTAGGCAATCACTGCAGAGCCATTAGAAACTGGGCGCTCCCCTTCTGTCCTTGCTTACTGCACCACTGTTAGAGAGGGAGTCTGGTCGTGGAGCTGGGCTGCACTAGTGTTCTTCCAGTTTCATACTGCCTAATGGCCTTGGCTTTCTAAACACTGGGAAGCAGCAGAGCAGAGTGAAGATGGAAAGTGAAGTGTGACAATCATGCAGGTGCCAGAATCAGATGGACTTGAAAGTACTATAAAATTACATCTGAACCTACTCTGGTTGGGTCATCTGCCAGTCAATATTCTAAAAATACCACTTTTCATCACACCTAATTTTGTGTGATGAAAATTACACACTTACTACTAAATTACACACTGATGCCAGATGTCAAGAGTTCATATCCCTGAAAGTTATGACCACATATTTGGTGCCGTTTAAGGCTAGAGAAGAGGGAAAGTCTTTATATCCTTTCCTGCAGAAAGCCACAGTGTCTGTCCTCCCTGCCTCTATTGTAAGAGCTGCTAGGTTGTCTTTCTCCCTACCTCACTTTCTCATTTCAACCTCTCAGTCTTTTGCTTCCCTTTCTCCTCCTAGCATAGGTACATTCTTCAAATGAGGAGTGCCTTCACTCACTTTTACCTGTAGTAATGAAGTCCTCAGTCAGCAACATCCTATTATTATTGCAGGCTGAATTTCTTTCTAACTAAATGTGATACAAAGTTTCCTGTCTAGGAATGTCTTCTGCTCATATTTCCCTCGCCAACGTTTTTTGTTATCTCAGGTGTTGATTGGCAGTGGAAACTCAGCCTTACTGACATACTGTTCTCAAATTAATGCTGTTATTAATGAAAAGTAGCGACTGTGGCTACTGTTGACATAACAAAACCGGATGTGACAAAGTGTTTGCTAGACAAAGAAGAGTCAGGGTAAAATGAAGGCAGAAAATTGAATTGCTCATCTACTTCATGTCGAGCTCTTGAGTATCTCACTGTACTGCTGCTGCTGCACAAGTAATTGGACTGAAAAATACTATCTCCAGTCCAGTGCACAAAACATGATAGTGTGGGCTGAGTAAAACTAGAGAGCTACAGTCAGCACTCCTTGGTTTTGGGTTAGATGAGGGAAACATTACAAACCATTCTTGCAACATGAAGGTCATGATATAGAAAAGATACTGATTATAATGCCCATTGTAAACTTGGAAATATATTTCCATATGAACATTGCAGCTCTCTATTGTGCATTTGCATTTGTGTCTGTCTATCAGAATCCAATTAAATTTATTTTTGCCTCTGAATATATAATTTCCAAATACAATTTGATTCTGAAAGAGCTTAAAAAACCTGAGGAAAGAGGTTCTGGTGCAATCCAGTCAAATAAGAACTGAACTAAAAGCAGGTATATCCAGTATGATTGATTTCCAGGGAAAATAAATAGGAATATAAATGTGATATGTATCAAAAGATATACTGACACCAGAGAAATATTGATGCCTGGGAAAAGACTACATATTTCACTGTCATTTACCAAAAAAAGTATATATCATTCATCTTAATGAATTAAGCTACAGTAAATTAATGATGATTCCCAAACTCGATAACCATCACATAAAAGGACATTTTAAAGAAGTATTCTGTATTAGAATTAAGAGAACTTGTCGCAATGAAATATGAATGATGTCAAACATGCACTGAAGAATGGTGAATGAGGTTACAGGAAAGTCAGATGCAAAGTGAAGTTTCTGAAAACACTGAGTGTTAGACTGAATACTTAAAAGTACACATGTTAACAAGAAGTTTTGTTTCCACTTCTGACAGGAAAAATGCTCTCTCAGGTTGAGATTTTCATAGGAGTTCAGCACCAAGGAGTTTCTGAGGAAGTCATTTTGACAACACCCACTGTTAAAGTTAATTGATGGGCACTGGATGTTTAAAGTTACCTCTGGTCTCTTCCCTATCAGCTCACTCTTACAATGAAATAAAGTTTACATTCAAGTAAAAAACAAATAAGCAAGGAAACAAAACACTAAACAAAATCCATACAGAAATCTCTGATGAATTTGCTTTTGCAGAAGGACAGTTGTCAAAAATGCTTTTTATAGCTGTTTGCTATTTCAAGTCTGCTTTAGTAAGTCACAACTAAGTTCTGTAAGACATAAGGTCAAGTTATTCAGAGTTCAGAACTAAAAGTTCTTTGAATCTGATTTACTGAGTCTCCTTGGCACTGCAGACTCTTGAGGAAGAATACCTACTGTACATACTCTTCAAAGGCAAGCTTATAGCTCTGACCTTATACTAAAAGGTTCTCTTTGACCAACAGTCACTTCTGCAGCAGTTAACCATTTTTATAAATCCAGTGTCAAGGGGTTTTTTGCTCATATGAATTTATCTTTTCATTAAAAAAATTATTTCATCTTTATACTACTTTCTTCCTTATTAACAACTTGCATAAAGTAGCAAACAAATTGCATTTCTACTCAAAAAATACAAAGACATTAACAATATCTACCCAAGAACACCACAATATTTTTGCTTCAGAATTAGGCTGGAGACACATGAGGATGAGGCCATCTGTTTATTTACAAAACAGTTCCATTTAAATGCCAGGCCCACCAGGAAATGTTGGACAGAGGAGCATAAGAGCAGGAGTCACTTAATAGGTGTAAATACTTGCAAATGCACAACAGGCATGATTCACTTTTTTTTTTTCCCTCTTTTCTCAGTATGAAGAGTATTTAAGACTTCCAGGACACTTTTCAACCATCTAGATTCTGCACTTCAATTTATAGTTGCAGTAACTTAGATACTCACATAATTCCCTCCAGTTGTCTGCTGTCTTTGAGAAATTTTTTTCTTATGGAGGAATAGTAAGAGCATGGACCTTGTCTGTTAGGTAAACACAAAAACCCCTAAACATTTCACTGGGAAATCCCAAATATAAGTATTTTGTGTCAGTCACAGTAACATTTCTAACAAAAGCTCTTATGTTACAAGTGTTCTAACTGTTTAATTGATAGTGATCAGCAAGATGTTTTGACATTTAGATTTAGATTCAGAACAACATCATTGCCTGGTGCCCTGTGGAGGACCTTCAGATCTAGCAAAAGGCAAAAGAGAGGGAACATCTGTCAAAAGAGGCTCTGACCTTCAAAACAGAAACAAACTTTTCACAACATCCAGTAAGGAAGAATAAATCTGGAGGTCCTCATATCATTTCCAGGGAGTAACTCTTCTGATCATAAGAACCCTCTTTAAGAGCAGAAGTCCAGCTCTCTGATCTCTGACTTTTCTTGTCTTTTCTGATTCCATCCTTTCTTATCTCTGCCATGAGCTACTCCTTCACAATATGAAAACTGCAAAGTTATAACAGAGTTTGAGAAAACAATTTGTCTATTACTGATGCCATTTGGGTTTTGCCTTTTTACTTTAATATGTTCTCTGTATTCTTCTCACATACATTTGTAGCTCTGTAGCCTATTGTACTAGTGGCTAGTTTTCCCAGTACTTTTCCATGGCCTTTTCCTAGGCAGAAAGACAAAAGAAATTCCAGAGCTCCAAGCCCTGGGAGGGCCCCTCTGCTATCTTGGTTCCTCCTGGGAACCAAAGCCTACAACAATTCTTCAGGACACATTTCATGGACAAAGCCCAGCTAGCACAGAGTGGGGGACTGCAGAGAAGGGACTTGGCCTGGGGGGATGGAATTACATCACCATTTGTCCTCCTAATTGGTGCTTTTCATCAATTATGCTAATTTCCTAAAACCTATAAAAATGCACTCATCCTTGGGAGGGTGGGCTTTTGTGGACATCTTTCCATAACTGCCCCTGAAGGCCTGCAAATAAAGATCCACTCCTTACTAAAATTATCTTGAGTTTCATTTCTGGGTTGGAAAAAAAGGTTGCAACATTACAAAGTCACTGAAATTTACTGCCTTCTTCTTTATCCTTACTTCTTTTTTAGTAGTGTAACAGAATTAAGGAATTTTTTCTGGCTGATATTTTGAGAGACATTTATTGAAATAAAATTCTTCTTTTGCTCCTCCTTTTAGGTCAAAGTGAGTATTGTGGATCCAATAGCAACCTCATTTTTCCTCAAAGGAAAAAGATACCAAGAGATTTTCTTGGATGGGTACCTTTCAAAAAAAAAAAAAAAAAAGTATTTCTAGATTTTTTCCATTTTTTAATAAATACAATCATTTCTGTGAACATGCTTTGACAATTCAAGCACAGTTTCACTCCTTGTTGGTACAGCAATATCTCACTGGAAATAACATTAAATTATATGAGATGCAAATCTACACCTATTCAGATGTCACAGCAAATGATTTAATTATTTAATTTACATTTCTCTGTTTTGTAATCCTCAATTATGATGTGCAGTTCAAGACCCACTTCTATCATTTAATATTTGGTCCCTAAGAGTGCATGGATGCACCTGGAAGTGTTTTCTGACTGCAGCAGTGGTTGTGACATTGTGTTCTGACCTCTTCACATCCGCTGAAGACGTTTCCACCTGTGAGAGGGAAGAGTATTTGCTTTCACAGAAGAAAAGAGCCTGCAAACTCGCTGCTGAGCTCACAGCACTACATCTGAACTCACCCCACAGCTGCAGGGTGGTGCAGCTCCTCCATCTGTGAAGCAAACACAGCCAAGGAAGGATTTCCTGCATTTTCCTGGAAAAGTCATTCACCTCTTGGAGGGTAGATGTCTTTTTTTCTTAACTGTAGGCCAAATATCTGTTGTTTGATAGGAATCCCAAGAGAACCATCACTGTTCCCTGAATCTAAATTGTGGTATGAGAAACAACTTTATCATCTGAACTCTGAAAGTACACTCCTGCTGCATCTTTTGCCCTTGATTAGATCAGAGCAACAAGATCCTCCTCTTTTGTAACATACCTAAAGAGTTTCAGAAGCTAAAGAAATACAGAAGGTTAACATAATATTTTCTTCTGACCCAGATCCCCTGAAACTGCTGCTTCTAGCACTTCCCTGGTATCACTGGATATGCTTTCACCCCCAAGGCATTTTTTTTCAAGCTCCAAAAATTATGTACAAATTCTGTTTCTTTCTTGTATTCTGAAACACAAGGCAAAGAGTACAGAAAGATAACACAGTCCTTGAAAAATGTCAAACATAAATGTTTTATGAATAAATGGGACTTACATGCACTGCCCAAATAAATTTTTTTAGGGAAAAAAAAAAAAGTTTATTTTGGTTTTGGCTAGGTTTTGATTGAACTTGGGAGATCTTTTTGGCTTTCTGGAACTGCCTTTGCTATTTTTAAAACATCATTTTTGACCTATGCCAGTAAACAATCCTCAGAAGAACTTAAAAATGGAAAAAATAACAAAAAAATCTCATAGCATATTAATAAAGCTGAATAAATGCATGATGATAGGTTGTCCTAGCTGTTATCACTGTGAGAGACTGAGTGAGATTCCTATCCTGAAAAAGCTTGACACTGAACAAACTAAGGTATTAAACAAAGATTTCCAGACAGAAGGGGAAAGAAGCACTGTTGTATGAAATTAAACTACTGAAAAGAAGGGGCAGGACCATTTTATACTTTCTTTCCAGACACCAAAAATGGGATAGAAAGCTTGGGAAATTGCTGAGAATTAAGGAAAATTAATGTTGCTACATATACACTCATGGCCACATTTAAGCCTGCCTGCTAGGAGAGGAAGCTCTCTAAACACCTCTTCCACAAACTCTTGACAGATGCAATGCATCCATTGCTTTTATTTTCACAATATAAAATGACAATATATTAAGACAATCCAGAAAGTGACACCATAGAGTAAAATCTTATCCTTACTGGGAAAATAAAATCTTGCATTATTTTCCATTTGTCCTAGTTATGGTTAGGATAGAGTTAATTTTCTTCCTAGTAGCAGGCACAGTCCTGTGTTTTGGATTCAGTATGAGAATAATGTAGACAACACACCAATATTTTAGTTGTTGACAAGCAGTGCTTACTCTAAATGAAGGACTGTTTAGTGTTCCATGTCCTGCCAACAAGCAGGCACAAGAAGCTGGGGAGCAGCTGACCTGAACAGGCCAAAGAGAGATTCCACATTATGCCTTATATATAGACTGGGGGGAATTAGCAGGAGCTGTGGGTTGCTGCTTGGAGACCAGCTGAGCATTGGCCAGGGAACAATGGTATTGTACATCACTCATTGTAGCTGACACCTTATGGAGCAGATTGAGCAATCCCAGTAATGCTTGCTTCCTCAAGCTGTGGCACACCACCCCACTCTTGTGCCTTGCCAGCCTGGTTTTGTCCTTTTCCCCTTTCTGTTCCTTCTGCCTTTTGATGCAGCCCAGGATAAAATTTGCTTTCTGGGCTGTGAGTGCACGTTGCTGGATCATATCCAGCCTCTCATTCACCAGCAACCAAGTCCTCCTCACACGGTTGCTCTCGATCTGTTCATCCCCCAGCCTGTGTTGATATTGGAGGCTGCCCCAACCCAGGTGCAGCACCCTCTGGATGCCATCCCATCCTTCAAGAGTGTGAACAGCACCACTCAGCTTCAGGTTGTCTGAAAATTTTCAGAGGGTGCTCTCAATCCCTTCATCCATGTCATTAATGAAGATATTAAATAACACTGGTCCCACTATGGACCCTGAGGCATGCTACTTGCCCAGATGTCCATTGAACGTGAGCTGTTGACCAGTGAGCTGTGGGGTAATTTTGTAGAATTTCAGCACATGGTGAGTCTCCCATCAACTAACATCTGTCTACAAAAAAATAAAATTCCAAGAATGATCAAATATGCACCAGCAGAATCAAGAATTCTTGTGCATAGATAAGGGTTGCCCTTGCAGCTCTGTCTGAAGATGTTGCCTGATCTTCCTGACAGCACACAATTATGAAAAACATTCCCTTGAATTTGCTCTGTGTAGGTCTGTGTCAGTTTCTAAAACTGTAATCTTTCACAGAGACTTCACCTGATCAGCAGCTAGAGATAAACACAATAAAAGAAATGCAAGCATTTTGCTCTAAACACAAATGCTTAATGCATTACAAGTAACCCTCAGCTTTTCAGTCTCGGGTGTACAAACAACCCTTAAATTCCTTATAAATTTGCTCTGAGGAGTCTTCCAGCAGCCACAAAATGCTCAGGTACCACTTCAGAAACAGAATTTATTTAGAATCATAACAAGATTTCACAAAAAAGCCAAATAGAATTAAGGAATTATAAGTAAGTAGCAACATATGTACTAAAGAAGAATCAAGCACTTCCTTCTCTACCATTTACAAAATTTTTAAAAATTTTAAAAAAGAAAGAAAAAAGAAAAAAACCAGCAATTTGAATAAGTTACTGCATGGATTCATCAGATGGCTACCAGCTAGATTGTGTGATTATTAAAATGTCTAAAAATAATGCATGATCTCAACAGAGGTGGGAAATAAAAACTTGGCTTCTTTTGGGGGTTTTCAGATCTGTTGCCTTCTCTTAATTATTCCTTTTATTGTGTTCTGTCAACTGTTGGACTCAGCTGGCCTCATTGCCATGGTTAGCAATCCTTAGAGGTGTATCCCACAGAGACAATTAATTCATACTGGAAGAACACTAGCAAAACCTATATTCTGTAATGGTCAAACTTCACAATTTTTACTTAGGAAACTAAAACCTTTACCCTTGAAAAATGTGTGTTTCCCATGTGTCTAGAAATCTCTGGTATCCTGAGTTGAGCTGTTAAACAATTTGAAATGAAAGATGTCTAGAAAAGAAGAGGACGAATCGCCCATGAGCCAATTTAAGTCACAGCTAGGAACACACATGTGGTAGCTTCCTACAAATGTTAGAAAAAGTTAGGCAAGCTATATGAAATATTTATTTTTAGCTGGAAAGTATATACTTTAAAACTCTGCTCCCTATTACGAGGTAAGGCAATAAAAACAAAGCAGAAATCAGGCACTGGCTGGTCTTGGAGACAAAGTAGTCATGTATTTGTAACAGAAACCAGCAGAACAGATAATCTCTCACTTTTGATGGCATTTGTCATTTAATTTGTCTTTAACAATCTTTTCCACAGGGAAGGTATCTTAGAAGATAGGGAAGGTATCTTCCTAGAAGAAGGGGAAAATGACCTGTCTAGTTTTTCACTACTGCATATGCAAGGCAGCTTTTGCCTTGTCAGCCCATATTATCTGAGCCTCTTGTGTCACACTCAACCATGGTACTGTCCCTTCTTGTACCAACAGGTCTATTTCTATTAGTACAAGGCTTTTTGTTCATTTCCCTTGCTAAATGCCACATGCACCAGTCCTGCAAACCCTAAGACATCTTAAAAACAACACTTGTTTGTGTTAAAAATACCACTGTTGTATCCCTTCAGAAGAGGACAGAAGTAAAACAAATCAAAGTTTGCACTACAGCTTTAGGAGCTTATGAGAGAAAACAGAAGGCAAAATCCCACACCAGCTTTCTGCTGCAGCTTCCCTGTCCACTTTACTCTTTACTTTAAGGATATTCTTAATGATGGGCTCACCTGCTACCTTGCAGAACTATCTGATGGTTTATCTTTTTTAATCGATATGACTACTTCCAATTTGATTTTGTATTTTAACATGTGATGCTTTTGTAATGGCATACCCATTTATCTCACACACCTGGTTTCCCAGGGAGTTTCCTCTCATATAGGGTTTCAGGACTATCATTTTTTTTGCATATTGCAGCCTGATGTTGCTGAGACACTTAAAACAAACATTTTCTTCCACTTCACCTGATGTGTTGGGAGATGCTACTTTCACCCCACTTATCAAGCATTATGATTGTGCAGCTGATCACAGCTCTTCAAGAGCTCAGAGATCTGTTGACACCATGCTTGTCCACAGTGCTGTAGGTGCACTCATTTATAAACCTTTGTAACAGCACTTTAGAGATAGCCCTCAAAATACTCCACAATTAGATCAATCACCTGCTTACAGATTTTGTTAAAACATTCATTAATGGGCCTAGATAATTCAGCATCACCACCAACTGCTTTGCAACCCCAAAGCCACCCTAAAGCCTGGGTCAAAACATGAGCACATCTTCCATCTTCCTTACAGCTCCATCCATGAAGTTGTAGCCTTTTCAGTTTTACTAATAGAGTCCCAAGCAAAGAAAATATGAGACTTGATCAATATTTCACAGAAAAATAACATTTAATCCACTATTCTTAACTACCAGAATAATTAAATTACCCAACTGTATAGGTTTTTCTTGAGGAGGAGTTTCACTGTCTATTCATAAAATAATACTGATAGTTTTTACACTCCTAAGTTCTGATACTTTGTTAACCTATGCGAATTACATACAAAAACCTTTTGTAACCTTTAATTAAAATTATCAAAACTGAAAAATTCCATTGCTTGCAGTGCTATCCTATCTTTGTCGTAATATCCCAAAATAATTCACATTTTCAATGAAGCAAGTAAGAGATACTGTCATTTTCTATTAAAAAAATAAAAAACAAACCACACTCACAATCTTTCTTGTCATTTTCAGTATGTTCCATTTCCAGAATATCATTCAGATTGGATTTTTTATTTAATCCCAATGGTTTTCTAAAAAAAATCAAACCAAACCAAACGAAACCAAATCAAAACACCAACCAAACAAAAAACCCCCAATATTCACCGAAAGTTATAAGACTACATTATTTACCTAAGTGACAAAATCACAATATACAGGAGTTTTCATCTCTGTATATCATTATTAAAGAAGTTTGCTGTATTTATTGCATACCTATGCAATTTTTAATGCAAATTTGTTTTCCCCTCTAACAGAACATTCAAACTGGGCACTTACTACAGCACTTTTATTGCAGCGAGAGAATTACTGCCTGAGAAATGGAGGACAGCAGAAAGAAAGAAAAGCGTGCATTCCAGAGAAAAAGCAGACCATTTTCAAACACTGGACTCTGCTCATAAACTAATTTCTCCTCTCACAAATCCTGGAAATGAAATTGCTCGAGACTAAAAGTAAAGCTCTCANACAAGCTTTTCCCCATCCACTCCCAAATTAGCAGTCTAGAGTGCTGATTAAATTAAAAAAAAAAAAAAAAAAAAAAAAAAAGGCATTTTAAAGGGCTTTGCTCAGGGGTCCATTTAAAAATTATATTCTCTTCAGCAAGGAAAATATGACCACTAGTGATCCTGACTGTCCTCTTTTTTCCACTGGCAAGGTCTGCTACAAACTTCACTGATATCTGCGGCATAATACCAGATATGGAAAGGAGTCATGCTCCTCTGTAGTAATTTACACATTAATGTGTACATTTATAATATTAAGTAAAATCAGGAAAAGTTCACAATGAGCAAAGAGGTCCAACCTAGACAGCAGAGCAAGAGCCTGAGAAGAGGGAAAGCACACTAATTTCAGGAATGGTGCGTGTAGTTAACTGTAAACCAAACTCTGGTTTTACACTGTTGTAAAGCAAGTACTTGTTTTACAGAACTTTGCAGCCAAATAGTACAAATACACATTGTTTAGTAAATGCAGGACAGGAAACATTCTACTTTCTTACAAGATAGCCAAATGACTTTATTACAAATATTCTGTATAAAATATATAATACTCCCCTGATCTCTCACAGAAGGGTAGCTATGACTTCTTGCTTTGCTGTCTTGTTGCATCGATCCATCATAAAAGAAATGAAAATTAATTAGTTACCCATCTTTTGGTTCACACAGTTTTGCATTTAAGAGCTATGGTAGAAAATAACAAGCTAGTGGTGTTCAGGTCAGGTCTTCCAATGATGTAAATGAGCTGAGTTCATTTTACTTTAATAGAAATTCAACAGTATCAGTCAGGTGCAGAAATGACAGACAACTCCCACTCCTTCCCCGCCCCCCTCCCCACTGCCCCCAAAATTGTATGGTTTCTTTAAAATGTATTCACTGACAAAGAATGGCTGGAAAATTAATAAATGCTAAGAACATTTCCCCCTGAATCTTTCATGGATTTAAACCCTGTTGACTCTTTATGACAGTCGCCAAACCAGACACAGCTGAAGAGCTAGGTGGAGGGATAATCTATTACATTGATTCTGAAAAATGTTAAAGGAAGTAAAAAAATAAAAGCAGCATAAATATCAGTGTATAGGAACAGGGTAAGTGCAGCAAGCTCACTGTCAGTAATCTGTCTCATCCTCAAAGTAATGTTTCATTTCTGACACCCAGCTTAATTGCAAGTAAGGAATAACTATTAGACCAAAAAATTGAAAGCTTCACGCTCAGTCCTGCTTTACATGAGTTGTGTGGATCAGTTTGTCCTCAGTGTGATGCTTTACAAAAAGATTCTTTTGAAAAAGTGAACTTTGGTCCCGTTGCTTTGACAAGGAAGACCCTGTGGCAGCAAGACAGGGAAATGGGGAGCTATTTAGTAGATAAAATATGATTAAAAGCTAATTCTCAAAACTCTGACTTAAAAGGAATCGGATTGCTTATTTGTTAATGGGAAATAAAATTTAAAAAAAAGACAGTGCAAATGTTGACATGAAATTGAGATTTTACTGAGAAAGATACATATGTGTTTTCTTATTCTCCAATAACTCAATTAATGTTTTTTGTTCTATAGTCAGACAACAGTTTTCTGAGCAAGCCACGTCAACTCACATAGAAAATTATCTTCCAGCCTTGATATAAGAGTTCTAGTGAATTCTTATTATTTCTGACTTATCCTAGAATGAATTTTGGAAGTTAGACACCCATCCTTCTGTTAAAATTGCAGGTGCTTACCATCACAAAGTAGCAATTTTAAAGGATTCACCAAGAGGACTTGAAGTCATCCTGAAATATGGCAAGGCATTAACTGTTACACTGAAAGTTGATCTTAATTGGGCCACACCTTAACATATTCATTTGGATATATTAAATGAACCTATTAAAATTTGTCACATGTACCTTGAAAATTGTTTGAACACATTTTGACAAAACATCTTCCAGTTTTAACTGGAATTTTGAAACTGGAATTCTGAAAGCTACTTAGATTGTCACATTTCACCAAGTAGAAGGAATGAAGGAGAATTATAATTCACATAAAAATCTCTGGACTTAGAAGTCTTAGGAACTGAGTAGTATGGTCTCACCATTAGATTTGGTCCTAATTTCATCACTGATGGCCATAGGAAAGAAGATAAGCTCTTTGATCCCGTTGCAGTGCCAGAAACAGAATTGAAGGAAATGCTAAATTGCACATTCTGGAAATTGAGATATAGTCCAGGAAGAGTGAGATAGAAAATGTAAATCTTGGGAGCTCTTCTTCTGTGTGGTCTGAGGGCTCCAGAGCTGGAATGCTCCACTCAAGAGGTCAACAGTAACGATGAACTTGAATCATGCTGGTCAATCAGGAAACTATTTGGAAAAAAAACAATTTCACAAACAAACCAGAAAAGATTTTAAAAATCCTGTAAATATTTATGCTTCTCTTTTTCATTCTAATTTTCAACTCGATGTATTAGTATTGTGCTACCTTGGTTTTAACAAGAAAGTTTGAAGTTTTGGGGGGATTAAGATGGACACTTTTGCATATATAAATCTGATTGCCTTTATCAACCAAATGAGGCAGTCAGAATTAATTTTTATGAATGAAAGTTTAGGATAAAAACCATTTTATGGAATGAATATATTTATTTTTGTCTATTATGCATTATTAACTGAAAATTTCATTAGAATTGTAAAAGTCAGAGCAAAATATTTCCAGGTGAGAGATGAAGCAAAGGAGGTATTGTCATTCCACTTCTTAAGGCATCGGTTTTCTGAAAATTCCATTGCATGGGAAAAAGGTAGGTTTCACTCTTGGCCTGGTGAATATGGTCTGTCAGATGCTTGCAGCAGAGTGAATTCCATACAATTTAACAATCAGAAAGGATGTTTTCAGTATGGACTTTAAAAAAGAAAGCTCCTCCTGATCTGTGTTTTCTGTAAAAAAGGGTATCTCAAGACTTCCAGAAAGGCAGTAGTGTAAATAAAATCTTCTTCATTATTACCCTTCTGTTAAAGTATTGCATTTACTGGTTGGTTATTTAACATATAGGATTTCACAGAAGGCAATTTATATCAATGATACTCTGGAAAAATCATGCCTTAAATTTCTCAGCCTTAAAGCATACATTTTTCTGTAAGTTTCAAATCAGGTAGGATACCTGATTTGAAACTCACAGAAGCCTCTTCATCAAAAGTTTGTAAGATCTGTTTGGATAAAAGTCTGTTAGCAGTCACATGTGATTCTGCTTGATGGGGACAGTGCTGATGCCCCAGATTTTTTTATTTTCTTTTCTTTTTCTTTTTTTTTTTTTTTCCCAGAAACCCATAATCTTATCAACTAATGACTTAGCATATTTAAAATACATGCAAGTCTCTCAATTTTTTTTACCTTATGAGCTACAAGCTTCATTTATGAGAATTTGAGAAAAAGTACACAAGTAGTCATCCATACACAGAACAGGTATAAAACTTGCCTTGGGTCATAAAAAAGGCTAAAACGCAAAAATCAGTGAAACACTGAAACATTTTCCCCTTTCTTCTGTTTATAAAGTTTGTGAAAGATAAATTAGTAAGGAAAGGTTCCATAAAAGGAGCAAAATCTGGACTGACAGATGTAAAATTAAAATTATTTTACAGCAGTGGCATGACTTAGAATCATTTCTACATTGTCACCGCCATGGCAGGAAAAAATAAAACTCACGCAAGGTGATCCAGCATCTGAACAGGAACAGGAAAAGAGAGTTTTATTTTTCAGACTTCAACATTTATAGAATTTCAAAAGTGATAGTGGGTTGGAGAATGACATTGCCACCTCTCCAACCACACTGGTCAAACTAACAGTCTATCAAAATGCTCCTCCTACAGAGAAGAATGCAAAACTAACATTATTTACATGAAAGTATGTGAGAAACTCCATTACAAGAATGTAAACATCAGAAGGCTTAGAGAAACTCAAAAGAACAGGAAGACACTACATGACATTAAAAAAAAAATCAATTTCCCAAATAATAGATTGGTTTGGGTTGGGAAAAAACAGTAAAATGGATGTTTCAAACAAAATTTAAAAATATTCAGATATGTTTAAAAGGGCACTAAATTTTTCTGACCATTTCTTTTGGGGAAGGCACAAGGAGAAATCCCCTTTTCAGGCTGATAAAATAAAAATACATATTCCACCTGAGGATGTATTTCTCAAAAGAAAGCTAATAGTACTCAAGAGCCACCCTTGATTTGTTTTCTTCCTCTTTGGGTGAATTATGAGCTAAGCCTATTGCCAGCTCAGCCAGCCAGCTAAGTTTTTCCCTTATCTGTTATAGGTTGCCTACTAACCTAAAGAGTCTACTAGCATGCTGAGTCACAGTGGAACCCTGTGAGCACTGACATCAATGAAGGCAAATTTTAGGATGTCCAAAACAGTTGTCTAAATGTGAGCAAAATAGAGTCCAAGCATCACACAAGTCACTTAAATTCATTTCATCTTGCAATCCACATCTCCTGACTTGTCTAAATCTTTAGATATAATTGAAAAAAAAAATTTTAATTTCCCCAACATAAGTCCATAAATGAAGCTGTCCTTAAAGTTAATCTCCCTGACCAAACTGGGTCCTAGAACTTGTTCTGTGCAACCTTGGTAAGTAAGAAATGCAACCTAAAACAAATCCTCTGATGAACTCTGAATGTTCTGTCTGTGATATTTCCTTCATATTTTAGACATGATACATGAGGATGTCTAGAAAGACCCAGAAATGAAATTTGGGAGACATCTGTCAATGTGCAAACTGGCTACACTGCCCAATAAACTACCCAGCCTGGGGCTGACAAAACTCAAAAATACAGCACATGGCTGAATGATTCTTTAGTTTCTGACCTTTTTTTAACACACAATGATTCTATTTAAAAACGTTGTTCCATTCAAAGACATATGGAGACATGGTAAGCAAAAAAAAAGTAAAAACCAAAACTTGGAGGCTGGCCCTAATGGTCAAGTTTAAATATGGATGGGCAAAAAGCATAATTTGAATACATGTGTGCCTTTTTATATGAGGTTTTGGTATAGACTTCTATTAGACTTAAACTGTACTTTCAGTCTAAAGGGAAACATATGGACTTTTGAATTCCACTCAGTTCAAGACTTTCTAAACAAAAAATGGAAGGGAAATGACAAAGGAGAACATGAAGAAGAAAATAATGTTCAGAACATGCAAAAAAAGGAAATATAAAAAATAATCTGAGTGCTTTTGCATAAGACAAAATTATGCAGCTCTGCTATAGCCTTCTCAGGAATCCGGAAACAATCAGCAAGCTCACTATATAGTCCTTTTTCCTGAATCATGTGCATTGGCCTTCTCTAGGAAACTGGAAGGGTCACATGTTGACAAAAATTCCAAAACTATTGGCACAAATGCAGCTGCTTTTCCTTTATTGACATTTTCAAAATCACCCTGTTTTGCCTGCCACCAATAGTTCTAATTTGCTTATTTTCTTTGGTCAGAGATACATCAAATAACATTGTCATGTTACCCCTGCTCTCTCAAAACTGAAATACAAAATTAAAGAGCTGCATAACTGGCATTTCTGATGCTTGTTTGTTTTAAAAAGGATGCATTTTCAGAACTAGTTATGATGAGTAGTGGTCATTAGAACATTTCAGTTATTTCTCTCTTGACTTGAGTCATAAAAATTTTCCAAATGCCTTTCCATGTTTTTAGTGAAGAAACACGTAATACTAAACTGAGAATAAGCTGTTCACCCATATTTTTTTGGCATCACAAATTATTTCTTTTCCCTTGTCCCAGTGCTGAAGATGTAACAGAAAATTATGAATTGATTTTTAAGTATCTTGATTTGAATATTCTACTCTCTCTGAACTGCATTGGTATATAATTTAATTGCTTTGTACATAATATCAGCTTCCCTCCATTTATATTCCTGTGAAGTATATAGCCTCACATTGCCCATCTGATTTAATTTCGTCTGCTTGGATGTCTTTTAGATAAAGGACACCATTCCATGGTGAAATTAGGAGCATTCTTTTCTTTTGTCTTCATTCTCCCCTCATCTCCCCTGAAACCACAGGAGCAAGAGAATGAAGAGAGTAAAGAAACAAAAATTCATACACATCTAGATGCAAATAATTCCCTCCACTGAGCAATAAGGTTTCATACTCTCCTGAAGAACCCATTATTCTTAATCCAACTGGAAAGAGGTCTTCTTAATCCAACTGGAAAGAGGTCTATTCAAAATATTTCACAACCTAAGTACTTTTCTAACAAATTTATTAATTATGCACTTAAACAAATTATTTTCTGCCTGCGGAGAATTGTTACTGGAATTTTTCTTGTGCCAGAATCCTTCCTCTTTCCTTTCTCTTTATAAGTAATTCCTATATCCAATTAACTTTTTTTTTTTTAATATTAATCTCTTATCTCACTCCACAATATCTTGGGGAAAGGGATCTAAAGAGATAAGCAACAATTTCCCTATTAAATGGAAATACAAGTCTTTTATCACCACACTCTTTCCCCTCCCCCTTACTTCTCTTATATTATTGTGTAACTCTAGTTTTCACTGGCTTTTTATTTGCCTTACTTAAACATATAGAATTAAGCAAATTCTGCAGTAGTTAAAATCAAAATAGAATCACTGACTGTTTTAAAATCGTGAAATAGTGACCAGCCAACCCATTTGGCATGGCAGGACAATTCAGGTCAATGTCAGCCTCAGGAGGTCTTCACTCACACCCCCTGCCCAGAGCAGGCTCAGCCATGGAGTCAGATCAGATTGCTCAGACCTTTACCCCATTTAGTGAATTCATGCTGATCACCTTCTTTTTTTTCCATTTGAGTAGAGATGGCCTCCAGAATGGGGTGCACCCTCTCCTTTCAAGGACTGAGCTGGAGTTCCCTGGGTCCTCCTTCTTGCCCTTTTTGAAGACATGGTGACATTTTCTTTCTCTCCTGAGGCACCTCTCCTGGTTACCACGACCTTTAAAAGATGATCGTAAATGGCTTCATGATGGTGTCTGCCAGATCTCTCAGCACTCACGGATACGTCCTGTCAGGGGCAAGGGACTTATGGATGTCAAGTTTGCTTAGATGTTCTCTGAGATTGTATTTATAATCTCTTCTCCAGGTTTTGCTGGCATTTCTACCCAATTTTCCAGCAGTGCTGTGCTCATTGCTAAAGGGCAGTAGTTATCTAAAGAAGACAGAGAAGATAGAGAGGTGCTGTGAAACACTGAGGAACTAACTGAGGCTCAGCCTGCTCACCCACTTCAGTGCTCCTGTGCTACAAGCTCCAGGATGTTTTCATCAACACTGTATGTCTGCATCCTTTCAGTTCTTCCCCCACTCTACTTGAGTAGCATGATTTCTTTCCCTGACAATTTCTAACGTGCTAGGGAGCACAGTTTGCAAATATAAAGGCATTTAAACATATTGCAGACACTTCCTAAGCAGCTGACAGGTGTTTTTTCATACAAAGAAACAGAGGATTTGTGAGGGGAAACCCTGTTTACATAAAAAAAAAAAGATTTTTTTTCCTGCAGACTCCTTATCTCTCAACATGAAATATTCTTGAATCCTGAAGGTAACATGCAATACATTAGATACAACCAAAAACTCTAAGACAGAGTGAAAATTGCTAAAATGTGTTATACATTGTTCTTGTTGCTATACAATGACCCTGAACAAGCCCATGAAATCTAAATTTCAAAGCACCCTCTAGTACTGCATTATATTCCCTGAGTGGACAAGAGGGAGTCAAGTCCTAATTCCTAATAATATGTTTATCTCAACACAGCACATGTGTCAGTAACAAAAAGTCCCGTAGTTTCCCAGTCATATTTTAGTCATACCTATTGCCTGTTCTACAGCAAGCACATTTAATATAAAAATTCAAATACTGTGCAAAGCAAATCCCTGAGAGAAACTAACTTACACAGCCAGCTTCCTAACAGATTAGGTCCTGTAAGGTCAAGATCACCAAATTATTTTTTCCTGAAACAGCTTCCTGCAAATTTCCATCCTGCAATTTGTTTAAACTGGGCAGACTTTAAATTCACTGGAAGGATGTCCTCCGACAGGTTGCTAAGGATGGGATATCACACTGGAGGGCTTTATGAGAAATGTGTACTGCCTTCACCAGAAGATACAATCCTACGCAGTGGTTGCCAACAGGAGAGCAGCAAGGGAAAAGGAAGAAGTTACCCAATTTTATTTTACACTTAAAAAAAAAAAAAAAAAAAAAAAAAAAAAAAAAAAA
>VZRH01005698.1:0-49129 GCA_013397555.1 Urocynchramus pylzowi | reverse complement strand
AAAAAAAAAAAAAAAGTTGTATATGATAGTTATCACATTTAGCAGAGAAACACTGTTTCCTATGAGATTGAATAACTGAGTGAAAGCATTTAGGATTTAGGTCAGAGTATAAATTCAATGAAAAAGACAAGGATCAATTGAATAATAATTCTTTATTTGAAGATAAACAATAATTCTGTAGGAAATAATAATTGATGAAACAAGTCACTGGCATAAAGTTTGCTTCTGCTTGAAATTTTTTTTTATACAGGGCTTATTGGTTTTTTCATTTATTGAGGTTTATTTAGTTAAGTTTCATAACTGTAGGAAAATTCTTCCATTTTTCACATAAAGTGAAATTTGTCTCCAGGCATAAAGGAAGCAGAAGGATTCTGAACCTTCCAAGTCTCTTCAGCTTCTTAGATCAATGACTTAAGTGGGATTTAAGCAGTGCTCTGGCCTCATGCCACTTCACCCAAGTGTTAACTTTACCAACGTGTGATGGTCCCAATTACAATCCAAACAGCCCTACCCTGCTAAGTAAACCCACTAGAGTAACAGTTACTTTGGAAATTATTTTGTCCAATCCTGTTTTATAATGATCCATGCTGTGTCTACCTTCTCAGAAAAGGAAGCCAGAGGTGTTTTCTGGTAAGTTTAAAAATATGCACTTGTACCAGCTTGAAGATTTTAGATGACAAAGTAATTTATTTTTTTTTCTAAACCAGGTTTTAAAGTGATCTAAATTGGCATTGTTACTACAAGCAGAGGATATTTCTTCAAACATACAGAATCATTAGGCAATTCACCTAATTTGAATGGATTTATCTTTCACATCCCTAAACCATGCAATAACCACTATTCAATCACTAGTACAGCTGAGTCCACAAGAAAGTGACTCATCTCTTAAACAGCAATATATAGTCTCTGAATTAATTTCTATGGACTTCCTAATCCTTACACAGTATGTGTGCTCTCCTCGTAAATACTGTCTCCCCATGACCCATAAATCTTAACAAATAATGACACTGTAACTGAATGAACCAGACTACTCCTCAAATTTATGAGGAACAGCTGAGGTCACTTGGTCTGTTCAACCTGGGGAAGAGGAGACTGAGGGCAGACCTCATTGCAGTTACAACTTCCTTGTGAGGGGAAGAGGAGGGGCAGGCACTGATCTCTTCCTTCTGGTGACCAGTGAAAGGACTTGAAGAAACAGCATCAAGCTAAGTTGAGAGAGGTTTAGGTTGGATATATGGAAAAAGCTCCTGCCCCTGTGTATGACTGGGCACTGGAAGAGGCCCCCCAGGGAAGTGGCCACAGCACCAGCCTGACAGAGTTCAAGAAGGGTTTGTACAATGCTCTCAGGCACATGGTGTGACTCTTGGGGTGTCCTGTGCAGGGGCAGGAGTTGGACTTGGATGATCCTAATGGGCCTCTTACAATTCAGTACATATGACCTTCTGTGACTCTGAGTACAATCCAGACTCAATCAGCAAGAACACCAATGCACTGGGGGAAAGCCATGCCTTGGCATCACTTCCTGTTTGACTTCTATAAATGCAATATCCCTGAACCCCTAATCATTCTACAGTAACTCAAATGGCTGCTCACCTTGAAGGAAAATTCCAAATAATCTAAAACACTTCTCAGAAAGATAAACTGCTGCAAAAATATTTTTCTTGCCCTTTTTCCTCTAGCAGGACTTTTCATAGAATGCAAAACAAAGTATTAGGCCTAGGCCTAGTAACACAGCACTGTGAGACCTGAAAAAGGGCCACAGCATGAAAGCAAATGTTGACATTCCAGTTTATATTTATCCAACTGAACTAGGTACAAGGCAAAGCTCAGCATCTTGAAAGTTAACCATACTCTCTATTGCAAACATGCAATAATGCAAGTTAAATCATGTCCTTTTCAACAAAAGCACTGTACATTTTGTAAAAAGATGGCTAAAGCAACAGAATTCTTCTCTTTTTTTTTTTTTTATCTTAACTTGAAATAGTCAAAAGGACACATCCTTCAGGCTTCAACAAGACTTGGGCCCCTACTGAAGCTGTTCCCAGCTTTCCACACATACCTGTTATTATTTACATGGCTTTTCAGAAATTCCTGAACAACTGTTTTCACAAAATACATAAAAACTCCATTATTTCTGAGACATCTCTTTCTCTGTTAGTTTTGTTGTTTATCTACAGATTAAATGTTATTTGGGTAGAAGAAAGAAGTAGAAAATGGGAAAAAACTGTACTCAGTGTAACTTCTTACAGAAAAGAAGAAATTAGGCCAAAACCAACACCTCATCAAAATAAACTCTCAATCTATACCGACATAAGAGGAAAGAAAGGGAAAGAAATTCAACTCCTCATTCATAAATTTTTCTAGGCATATTTTTAGACATCCAAGATGTGACAGATATAGAAAGCAGAAGTGAACAGACATGAAATAAATTTGTAACATGTAAGAAAACAGTAAATATAGATGGACTGAAAAAAATTAACTTAAACAAAGCTGTAAAATTAATCCTTACAACAGATGTGTGTATATATTTGAATACCTCCCACACACTTTAAAGTGTTATTGCAACATAATATTGTTTACACAAAATAAAACAGTAATGAAATTTTTTAACAGGTTTTTATTTCTGTACAATAAGTACTAAGTGTAGGAGTAGAAAAACCTGCCAGAGGCTGGGCCATGGTTGTACCTGTAGAAGACAAGTTATTATCACCACAAACCAGACACAGTGATAGCACGAAAGCAGCAATGCACATTCCCCTCTGGAACAGATTTAACTTAGAGGCATTAGAAGCGCACAAAAATCAGCAGCAGAGGACACACTTTAAAAGTGCTGTAACTGCCTTGAACAGCAGCTCTAGTGTGGAGATAGTATGATTTTACCACAGTTTTAAATAAGATCGGGAATATATTTAGGATATCTTTTTTTAATGGGGAATGAAGCTTCTTGTGATAACAGCAATGCAACCATGGCCTGCCTACTGACAGCTAACTCATACAAAAAAGGTCATGAAAAAAACTGGTCCTACAGAGAAAATCAAGTCAGTCATGTCAATAGAAAAAATTACTTTTATTGTATGGTTAATATCTTAGATCAGTGAGCTGGCATGATTGATGTTTATCTTAAATTAATCTAAGTGGAGATAATATAATCTTTCATATTATTAGACACCTGAAAACTTCTGCTCTAAGTGGGATTTCAGCAAGGTGTCATCAGCCAGAGGTTATTCTAAAACAATAGAGTTGTAAACAAAACTGCTTAACACTTTCAGAATTAATGCAGATTTATAAGATTTTGCACATCATCTTCACATATGTGTCATTAGTATTGAAAATATACCATATTTCCTACATCTGGATATGTCTATAGCTTACCACCACACATGGGTAAAAACATATGCATACTTCAGGTCTTCAGTGTATTATCCAGAAAAGAATATTTGGGTGAATCTTTCTGTTAATTAACTGTCTTAATGCTGTATTGGTTGTCAAAGGAAATGAAAAGAATTTTAATAAGTATTTTTAGATCTTTCTTTCATTGCGTTGATTCTTCTCCCTCTCTCATAGACATAAAGGCATAGACACATACCACTTGGAATGAACTCTCATTTTTTAATGGTTCCAATCTAATGTAACTCAAAATTTGAGGGATATCCCAGCTCTGCAATAATGAATCTGCAGCAGAAGAAAAAGGAAGAAAAAGGAAATCCTTTCACTGTGATGAACTATTACAGTTTTAACTTCATCATGAGTTTCCTGTATGAAAGAGCTAGTACCCCAAACCACCAGATGACTGTTGATGTCAAATATGCACAAGATAATTTTTTAAAAAAAGTTAGGAATTTTCAGACTATAAAACTTCTCAGTTAAACTCAATCTAAACTGAAAATAAACACTAGTGCTAATCCAGATGAGGAAATTTGTTATCTGAAGCAGACAAAATTTTTTTTCTAATTACCTTGCATGCATTACACCCATTAAAATTACCATGTGAAGATTACTGTATATTGATGTGAAACTGTCAGTTAATTAACTCTTAGCACAAAAGATTCCTCTGTGATATCTTTTTCTACACAAATAGGAAAATACTTTTGTTTACTCTCAAGTAAAAACCTTAAGCAGCACATGAAGGAAGGAGAATAGAAATAAAATGTATAAATAGGTGTTATTTGTGAAAATAATATCTTGTTGATTTAATTACTAAAAAAGCAAGTTGTGAAAATGTCTCCTGGGCACTTGAGAACAATTAAGAAACCAACTGGAATTGTGCATTGCATTGATTCTCACTTTTGAAAACATTTATTTTCTCTATCCTCATCTCTTTAGCAGTACAGTAAGGTCAAAGGAAAATGTTCAGAGAGCTCAGCTCAGATGACTTAGCATTTATTTCTAGCATTGAGGTATCTCGCTAAATAAGAACATCCAGGTTATAGTACAGTGTGTCTGACTATTCCACTTGCTGTGTCCAGAAGTGCACATTCACTCATAAATCTTATATCAAATTCAGTGCAACCTGGGAAAGATCACAGAATCACAGAATGGCCAGTGTTGGAAGGAGTCTTAAAGATCATCTCTTTCAAACTCCCCTGCCATGGGCAGGGCCACCTTCCACTTGACTAAGTTTCTCAGACCTGCATCCAAACTGGCCTTCCAGGGATGGGGCATCCACAACTTCTCTAGGCAACCTGTTCCTGTGCCTAACCACCTTGACAGTAAACAATTTTTTTCCTAATATCTAATATTTTACTTTGAAGCCATTTCCTCTTGTCCCATCACTTCATGTACTTGTAAATAGTCTCCCTCCACCTTTCTTGTAGGCTCTCTTCAGGTCCTGAAATGATATCTCCAGGTTTCTGAAGTAAAACCATTTCTACAGTGTCCTCATTATCAGGGCTATGAATGTTCATTCTTCTGGTGCCTCAGGTCCATATCCCTATACATCACGAGGAACAGTCATTATGAATGAAAACTATGATTTTAATTAAAATGTTAAAAGAAAATTGACAGAAAAACTGTATGAATTATGTATGGATAAAGTGCTGTACAAATACAGAGCTCAGGATAATACAGGATTTGAACTGCAAAATTTTCACACTATAAATTAAAAAAAAATAAATAAATAGAAGTTGTTTTTGGAGATTTCAGTGATATTTAGGACAAAATGGTATGAATCCACTGTCATTATGTGCAAGAAAAGCCCTATAAAATGGGTACTTAGTTACTGCTCCTGGGACTCAGGTACCTCAACACACCAGACTGAGTGACCTATTCATGACATTCCCTACCATCCCTGGTCTTGTATTAGGGATGTATTTACCCCCAAGTTCAGACAAAAAAAAGATGATTTTCTGTTTGCTTTTGAAATAATTTAGCAAATGTGGAGAAATATCATGACAAAACAAGAAAAGCATCTTTGCCTGAAGAAAAAACTTTCAAAGATAGGCATCTCTTTCACTTCTGGTGCATTTCTCCATCTCTCCAGACTTTGTTCTTCAGCTCACCTATGAAGCAGTTAAAACTTTGGGCTATAAGGGAACAGTCAGCTTTCATACAGAGATGTTTCACTGTGAATGGCACAGCAATATATAAGAATATTTTTTCACAGTGGGCATGTATTGCTCTGTCTTTATGGAGACTTTTTTTTTTTTAATTTGGAACATAAATTAAATTTAATATTTATGCCAGAGCTGTCAAAAGCAAGATAAATAGGGCTGGCAAACAATTCTCTTAATGAAGTTCAATCACTGTTATGCACACTGTTGTCAAAGGGTAAGTGCAAGTTAATTTTTTCTATAAAAGTTTTTCTCTGTTTTTCCTGACAGTCATGTCAGAAAAAAATAATAGTTTGAAAGGTGATTTATTCAGAGCATAATCTTGTGCTCAGCTAAAGTGAACATAATTTCTTTTCCCTTTGGCAACATCAGCAGCTGGCGAGTTCTTGAGGCTATTTATTTATGTTTATTAGTTGGTTTTGAGGAAGGTAGTTTCATTAACGTATGTTTTTAAGCACAAACAGATTCACCTACACAAAAGAGAGATATCTTTTTGTTCCTATTTATTTATCCAAAGGAAATGGGCAGTAACCTCAGCCTAGCCAACCATATGTTGTTAGTAGTACCATATGTTATTATGGTACCATAATATCCTGTTTATTTTACCCGGCTACAAAACTTGCTTGATCATCAGCAGGCAGAACAAAAAATTGTGTGTTCTGAAACTCAGATTTTCAACTATAAAGAAATACTCTTGGAATTTTAAGAAACTGCTTTTCTAGAACAGCTAGTGTCATTTCTGCCTCCTACACTGCCAGCTTCTCTTCCTCTCAACACCATTTTAATACCTGCTAAAAGAGATTGGTACACTTGGCAGGAACAAAGGTAAATGGCCTCATGCAATTTCTTGGAAGTATGTAGAAAAGTTGCTGAAAGGACCTGAACTCCTCGGTCAGTGGCAAATTCCTGAAAAGCAGCTTACAGTAGTGCCACAAAATGAAATTTTAATGTTACTTTATATGTCAAGTCCTCCAAAGCCTTATCAAATCAGTTTAATGACCTTTTTCAAATCTTTTCTCAATGAACTCATGTGCCATGTGAATAAGGATGGATTGTATGGTTAAGAGCAAAGGACTGGCCTAGTTTAAAATAAAAAATTGCATACCTGCATTCCAACTGCATACCTTTCTGTATTTTGTTTCCTCAATGACCCCCAGTTACCTCTTCTTTGTGCCTCGATTTTCCCACTTTTAAACAACATCAATGTCTTGTTTGACACAGTTTGATCAAGAATACTGTTCAAGGAACTAGTAGTCTACTTTCACATCTGAAGGTCTTCAAACTCCAGTAAAAATGTTGAAAGAGAAGTGAAAAGTACTGATCTACATTCCAGTCTCATTGTGAAATCTCCTAGTATCTTTTAGTCCACTCTCTGCAATACTATGTACATAACAAAATCTCTCATGTATGCACAGTGTGCACAGCCATTTTAGCTGGCTCTTAATAAAATAAACCCTGAGCTAAGAACATGGGAAATAAAAACAGATACATTAAAACTATGAAGCAATCACCAACTGGTCTAAATTATCATCACTGAGTTCCTTCTGCTGGAAATGCACCTTTTCAATCTGCTGTATTGTCTGATCCATGATAATACAATGCCAGTCAGTTATAATTACACTGAACAGTATTTTCTACAGACAAAAATCCTGAGTTTTACACCCCAAATATCAGCTGGAATCTTGAAAACAGTCCATAATTTTAATGACCAAACACGTATATTGCAGCATGAATTGTTTTCAATTATTTTTCATAGAATATTAAATACTACTTTCAAAGGTCAATATAAAGTTTGCAGAATACAACATATTTGCCTTACCAAAAGAAAGAGAAATTTTCCAGTGGGAAAATTTCACATATAGGCTTTGTTCTCAACAAGAGAAAAACTCAGAAACCACTGAAATCTACTGAAGAACATAAAGAAGAGATGCCTTAGATAAATATTAGGGAAAACATACAGGTAAGTAGAATGAAGACCATCCACAAACTGTTGCCCACCTCTCTTAATTTCTCTTTTTAGATGGAATTCATGAAATCTTCTAACTATAAAAACCTGTCAGTTTTCAATGCAAAAAACACCCTTTAGGCTGAGGAGTAGTGGAGGTTCTGTACTGCATTAGTGGTCAGTCACTTGCTAAGCATACCAAAAGGGTGTAAGGTTATGGGTGAATTACTTCCTTGTGTTGGACCATTTAAAGCTTATTTAGAAATTAAATCACATGTTTCACAACTGTCTTGGAAATCCAAGGTATCATATCCTTCTTAATAAGGTTAAATATAAATATAAATATGTAAATAAATATGTGTGTGTGTGTGTGTGTGTGTGTGTGTGTATACTTTTATTTAAATTCCCCTAGTCTGCATATTTTGCTTTCCATGCTCATAAATGCCTACATAAAAGGGAGGTATTAGTGGAGTCAATGCAGCATTAGAACAGGGCAAGCATCTGAATGTGAAATTTTGAGCAAGTACCTGCACTTTTATATATATATATCACACTTCCTGAAAACAAATCTGTTAATGATTCAATAAGTTTCAATGCTCTCCTCGTTTGATATCACAGGTATATAAATTAAAGTTTTACTCAGCTTTGATGTCTTATACCTTTATGGTCAGCAGTGGATAAGCTTGAAGAGATTATAAGTCATTTAGAAATTCAGTATAATACGAAACAGTGTTGATGTTTTTTTGGTTTTTTTTCTCTTTGGGGTATTGCTTTCTCTGCCAATTCAGTGAGATCTGCTTATCTAACCTGATTCAGGACTCATGCATCTGCAATCTCGTAACAACACTAGAACTAGTTTGCAACTTCAGCTTTTCTTCCCTCCTTTGAATAATATGTATAACACCAAAATTTAAATTGGCTTTTTTTGGTGATCTATATATCTTCATAGATACTGTCCCCTGAGATGGATCAACACCTGTTTTTCATCAGACACATGGCAATTTTGAAAAATGGGCTAAAAGAGACAGGTACAAATACCAGCTTTGTGAAACAAGCATTGGGAGTCCCAGATCTGAGACCTATTTTTTCCCTGGGTCAACCTGAGTATAGTTTAATGTTTCTCTGGTAAACATGCTTAGCCAAGTCATACAGAACTGAATAGCCACTCACCTGGAAGGCCAGTCCTAATCAGATACTTTCGTGCCTGCTTTAGGATATCCAGCTGCACAGCCACTTATCGATTGTAATAAAATGGGAAGCAGGTTATTCCGTTGCCCAACCCTGTCAATAGTTTCTGCCACAGCCCTGTTTTCCTTTACTGGGACAAAACAGAGTCAATGAGCCCTTTGCATGCCCAGAGAACTTGATCACCCCTGTTCTGGGCAAAACAGAGCATAAGCTTTGGAATTAACCAAAAATTACTCCCAGGACATGGACCTAAACAAGGTTTATGCACAGTGTCCTAAAAAGAGCTGGATGTCTTGGACTGATTTAAGGAGACTGGCACCTTGTCTGGAAAGAGGAGAAATTTCTTGTGTGTTTAGTACATGTTCACCTATATCATCACTGGCCTGTATCTACTGACCTGTCTTTCAAGGACAGAAAAGTGTTCAAGGCTGTTGGTGGGAGCAGTGCCTGGCCTCTTTTCTAAGCAAATAGGTGCCACACTTACAAAAAGGAAACAGGGGGAGAGAGAGTCCAGAGGACAAAAAGGTCTTTAGAAATATGTTCTCAGAGCAGAGGATAGAATCACCAGCCCTGAAAATGGAGATAAGTAATAATGAGTTTTATCTTCTTGAGCTTTTCAGACAATGAAGAGGACAAGATTTAGTCCACTACAGAATTAAGATAACAAAAAGCTGGAAGAAACTCTCTTTGATTTTCTTCTCACTGAACAGAAAATCTTTGTTACTCTATTGTCACCACACTTGCTCTAGAAAGGATGTCACAAGCCTGGAAGTAGATTTCCATTTCAAAAGAGATAGCCAAGCCCTATTAGGCATGGTTTGTGATCAGGGCTGGTACACATACCCTTAAAATGAGGCCAGGTGAACTCCACACCTCAACTCCAAAAGCATAAAAAAGCTTCAGTCAGGAAGAGAAGATCAGGAAGAGAATAAAATACAGCATATTATGACCTTGACAGAGATGATTTGGATTTGCAGTGGTGGTAGAATTTGACCCAAAATAGCTTAATGTCAGTTATACAGAACCACCATTATAGGAAACACATTTTTTATTTTAATATTAACATTTGATTAAATGAGCAGTTCTTGAACAAAATATTCAACCCTGTCAGAAGGCAGAAGTGATGGAAAATTAAAGACATAAAAATGGCTTACTAAGGATTTTTTTATATGGCTATACATTAAAGTAGAAGGTAACAAGATGGCTTTGAAGGATATGTTAAAAAACCATGTCAGTTGCATTCCAGAGAATGAGAGAAAAAGTGGTGCCTGAATGAAAATGGAGAGAGAAAAAAGATGATGTATCAGTGGTAGAGTATATTTGTTTGGGTTTGGGTTTTTTGGTAGAATGTGGTGGTTTTCTTTTTTAAAAAAATACTTATTTTATTATTATACTGCTAACCTACTTTAAATGTTAATGTTTGAGTAAATATCTCCTCATGCAAGATATAATTCATTATAATTACAGCAACAAACTTACATAAATGGAAAATCAGCCCTTAAATCAGTAAATCAGTTGTTAGTAAAACACAGCCACTGTACAAAGCTTGAGAGAAGTGATTTGTTTAATGGTCAAGATATAGTTTGTTTACAAATCAGTATTTTATGCTATCAGAACATGCAAGTTTTTCCATAGTTACACTTCATCAATAGTGGTCACACACATTCAAAGTGGAAAAATGTCTACCCTCCATATCAGTATTATTAGCAAACAATACAAGAGCATATAAGTGTCTCTAGAAAAAGCCATTTTATATTAAGAGGCTAAACTGTCATAATTTTTTCACTTTCCACCCCTCTGTTTTCTTACCTAAGGTAAGACACATTTCTTGGGCTTGTAGATCTCTGTATTGTTTTTTTAATAATTAAAGTTTATATCAGAATAAAAGTTCAATTTATCATTATACACCTTAAGAAATTATTCATTAGTAAAATCCTATATATTCTTTGCTGCTCTTTAAATTAAATTCGTGTCTCTCTTCTCCAAATTCTCTAACACTGATGACCATGACATGACCTTGGTAGTTGTCATGGCAGACTCAAGACTCATATACCACTATCTAAATTGCACCATGCTACCCACTANGGAAATGTCCATTAATGAAATATTGGGGTAAGTAGAAATAAGTTAAAAGACTAACTGATCTTGTTTTAATTGCACAACAGAAGATTATTTGGAAGTTAGTGGTTCTCAGCTCCAATGAATCTCAAAACCTATAGTTTTGTCTTTATGAGTAGTTCAGTTCTTAGTTCCAATTCTTGTGGTTGCATACTCACCTTCAGTGGGAGTGTAGATGTGATTGCTGACATCCTGAGGCCTCTCTTAACAGCTGATCTTTAGCCTCAGCAGTAATGAGTGAGATAGTCAGCAGAGTTCTGACTCAATGTGCAAGGCAGAACAACATAAATCTCTTCACATGTCAAAACTATGTCTTCTCATTAGATATAAACTCACTAGTTGTAATTAAGAGACAGAAGAACATAAACTAACTGTTATGTAATCTTTCATATAATTCTGCTTATTTGCTGACAATTATTAAAGAACTTAATGAGGTTTGTCTTGAAAGACAGTAACTCTAAAATCACCTCAAAAATACCAGCTCAACATTAAATCTATGTAAAAATTACCAAGTCAATCATATCCAAACAGAAGCAGCAACCTTTTCTTTCTCCTTTTTAAGAATGGCTATGAGTTGTGATGTTCTGCAGCCTTTCATTCATTACCACTAACAAAGAGAATGAGAAAATTTTTTTAAAAAGGTTAGGCATAAAAAACCATCCCTTTGTTAAGGACTATAGGTATTAGATTTAGAATTTTTTGAAATTTTATCATATTAAATGGGTGCTAAGATGCATCTTTCTTATTGCTTAAAGAGCTAAGGATCCATAATTAACATATGACAAAAAAAAAATATTTACAGTACTAATATATAATCCAGAAGGTTGACAAATCAGTACACAAGTTTGGTACTTGGCTGATTTTGATGTCATTCAAATGCCCTCATCTCCAGAACTGAAGTCCATACAGTAGCTGTATGATTAGGTGTTCACAATCAGAATCTCTAAGTCACTATCAGTGAGCAGCTGTTAAGCTATTCACACAAAGTTAGTTTGCAGTTCATAATGGGCATATGCTAATAGCATAAAAATCACACTAAAATGGGAAAATAGATGGTTTGTTTGATGGCCATCTGAGAAGCCCATAGTGGGACAGCTATTTCAGAAACGTACAATCAGTAATGATGCAATAAATAATGAGTAAATTATGACAATCACAACTTTCCTATTTTTATGACAAAGAGCACTTGGAAAAAAGAAAATCTTTTGCAGAACTGTGATTGTCAAGAGGTGAATACAGCTGCCTTAACAACAGTGGCATGAAGTTTGTGTTCATTACATTTCTGTCAGAATCCAAGCTCTAAATGTAAAAATTATATGGCAATTTTCTTTTCCTTTTCTCACCAAATACATATGCTTTTCCTGCAACTCAATAAACAGAGCAATTTTAATCTGCATGTATAGACTGCAAGAGCGCAGTGCAGAGACTAAAACTGATGAACGTTAAGTAAACAACAGAGGCTGCTTAGAAGGCATGCACACACCAGATATGGAATTAATGATCTGAGGAAATACAGCACTGTTCCTCTTAAAGCTTTGAAACATATTTTTTATTACTCTCTACTCTCCAGACATCTCAGTATGATGCTGTGATGCTTTTGCATCACAAAAAGGGGTGACTCAGGTTTTATCTGTTAATGAAATAGCACACTGTGCTAGGCACAAGTGCTGTGCCTAGCTGCCCAGAGCAGTGCCCAAACAGGTAATGTAAGCTCAGTAGTCCAGAATCCAAACTTACTAACCCTCCCTAGAAAGATTAATTAACAGGTAGCTCTTTCATGGTCATTTAATCTACAACCAAACCTGTGTTTCCTAAGACTATGATCAAATACCAAATTTTCAAAATTAGTTAGGTGTTATTTATTTTTAAATTTTCTGTCTTACAAAGGTGAAAAGTTACAAATTTTACACTGAAAAGCTATGGTATATGTGATTTACTTTTCAAATTTAAGGAATTACATAGGAACATTAATTTAAAAGCAGAATAAATGTTATAACTATTATAAACCTCAGTGCTATGTACTAAACCTTTGTCATTACAGAATAAAAATGAATGATAGGCCTCAGTTGTGACAAAGCAGGGTGAGAATAGAGATAATTGTACTTATGTGGTTGTTTGTACTCATATACCTACAATAAGAATTTCCCTTTACACAATTGCATGAACATGGCATTTATAGTACAGAAAAACAACTACTCAGAAGTTGCAAGAATTTAATTTGTCCTCAATTCCACATAAATAATGCCTAAAGATAATTACGAGATAGAAGCTGACATTAATCCAAACATCCAAATTATAAAGATAATTATGAAACACAGAAAGAAGTATTAAAAGCATCAAAAATATTTACAGGCCAATATTATAAGACAGGGGCATAAATGGTCAAGGAAAACTGCAAAAAATCTTTAAAAATACCAAGGCAAATCTCCAGATTTAAATACAACAGTGGAACAAAGATGGTGAAAACATAATTGGAAAGGAAAATAGATTATAATATACAAGTTGGGAAAGAAATGCCAAATGTCAGAAAAAAAATTATTTTCATAGGATATAATGACTGAAGAAAAAGACAGAAAAATATTAAATGAAGGAATCAAAGCATTCTCAAAGGTCTTTTAATCCCTCAGAAGACACAGGTCCTCAGAACTGAAAGCTTATCTATGATAAGTTGGTATTTTGATTAAAAGTATCATTAATTGTGGGAACTCAGTGCATCACCTCGGATGCTCTGAGTCCCAGGGAGAGCCCCTGGGGGGCTCAGAAGTCCTGGAATGTAGCCAAAAGTACCTGGTGGCTTGATTTTGACCCTTTGAGAGTCGTGCTATCTCAACATGAGGATTCACAGGTTTCTGAGGTGTAAATGGTGAGGGACAAATGCTTTTTTAGACTAGAACATAGGTTTTAGGATTCTGGTGCAAGGGGGTATGATGGAGGCAAGATGGAGGATTTAGGCCCGACCTCGTGGTTCTTCTTCTTCTTCTTGTCATCCATCTTCTGTGTGATGTATGCACTTTGGATTGGCTTATGCTAAAGGTGCACTGTTCAACAAAGGTGATGGGAATTGGTGAAAAATTGTAAATATCATACACGTAATTATCAGTATAAGAATGTTCTACTGCCCCAGGGGCGGGGAGTTTGCGTGTGGCTGCCTTGCTGGTCGGATCTCAGCTGGGCAGAAGAAAAACCTTTTAGATAAGATAAAATAAACAACCTGAGAAAAAGATCAAAAGAAGAGTCCAGACTCATCTGTTCATCACAGGCTGTCTGCGGACCACCCTACGCGAGTCCGACAGAGACAGACAGCCGATCGGACAATTAATGATGCATTTAATAATAGATTCTCTGCAACACAGTTTTGCTAAAAACAGACTCATACCAGCTGTAGGTTTTGTGTTGGAGGAACCATTGAAAAGATTAAGCTATTTTCTCAAGCACTCTTGAATGTGATCTTTTAGTTTTGCACTCTTTTCTCTACAAAGCTTATATATGGAGAGGCTTCTTTCCCACTCCCACTGGCATGATGCTCAGGATTTCACTTCATAATCAAAGGCAAACCCCTCCCCTGTTTAAATTCTACTGCTCTCCCCCCATGGTGCTTGCAGTAACACCCTACTGAAATAACAGTAAAGAACATGCTACAGGCCAGATTAGCACAGACACACCATTTAATTGTGCTTCAAATATGTCTGTGACATAGGAACTGCAGCCCATGTCTTGCAAAGTAGAATAAACTACATTTTTAGTTATTTGCACTGTTCATATTTACTCCCATGACAAGAATTGTGAAGACAGGCTGTCCTATAAAGATCAGATAAAAGAATCGAGGCTGTTTAGTCTGGAGAAAAGAAGGCTTTTCTCTTTTTTTACACCTTCCAGTACCTAAAGTGGACTACAAGAAAGCTGGAGATGGTTTTTTTACAAGGGTATGTAGTGATAGGACGAGGAATGACTTCAAACTGACAGGGCAGTACATTTAGACTGCTATAAGGAAGAAATTCTTCACTGTATGAGTGGTGAGGCACTGGCACAGGTTGCACAGAGATGTTGGGGATGCCCCATCCCTGCAACTGTTCAAAGCCAGGCTGTCTGTGGCTTTCAGCAACCTGTCCTAGTGCAAGGTGGCTCTGTCCATACCTGTCATGGGGTTGGAACTGAATGATCTTTAAGACCATTTCCAGCCCAAGCCCACCTTTGATTCTATGATCTTGAGAGGCTGAAACCTGTCTTTGAGGGATAATTGAATTTAAAAGTTCAAGAGACACATCCAGAAATTTATGTGTACAAACCTAAATTTAAAGTTGCCTTTTTATCTTGCTATATAAAGAGGCCTACGAAATTAAGTCAATTTCTTTGCTGTTCCCTTCAAAAGTAATGGGTCTCTCACTCTGCTACCCCAACTAACCCAATAACTCTGTATTCATCTGAAATACAAGAAACCAGCCCTAGGTCACTCAGCATTCCATCCTGTTTTCCTTTTGATCTGATATCTTACAGAAAAACACACAAAGCTGGAAGAACATTGAAATTGTGGTAAAAAAATAGAATAAATGTAACATTTTATTATTTGTGTATTTATTTAAAAGCAGCAAACCAGGTAATTTTCTCTTAAATTAGTGAGAACTGTTATGCATGAGAAATATTTAATTACTTTACAATATTTTTTTGGAGAACAGGGGTTTACAATTGCAGCTTGAAGTCTATATAGGTATTGCAATTGAAGTTTCTAAGGCACAGAGTTCTGGCAAAGAAACTTACAAACTGCACTTCTCAGAATAGACAGATCATAATTTATAAGAAATTGTCGGGGTTTCACCCCAGCAAGCAGCCAAGCCCCAGCAAGCAGCCAAGCCCCAGCAAGCAGCCAAGCCCCAGCAGCTGCTCACTCAGTCCCCCACCACTGGAAATGGGGAAAGAATCAGAAGGGTAAAAGCCAGAAAACTCATGGGTTGAGATAAAAAGTTTCACAGGAAAAGTGAAAGCCAGATGTGTAGGCAAAGCAAAACAAAGAACTCATTCACTGTTTCCCAAAACAAGGAATTAATTCACTGTTTCCCAAGGATAGGCAGGTGTTCAGCCATCTCCAGGGGAGCAGGGTCCTATCAGCTATAAAAGTGACCTGGGCNTCATGGGTTGAGATAAAAAGTTTCACAGGAAAAGTGAAAGCCAGATGTGTAGGCAAAGCAAAACAAAGAACTCATTCACTGTTTCCCAAAACAAGGAATTAATTCACTGTTTCCCAAGGATAGGCAGGTGTTCAGCCATCTCCAGGGGAGCAGGGTCCTATCAGCTATAACAGTGACCTGGGCAGACAAACATCTTCACTCCAAATATGCTCCCCTTCCTTCTTCTGCCCCCCACTTTGTGTACTGAGCAGGATGTCACATGGTCTGGAATATCCCTTTGGTCAATTGGGGTCACCTGTCCCAGGTGTGTCTCCTCTCTAGCTCCCATACACCCCCAAACTCCCTACCACCATGGCAGGACAAAAAGCAGAAAAGGCCTTGGCTCTGGGTAAGCCCTGCTCAGCAATAGCAAAAACATCTCTACATTATCAGCCCTGTGTTCAGCACAAATCCAAAACATAGCCCTACAGCTGTCACTGTGAAGAAAATTAACTCTACCCCAACCAAAACCAGCACAGAAACACAGAAAATGTTTCATGAAGTATTCTGCATGACCCAAAAAATACATCTTTTCAGTATTTTTTCATGTCTTTCTGGTGACTCTTTACAAGATTCAAGTGTTGAACTTCTTATCCCTGCTCCAGATTTTATGCTGTAACTCAACAACTATTCCCCTAATAATTCAAAGCGTATAAAAGAGGTAGGTGATAAATTCCCTAGACTGGAAAAGAATTTAGGGACTTAATAAGGTATGCCATTCTCTTTTCAACATTTTTTATCATTTCACAGTGTCTGATTTCTCATTAGCAGTCAAATACAGAATATAGAAGACTATATCTTACAGATGAGGAAAATGTTTCAGCTCTCTGACTGGAAAAAAACTTCAGGCCTTCAGAGGTGACACTGAAAATCAAATTATATAGTTTTCAAACGTGAATGAAGAAAGAGAAATTTAGGGATGAAAAAATATACTCTACTGCAGACTCTAATGAGGTTGTTTTTAATTGTCATTTTGTGAAACCAAACTGCTTTCACTATAGAGGTAATAGAAAAAAAACAGTAGGTAAAATCAAATAGTAAAGAAAAGAGAAATGCTGAGTGAATCACAGAAACCTATGACATAGAAATACTTTGAAAGAGGGGAGAGACAAATTAGAAGGGCAACTAAGGGCAACTAAGGGAAAAAATCAGTACTTCTCATTCATACACTTATCTACTTGAACATGCAGAAAATTAGAAGTATAGAATGAGTTATCCAGGCTTCTGCTTTTAGCAAAGACCATCAGGTTCTAAAGGGCTTTGTCACTGCCAGCAAGATTGTAATACTCCATCTAATCCTGATGTCCTTCTCAGGTGGGTCAGGATAGAGTGAGGAAGGGGACAAAAGGACCTACACACAACTGAGGCAGGAGTACTGGGACTCTGCCCACCTGGCAGCAATGCCAGTGGAGTTGGGAGAAACTGTGTGGAGAGGCTGAGCAAGCTTAGACAGGTGGGAGATAAAGGGAAGATTTTTTTCCTCATGAGAGCAGTGGGAACAGGGGTGACTCCTTCCTGGTAAGGTTTCCAGACCTTACAGGATAAAGTCCTGAACCCAGGTTTAACCTCATGGCTGAGCTTGCTCCAGGCAGTGGCCAGACTGGAGACTTCCCAAGGTCCTGAGTTACCCAGTGGCACTGTGCAGTGGGCCACACACTAGCAGGAAGCAGGATTGAGAAACATGTACTTTGTGCTTCATAAGGAAACATTTAAGAGACTCTCAACTAAATTATTTCCAAAACCAAAGTTCGCTGACTGAAGATGACAGAGAAGGAGCAGTTCAGTTTTTCAGGAATTCTTTGTGATCATGGTGCAAACTTGGAAAATCAGGAATTAAAGTGAAAATTACCAGCTGAAAATTAAGTTGTATGTATGTGGGGAGGAAGTACATCTGAAGCAAATAATAACATTCCTCTCAGCAATCATGGAGGTGAACAGCTGTTTGAGCATCATCATGAATCTGGACTAGCCAGGCATATGTCAACTGGTTAGAAATTTTCCTCTTTGTAGCTCTACCAACCAATCAGTACTCAGTAACATTATGGAGTGACTCCATAATGTTTTAGCAAAAGACCATCAGGTTCTAAAGGGCTTTGTCACTTTTTTAGAATCTCAGAATTAAAAATGTGTTAGGAAGTAGACAAAGTTCTCTTAAAGCTGGAATAGAATTCAGCAAATGGTTTAAGCCAAAAAAAGAGAATGTGGGGATAAACAGAAAACTGGTAGGGGGATTGAAAAATATGCTCAAGTGACCTTGCAGCTGGAAATAACCCTTGATAAACCTGTGTGAAAAGCAGACTGGTGATTCTCTAGCACATAATGAGTTTAGCCATGTCTGCATCTCCGCTTGTGTGCCCCTTCCTGACTGCTGCTTCAGGGATCCCCCAGTTATCAAGATAACAAAAATAAGCTTGCTCTTTGCATTTTAGTCAGGGGTTTGTGGTTCTCCCAACTGTCTGCCTGTGCCAACTCAGAGTCACCAGAAAAGAAAAACTCTATTATTCATTCTGCACTTCAGACCCAATCTCTGATCTGGTTTGAGTTTGCTCTGGCACAGACCTGCTTACTGATGTTCACTAGTTGCTGAAATGAGGACTGATACTCTGAATAAATGTTTCAGGATTATGAGGTGGGAATTACTGCTACATCTCCTCTAGCTTTGCTAAGAAGAACCTCAAAGTGTCCTAGTACTAATCTATCTAATGTAGGTTCAAACTGATTATTAAAATCTAATTGGTCATTTAAGGCCCTCAAGGAGAGAGAAAACACCTACCCCTGACACTGTAAAACAGGTATTAGTGCAGGATGTTGAGATGCATTTTACTGTTTGGTTTTACTATTGCAAATTTTTTTTTTTTTTAAATACATTTTATGTTTTGTGTTCACTGGTTTAATACCTGCCTTTCAAAATATGTCTTATCCCCTGAGGTATTCAACCGGCTAGGTCCTTACAAGGTGGGCTAAAAGTTCCTAAAAAAAATGTCTCTAGCTATTCCATTTATTTAGGCAGTGTTGTTTTTTTTTTTCTTTCTTGACTCAGAATGAGTATGCTTTTTAAGACACTGTTTAATTTTTTTTGCCAAACCAAATTTTATTTATTTTTATTCTTCAGGAAATGAAACTTTTCCGATTAATACAAATGAACTGGTTTTGGACATGTATTCTGGATTATTTTTTGGTTGTGGTTTAATCTTTTTTTCCTGTTGCTGTTTATAGAATTACCTTTTACAGATGGTTATCACAGGGAGTTTTCAATGGTGCAATATCTGGAAAGCTTTTGATTGCTAACACCTTTTAAAAGATTTTTATTTGTCATTTCATTGAGGTAATTGAAGTGGATAGCAAAGTCTATTGGTGTTATTATACTGGTGGAAATGCTGGAAGCTTGTACAAAGTTTCCTTTGTTTCTTGTATGGTTTATAGCTGATGTTATTACTGATGTTTAGATACACTAAACAGTCCCCATCATTGTGAACCTGTTTTGTTGAAGTAGCTTCTTAGACTGAACTAATTTTCAGAACTTAAAGTTTTGTTGTTGTTGTTTTGTTTGGGTTTTTTTTTTTTGGGGAGGGGCGGGGGGGCGTTGTGGGGTTTTGTGGTGTTGTTTTTTTTTTTTGCTGGTTTTGGTTTTTTTTGTTCAAACACTGTTTTGTTTTATGCAATTGCATAGGTACCTTTAGGCTGTAGTCTGGGTATATTATGGAGACTTCAGCTCCTGTGCTGAAACGTGACCAGAATAGTTTCCTCTTTTGTCTTCTCAATTTTCAAAATGTTTTTGATATGTTTATTTCATGAATGGGACTTCTGAATTTAGGAACACATCAACCACTGTTAAATACTAAATATAATATTTTCTGTGATTATTTGTTGTAAAAGCTTTGTATCAAATGAGTCTTTGAAAAATCCACTGCTTTTTCAACTTCAGACAAGTTAAGAAGGTCATCTCTTCTGGTTTTTATTATGTCAAGATGTAAGGAAAAGAAGATTAGTCCCAGAATACCCATTATAAGTAGTCATAGCTACCAAATAACTCCACTGATGCCGAGAAGAATTTTGTTATGTCAGACAACAACAAATATGTGAGAGGCACAATCTCTGATATTGAATTTTAAAACAATTTTGTTTAAAAAGGGAGATAGGAAAGATAAGGAGATCTTTTTACTCCATGTGACTTTTTCTGCTGAGATTCTAATACTATTGCCTGAAAACACAGCTTGGGATTTGAGATTTTGAAGCCCTGTGAGGCTGGCTTGCACTCCTTGAATTCAACAAGTTATCCTAATTCCTAATTCCATACCTGCAACTAACTTAATAGTCTCATTTTTTTAAGATGCCACTTAAAAATTGACTAAAACTATGTTACCTTGACCATAACCACCTGAACTGAAGCATGAAACAAGGCAAACTGAACACTTATTTCCTAAAGTATTTGATTAAAGAACACTGTCACGTTCACTAAATTTTTTGTTGATGAGAAGGGTGACACTGTGTACCTGTGTGTGAAAGGAAAGTATGTTGTATGATAATTTTGGGGGGGGTTAAACATGTCTGTACATTTCCAGCAGCAAGTTACACTTTTACTATAGGAAGGAATTCTTCTTTTATTGTCTCAAAATCTGTGATATGGAAAACATTTTTTTTTTTCTTTTTTGTCTTAAATCTTCATTAAAAAAGCATTTATGCTCCTAGCAGTAGTAATAAAAAAAGAGAAAGAACCAAAGATAGGACTTATTTGCAGTGTCTTTTTCTGCTCTTTGCCTGTGGTAAGGGTACATTGCATAGCAATGCACACACTAAATGATAAACTGTTCAGCAAATAAACACTGCCCTCTGTGGGAAAAAAAGGGTCCCTCATCTGCTACAACTTTCTGCAAGTTTTTCAAAGTGATGCCATATATAGTGTGAAAATATTTGCCATGGTATTCTTGTAAGAGGAAATGAACAGTCTTTTAGGGTAAAACTTGTGGCTTCATCTAATACAATGTTCTAATTTGTCTCTAAAATTATATAGCAATGTTAATTACAGGTAATATCCAGAGGCAAAAGATAAAAGGATAAAGGATTTTCTTTGATTTAAAAGGTATGGTCTAACAGAAGATTACACTGCAGCTCCAGCAAAATAACTCTCTTATTTCCAGCCACAGAAAAATGAAAATTTTCTGAATGTTAACTGTTCCTGAATCTCAGCAAGACAGGGTTTTTATGCTAATTTTTTTGTCTTCGCTTTTTTCCCATGTACCCAAAGAAGAAATTTCTATACTGGTCTACACTGCAATATTTTGGTGACAGCTCTGATACACTCTTCTCACCAAGAAAAGTACAACAAAAAACCAAAAATATAGCAAGAGATAACAAGAGCCAGCAAGCTAACTCCTTAGTTCTCTAGAGGCCATAGGATATATTAAGCAACAACCACAGAATCTGAAATCACCAGTCTCTCTGTCTTGTAAACTAGTTTCATTATGCACTGTTTTTTCAGTAGAAGGAAGGAAATCATACACTTTTGCCATCCCCATTCCATGACAAGACACATACATACAGGCTCAGGTTGAATGAAGGAAAAACATTTCTTACCACCCTGTAATATGTGCTTTGGTTTGCAGAAGGCAAGGTCATGGCCTTGCTGTCTCCACAATTCTTGCCTTCAAGACACCTGAAGCAAATAGGGACAATAGGTCAGAGGAGCATGCACAGGTCCTGAAATGTCTCAGAGGGAATGGCATGTATTAATGCCATATGGCACCACTGCCTTGTTCACCAGGGAATGTCAGTCAGCAGTGTTTCACCCTTTGGGGAAGAATAAAAGGGTGAAACTCTGCACTGCTCATCAGCAGAGAGGTTCCTATAGAGAAATTAATAAGGAACTTCCCAACTATATTAACAAATTACATTATTAGACTGAAGGAGAAAAATTGCCATATCACCTGGCTGGCTGCAATTGAACTAGAATCTAGCATACTGTATAATTTGCTTCTCAATTTGAACAAGTTTTAGTTTTCTAATTTATGTCTGAAAGGGTAAGAAAGCTATAGATCTACTGCAATCAGTAAAGTCCTCTTGCCTTTTGTATGTCAAATTTTGTATCTCAATTAAGTCAAGAAAATAATTTCTTTCTTCATGGATCCCCTCAGTTGATTACACTAAAAAATGACCTCCTATGTCAAGATTCAGGAGCTAACCTAGGGGAGGATTTCTCTATTAATATCTTTTGCAACTCTTCTTCTGGTCCTAGTTAAAGTTATGCAGAAAGGCTGTGACATAGTATTTGTAGTTGTTCATTTTCTTAAGCTCAACTGTAAGCGACAGTGTTGATCAGTAGACAGCAGAAGATGTGAAACAGTTGCCAAGGGCAGCTGCTGCGAGTTGTGTGGTGTTATGTCTCTCACTCGGTTAGTGCATAAGCAGTTTCAATACAGGTTTTCCACTTCTAAGGCAAATATTGCACAAAAAAATCTAGTCTAGAAGGGGCATACAATGTAAAACAATAAAAAAATACCAGCCTGTGTACTTACATAGACTTCAAATCCAAAAAATTTTGGCTAGTCCCTTCACTTCTACTGAGCTGCATGGCTTATAAATCCTTATCATGCATATCTTATCCAGGGAAAATTATTACTTTATGAATTTTGTGGCATCTTTGAGAGGATGTCAAATTGTTAAAGATTCAGTAAAACATTAAATGGGCTGTTTCTAATTTTTTCAGTATGAACATAAAACTGTTCATCATAGAGGTTTATAAAGTCTTTCAGGACATTCTTTGAATTTGCTATCAGTACTTATCAGCCCTGAGAACTGCCCCCTGTCTTTACTACATTGTAAAGTGAAAGAGGCAAAAAAGGGGGCAATTTCACACAGAGAAATTTTAAATTCCTGTTGCCACGGTAACAGTGCTGCGTGTTAGGAAACTTTTCTGAATATTTTGACTTTTTTTCCAATCCCTGCCTTTGCTCAATAGATATTTAGTGCTAACATGTTTAATTCACCTGACAAAAGCTTTTTTTCTTTTTTAAAAAAGCCCTGCTGCTATTATTATTGCTGTTGTTATTTTTTTGTTGGTCGTGGTGTTTTTGTTACTGTTAATATTAATATTAATATTATCAACTTCAAAATGTTTCCTTGCGCAGATGGGGATATCCTCTGTGTAAGAAAATAATTCATGGCAAATTTCTTCCCATCTTGGACAGAAGCAACAGGGTCTCAACAGGTTTTAATCCTCATCCTTTAATGCAACTGTCCTGCATTTTCACAGTTTTTCCTTTTGCACCCATGATGACTCACACATGAGAAAGATTTGGACAAAAAAAGGGCCAGAAGTATCAACACAGTCGCAGGCCAGTGCTTGCTTGGGAAGAGTTCAGGGCTGAGAGTCAGGTTTTGTAAACCCTGAGGGCAGTTTCCACAAGTAATCCTGACACATCCACTTTCGCTTTCTGTCTCAACTTCCTCCTGGGTCGGCCACAAGCGAGAGCTGGTCTAAGCAAGCACAGTGACCAGCATCTTTTCAATTTTAGCAATTACAACCATCCCACGGGATAATATGCACATCTTTAACCTGAACCCAGTGAAAACTTAGGACTTCTTGAGTGTAACTGTTCACAATCCATTCAGAAATCTTTAGCAACTCAGAATCATAACCTAAGAACTCCAAATTTTAACTTTTTCAAGCATGCATATTTGAAATACCTCACGTTTATGAATTATTTTTACCACAAAGTGAGTAGAGTTGTACTAACATTGTAACATCTGTAATCTCTTTCTGCTTCATTTTTCCCATCTTTAAAACAGAGATTGTACTTCTTTTTCATCCCTGACATGTGTGTTGAGATGTCTAGGCAGGCAGTGTCAGAGGAAAGAGCAAGACAAGGCTAATGAGGAGAAAAAAAGTCTTTTCTTATTTATCAAATTGAAGTGGTTTGAAAATAACAGATATGCAATTAAACCTTTAAGCCTTCATAATTTCCTATGAATGCATATAATTTTTGTTCTTTCCCTTTTTGGCACAATTCTTATGATTTAAATATTTCTGAAACATAAATCGACATACATGTACCGTGATATATTGTGGTATATTTTGAATGTATTTTCATTGTTCTATTCATTGTTTGTTTATTAACAACCTTAGAAACAAAAGTCTCCAATGCCTAATAAAAGTCCTAACCATAAACATCCCCAAAAAAACCATTTTAATAGAGAAGTAAACACCAGGATTTCAAAAGCATTAAAGCATTGGAGAGAAAATGTAAGCTTCAATTTACAGCTCCAATATTGTAGTAGAGGTAATTGCCTGTAAGTTTAGAAGTGTAATGTTTCCTGCCATGACAAAAGAAGAGGGTAGCTATGTTTCTGCTGAAAAAATAATTTCAACCCTGCAAAAATTTACTGATCATATTGTCATTACTCCAAGAGCTCTAGACAGATATTACCTTTTTTTTTTTTAATGTAAATGAATAAATAAAGGTACTTATTGATACAAATGCCATTATATTATTTTCTGGTGTATTTTTCTAATATAGGATGCATCTTATTTTTTTTCCCAAACTGAAGCAGAGACCTCAGAAAATTCGCAAAAATGACTTGACAGTCTCAGAATTATCTAAGTTATTCAGAGACATCAACAAATACAGTAGCGATCAGTCTGCACTGCATATGATTGTCTTCCCTACTGTTGCAGGCCCAGTCACTATATTCAAATTCAACATCAGTTACAACCAGTTTCTGTTCCCTTCTGTGCATTCTACAAGAAAACAGCCCCAGCAATCTCAAAAAGATCAGTGCTGCCATCCTCAGTATCATCTGTTTCTTTAAAGAGACTGCTGCTGGGAAGGTTCCTTATAGTAACAGGGCAACCTTGTCCTGAGCACAAAACAAAAGAGAGTTCACATTCTGTTTGATTAGTTAACTCCCAAATGACACACATATGCAGAACAATAACTTACAAGGAAGAAAAGATGGGGACACTCCAATTGATGGTTATGGTTAGAGCTCTCTTTACCTCATGTTAAATTTACACTTTTCACCACTGCAATCTCTGGCCAGAGCAAACCAAAACTCTAATCACTTTCTGCTCATTAATATAATTCCAGAACTATCAAAGATCCCTGGTAACAGCACTGTTGCCTTTTTTTTTTTTTTTTTTTTTTTTTTTTTTTTTTTTTTTTCTAGAGGTAATATTTNTGGTTTTTTGGGTTTGTTTTTTTTTTTTTTGTTTGTTTGTTTGTTTGGTTTGGTTTGGTTTGGTTTTGGGGGTTTTTTGGGGGTTTTTTGGTTTTTTTTGGTTTTTTGGGAAGGGGTAGTTGCTTTTTGGTCTTGCAGATAGAAACAACATTTCTGAGTCCATGATATTGAAACTCCACTCCTGCGACAAAGCAACTGGGGGTTTGCAAATAGTATTGCAAATACATGACAAAACACACTGATCATATAAACTTATGTACACTTATCCCATCTTTAAATTAATTCAAATACAGTTTATTTTTCTATGAGACAGTTACTTTTAGAAGTAATGCATCATCTTCCTATGCCATTCTAATGCAATCTGATAACCTGTCCTTCTAGACAATGCAGAAAGCCAAAGTAAGCATTGTATTGGGTGTTGCTGGTGATCTGAATGAAAATAAAACCCATCTGTGCACAAGATCATGAGACAGTGCTGATGATCTATCTATGTACAGAGCTAATGGAAAGGATTGGCAATATAAGCTGATGTTTCACAGTTCTGTTCTAGAGGCAGTTTGTTCCATATTTTCGCAACTGATCTGGATACAGGGGCTAAACATGTAGTTTGGCTGATGACACCAAAGTGGGAAGTGCTGACTCTCCCAAGAGACCTTGAAGTGTATCTATATCAATTGGAGCATTGAGCAGTCACCAGTGGCATGAAATTTAGCAAGACCAAATGTGGGATTTTGTAACTGGGGTGGGTAACTCTGGACATAGGTATATACTGGGAGAAAGTGGCTGGAGATCAGCCCTGCAGAGCAGGATCTGGGGTTGCTGGTTGGCAGCAGGCTCACTGTGAGCCAGAAGTGTGCCCAAGCAGCCAGAAGGGCAAACTTCATCCCAGGGACATCAAACACAGCACAGCCATACAGTCAGAGAGAAGATTATCCTGCTGTATCCAGCACTGGTGTGACCTGAGCTGTGCTTGGCCACTCCATTTGAGAAGGACGTGCTGGTCCTTGATTGTGTCCAGAGGAGGCCAACAGCTGATGAAAGGGCTGGCTAGTGTCCTGTAAGGAGTGGCTGAGGACCCTGGACTGGCCCCATTTACAAAAAAGGAGGGTGAGGCTGAGCTCATTGCTCTCTACAGATTCCTGAGGAAGGGGAGTGGAGAGGAAGGTGCTGAGCTCTTTCCCCTGGGATCCAATGATAAGGCATGTAGAAATGGATCAAAGCTGCATCAGGGGTGGTTTGGAACAGACCTTACTGAAAGGGTGATCCAACCCTGGCACAGACTATTTAGCAAGCTGGTAGAAGCCCTGTCTGTTGGTGTCTGTTGGTGTTCAAGAGATATTTGGACAATGCTCTTAGAAACATGCTTTAACTTTTGGTTGACTCTGAAGTGGCTGGACAGTTGGCCTGGATAATTATTGCAGGCCCCTTCCAAGATGAATATTCTAATTTCGGTGACTTGACTCAATGGATGGATGGATAGGTGAATGGATGGATGGATGGATGGATGGATGGATGGATGGATGGATGGATGGATGGATGGATGGATGGATGGATGTCCCATGCCCACCAAAGCCATGCTATAACTTCCCTCCCCAGCTGCACAAGGGAGAGAAAATATAACAAAAAAATCATGAATTGAGATAAAGACTAAGAGATCATTCACTGATTACTGTCCAAGGCAAAATATACTCAGCTTAGGGAAATTAGTTTACTTTATTACCAATCAAAACCAAAGCAGGATAATGAGAAGTAAAACAAATCTTAAAAACAACTCTCTCTTTCTCTTTCCTTCTTCCCAGAAAGGGAAGGCTTCACTTTATTCACGATTCCTTACCTCCTTCCTCCAGCAGATAGGGAGATAGGAATGGGGGATTACGGTCAGCTCATCACAGGTTGTTTTTGCTGCTACTGCTTCCTCAAGGGGAGGACTCCTTCCCCTGCTCCAGTGTGGGGTTGCTCCCTACTGTCTCTCATGAACTTCCTGGTGTGAGTCCTTCCCTTGTGTTACAGTTCTTCATTAACTGCTCCAGTGTGGGTGCCTTTTTATGGGTGCAGTTCTTCAGGAACAGGCTGCACCAGTGTGGGTCCCCCATGGGTCACAAGCCCTACCAGTAAATCTGCTCTGATGTGGGCTTCCCAGAGGTCAAAGCCTTCTTTCAGGCATCCACTGGGATCCTCCATGGGCTGCAGCTGGATCTCTGCTTCACCATGAACCTGCATGGACTGCAGTGTCACATTCTATCTCACATGGTCTGCACCACAGGCCCCAGAGGAATCTCAGAAATGATGCCTGGAATACCTCCTCCCCCTCCTTCTTCACTGGCCTTAGTGTCTACAGAGCTGTTCTTCCCACATGTTCTCACTGTTCTCTTATCTGGGTACCATTACTTTTCAGTAGCATTTTTTTTCTTCTCTAATATGTTATCTCAAAGTAGCTACCACAGCTGCTGATGAATTTGGTCTTGGTCAGCAGTGAGCTCATCTTGGAGCCAGCTGGCATTGAGTACGTGAGACACGGGGGAAGCGTCCAGCAGCTTCCCACAGAAACCATCTCTGTAGCCCCCTCTCCTGCTGCCAGAACCTTGTCATGCAAACAAATACATTTTAANACTTCCCGGAACTTCCCTTCCCTTCCTGGAACTTCCCTTCCCAGAACTTCCCTTCCCGGAACTTCTCTCCTACTAAATAGATTTTTTCATCTTCCCAAATCTAAAGACTTTGAAACATCTACCTGACATTCATTTATGTCCTTTATAGCACAGTTGTCACAATAGAAAAGTTATATTAAACACCTGTATCTTTGATCTTAAGACATTCTCAACTGAGGAAAACTCACTGAGGAAATTACAGCATCTGCATCTGAAGTTTCAGTGCTCCCATTTTATTAATAAGACTTCCTTCTTCTTTTGTATTCCTATAAAAAGATATGTGGATACCTTGGTGGCTTTTCAAGACAAAGCAGAAACAGGCCAAGTTAGACAAAAGTATCTATGAAATTTTATTCAATAACTAAAAACTCTGGGTTTTTATGTTATCAATATCACACTAGAGAATAATCTGCATAGCTGCAGCTGAGACCATTCTGCTGCATCACAGAACCGACTCCTAATGGAAAAAACCTACATTTGTTTAAAGAACACACTCACTGGCTTCTTTATACATTTTCACCTGTAATGTTGAATTAGAGAGAAAAGCTATTCATTCTAGGTATTTCTTATTACAGTTAGTCCCAATGCAAAGGTACAGTGTGTAGCACAGGAGGGCTATACTCTATCTGAAACTTAACTGACAAAAAGTCAAGTCAGAAGAAGGACTAGAAGGATTGCTTTTTGCACTCCAGAGTTTAAATTGTTCAGTCTGATCAGTGAAGAGTCATCCTCTTCATATACAGAATTTTGATAAGTTGCTTTGAGATCTCAAGCTCCTTGAATCTAGCATTGCAGTGATGAATATTCACTAGAAAAATGCAGACTTGCCTATTGTAAGAAATCTTTTATAAAGGAAAAGGTTATGCCTCGTAGCTTTATAGAGAGGCATATATAGATTATCTACTCAGGCTAGAGTACTCATTGAGTTGTACAAGAAGTTGCCTATAAATGTCTTTTTTTACAGAATGTCATGTAACCAATTAACTTCAGTTTACAAGACTATTCACATCTGCCTACACTGTATTTTTTCCATATCCGTATGGTAAACCAAAAATTTCACAACTATCCATTTATTAACAGAATTCTAAGGTATTCTAAGAGAATAGTTTAACTGCAAAAGTTACAGCTTAAGTGCTTGCTGCTTCCTTTGCTTAAATGATTATCAAGCTGTACTTGAACTTCAGCTTGCATCACTTTTTTTTATTCTGATGGATATTTTTCTCTTGCCTACAGGCTGGAAAATAATTTTCTTAATTATTCTGTGTGACCTTGATGCAGAATTTTATTACCAAATTAACAGATTTTCTAAATTAATAATTACTAAATTACTACCTTGATTGCTAAACACTTTTGTTTTATAAGAATGTGGAGGAACACTTTAAATTGATTTACTGTTCATAGTCATGAATTTTATATTAGCAGTTTTAAAAGAATGAACCCACAGAAGGAATATATTTATGAATGTCAATAATCTTCCTAAACAGTTGCCCTACTTTTCACACTGAAGTACCCAAAATGTTTCCATAGATCATGCAAAAATTCTGTTTAACCAGTTGTCAAGGACTTTACTACACTGAGAACAAGTTTTACAATAATGTTTAAGAGTTGCCTCAAATCTTCAGCTATGATATTAAGGAAGAACTGGTACTGTCACCAATGTACCCTGACACCTCACTGGTATTTAAGAGCATTTTAGTACCACATTTTCAAAAGTGCTTGAAGATAATGTAGGTAGGAATGGTGTGGGATTTTCACTAGATGAAAGCACATAAGTCTTTGAAATCAAGGGGCATGATACACCCACACTCTGCTGTGCTGGAAACCTCTCTAGACATCTCCTTGCTAATGTTACAACGTATTTAAATTCTTACTCCCTGACAACTGAAGATGAGCCATTATTCTCAATTTTTTGATCTTCCAGCTCCACATAAATTGTAAAAATTAGTCAGAATTATGTCTTCCTTTCCTTATCTGCATAGCTGTGTCTCCAGGCAAAAGTCAAATGTGATGCTTCAGTATACAATACATACATAACCTTTTTCTTGATGCAGGGCAAAGGAGCTCAGTCATATGAAAGTATTCCTATGCTTTTACCACTAGACAGAGTAGGAAACAGTTCATCAAAGAAGATAATTATTTGAAGATAATCAAATTGGGCAAATGAGATGATAATGCTTTAATACCAAGTCAGAAGTAGGATTACAGTTTCACAGAGAAGGAAAGAAGAGGCCACAGTATATTTGTAAGGTGATAGCAGTGATCTGGGACTAATATATCAGTTTCTCTAAAATCTCAGACCAATTCTTTGGCCATAAACAAAGGACAGAAAATGTCCAAGGAACAGTCTGCTTTTCCACACTACATAAATCTTAGAAATTTAATTATTAATTTTAAAATCTGTTTTGAGATAGCTTCTATCTTTGATTTATTCAGGTAGTAAGATGAAAGGAGAAAATTAGGAAATTGGAAGACTTGAGCAAATTAGCCATCTAGATGTCAGGACTAAGTACTTCCTTGAACAGTCTTCAGTGTTAAATTCAATTATTCGCATCACCTCTAATTCCTAAAGAAGATATCTGAGGAATGTCTTAATGAGATTGCTAGGTGTACTTAAGGAGAATCTAGCTAGCTATGGCAATTAACATTTTTTATTCACAGCACTCTTCAGCACCATGGAAAAACTGTTAGGAAATAGTTCCTGTTTTTTCCTTCAAAGTATTTAGTTAACAAAGCAAAAGGACAATGTAAAAGAACATTTGAGAAGAGCAGAATGAAAAATAAGCAATCTATTTATATTTATCTGTAGTGAAATACAGACAGCTTCATAATCACTGAAGCATGCTCACAGACACACAGGATTCATCATCAGCTCAGTGCTTCAAACTTGAGGGCAGATAGAATCTAAACTGTAAAATTCATCCACTTGCTAAGGCTTTATGAAAACGGACCTGTGGTTTCAGCCTTACAGCAGTCTTCTTCCCTATTACACAGCTGAAGGCATAAAAAACCACTCAGTTGGAGCAGAAAAAGGGCTAAGTGCACTGTAAATCAAATAATGTTCCCTCCAGCTGCAGTGTAAAACAGAGTTTTAAAGTGATCCTGTCAGTTAATGTCCAGGCTTGGCTTAATAAAGAATTTGCAAAATATAACATTAAGAACAATTTGTTCTTAACAGCTCTTCAATCATTTAGAAATGTAATTGGTGTTTCAGAAAAACAACTGCAGTATGCTGGTTCTGTGAGAATCAGTGAGTAAAAATGGTTATAATTAATGAATCTAATGTCCAGTTTGGTGGGGTAGGTAAATATGTATGCTGCTGGGTCTATACCTCACATATGAGAGAATTATATATATATCATACCTGAAGCAGAAGAGCCCCAGAGCTAAAATTTTATTCCTTCTCACCTACCTCAAAAGCAAGCCAACAGAAGACTCTTAACATTTCCAGATGTAACACCTAAATTTTATTCAGTTCTTTTTTTTTTCCAGTTTTAGAAAATTTCATGCTATGATTGTAACACTCATATTAATATATCCTAAGATGAATCTGGATCTAGAGCTATTAAAAATAAATGTTTTAAACGTGTGTTTTGGGTTTTTTTAAGAAAATGTCCCATCATGCAAATTAATGAGGATTACTGAAACTATTCAGTCCTCATCAAGGATAGTCATTATCTTCCACAGTTCTAAGAATGATTTAAATTTGACAAAAAAAAGCACCTTTTTTTTTATTATTATTACAAGTATACATTATTCTTTGTTGCATTCCCATGCAAAACTGAATAAAATGGGAGGAGAAAGTGCACCACTCAATCATATTAGTATTAGAGCACTGAGCTTACCAGTGCACTTAGCACTTCCCAACAAAAACAAAAAATTGCCTTAAAATCAACTGCTGAGGGGCAGAAGCATCTTTTACAAACAGAAGGCATGGTCCCTATATGAAAGGCATGCAAGGTAGATCACACTGGTTGTGAAAGTTCAACTGACTTAAGGGAGCCACATGTGACAGCAACTGCTGGAACATCTGCAATTCTTTGAAGTTCAGTACCAACTTTTATTTGTAAAGGCATATCTATTGGTTTCATTTTGAAAGGGCAGGTCTATCTGACAAGACCTATGGAGAAAACTCAGTTTATTTCTTTTGCCTGCTCTGCAAATGTAGTGAATTTTTAAATGTTCCAGGAAACTAAAAATGGTAACTTAAACTACAATTAGAAAAAGAAATAAAAGAAGCTACGTTTCACAAATGAAAATAACTTTTTTTAAGAGTCCTTGTTTCCCAGCCTCTAAGGAAATGTCATCAACAAAGCAAAGCAAGTAACAAAACCTTTGTTATTTTCTAAATACTTGCAACTGTGCCTTCAAAGAGAGCTGAAATATGTTCTCATTAAATTTTAAGAACTCTTCCTTAAGGAAGGACAAGATCCGTAGCTCCTTTAGCCGGAGTTTTGCCAACTCTTCATGTGATTACAGTACTAAATGCAGGTATAAAATAATTCTAGAGAAATGCAATGCATCAACAGTTATAGGAAACACTAAAAAAGATAAAGTACAAAAAAGTTTGTTTATTATTTGCACACATCTGAAATGAATAGTTATCAACATAAGTCTTCCTTTGGAACTAAATAAAGGTTTAATAAATGTGCATATTTGTATTTTAGAAGATGCATTCAGGTAGCAAACTGCATAAGCTGATAAAATAAGTCTTGGGGTTTGTGAACTCTTAAAAATGAAACAATAAATGTTTCTCCCAAATAAATGTTGAAGCCTGGTTCAGCACTGATTAATTCTGTCACACACTGGGAAATCATAAAAAATGAAGAAGCATTAGTTACAAACGTGTTAGAAAAGGAAAATGAAAAGAGGCATAAATTTTAAAGAAATGTTTACTTGTGTAACAAATTTTAGAAGTGACGTAAAAATCTCAGTTTTCTTTTTAAGATTTCACTTCATATTTTTGTGTGAAGAGACTATAAGAAACTTCAAAGGAAATATATATTTGTAAATTTAGAGTGAGTTAAGTTCTTGCATATGACATTCACATTCATGTTGGTATATTTTATACATACAGCTAGGAAAGGCATACAAACAAATATATAAAAGGAACAAATATCAATTCCCATAGAGCACAGTAACTGCTGTATCACTGAAATTGTAGTAAAATGGCTCAAGTGGGAAGAAGGAGACCAATCATCTGTTTCCTGTAAATATTTAGAAGAGCCAATTGCTTAAAAAAAAATTTAAAGTCTGGAGAAGAGGGAAAAAGGGTAGATTTCAGAATAAGGATATGTTAAGAGCCTAAGAAAGGTCTAAAGATCATGGGAAGTTCAGGAGAACTAAGAAATTCAAGGCTGCAGGATTAAAAAAGTACAATAAATATGTTCATGTCCTTTAGAGTAGAAAGGACAGTTTAATAAAAATGAATGTGTGATGGTGCAGCAGGTTGACTCTGGCTGGGTGCCAGGTGCCCACTCAGTTGCTCTATTACTTGCTTTCCCACTGGGACAGGGGAGAGAGTAAGATTGAGAACGACCAGCAGGGTGAGATAAGGCAGTTTTATTACAGCTAAAAGAAAGAAACAAGTGGAGATCTGCACACAAGAGCAAAAGCAGAATAAAAAGATCTGTCTCTACTTCCCATCAGCGGTGATGTTCGGACACTTCCTGGGAAACAGGCCTTCAGCACGTGTAACATTTCCTCCAGAAGGCAAACACTGAAAACTTACAAATGCCCCCCCTTCCTCCTCTCTCCCTTAGCTAATATCTCTGAGCTGACGTCACGTGGTATGGAATATCCCTTTGGCTAATTTGGGTCAGCTGTCTGGTTGTGTCCCCTCCCTGGATCTTGCCCACTCCCATTGCTTTGATGAGGGAAGGGATGTGAGAGGAGCAGTGTTCCTCAGGATTAGCCAGAACACTGGTGTGTTATTAACCCCATGCAGCTATCAATGCAAAGCACAGCACTGTAAGGGCTATGAACTTTACCTCAGTCAGATCCAATACAGAAGGTTCAGTAAATATTGAATATAGTTGTGCAAAATTACTCACAAAATCTCTGTAATATAGTAAAAAAAATAATATAGAATCTAGTTGCCATTTTAAAAATATATCCAAAATCAGGAACAGAATTACTTATACAATTCATTACAGCTATGTAAGCTGACTTTTTCTATTTATTTTTTTCATGCAGAGCAGTATCTCCATTCCAAAGGTGAGATGTCAAGGTACAGAGATATGAAAATTACCATGAGTGGCACCAAAGAGCCCCCTGAAATTAGACAAGTGGAACAGCTTTAAACAAGTGTTTAAGTCAGTAACAGAGAGCTTGTACATTTCATCTCAAGCATGAAAATATAACTGAAAATTCCCATTTTTTGGGGGGCTGAGGCAGGGGAAATATCTAGGAAAAGAAGCAGTTGACTAAAAGACACATGTTGGAATCCCAGATATGCCATGCTCTACTCCTTGACTTTTGACTAAGTTTCTACTGTGGATTTGATTTACTTTGTAAAAAAAAGAAAAAAGCTCTTGACAGCTGATATCTGAAAAGAAACACCAGTCTCTCAAGTCAGCATCCTCCTGCTGGGTGTCATCTTCTATAAAAGAGTTAGATCATCTATGCCAGAAAAATTTTCTCCTGCCAAATGCCAAATGTTAATCCTAGAGACATGAAGTCAAGTAAAAAGTTAGAACAGACATCAGGCCCAAGTCATTGATTATTTCTAGAAGACACCAAGAAATAGACTTATTAAGATTGGGAGAATGATTTCCAGAATGACAAGGACATTTTTTCAAAAGACTAACTCATGTAAGAAATGGCCTGCTCCTAATTCAAAGACACAGCACAGAAAAGCTGCTAAGTTTAAAGATAGATAGATAAATAGATAGATAGATAGATAGATAGACAGACAGATAGATAGATAGATAGATAGATAGATAGATAGATAGATAGATAGACAGACAGATAGATAGATAGATAGATAGATAGATAGATAGATAGATAGATAGATAGATAGATAGATAGATAGATAGATTGATTGATAGATAGATAGATAGATCCTTTGTTTGTATTTACAGGTTGATGGCTAACACTTGGATTTTCAAACAAGTGCCTTCCTTATATCAACAGTGAAATTCATGTCTGAAGAGTGATGGTTAAATTGTGAGGGAGAAAAATGTAGGAATGACATACTTTTCTAGGAGTGAAATGTTTTCAGTTTGTCACAAAAGGTAATTCACAAATTCAGGCTTTTACAGTACTATTTTTAGGTAACTTCTTATAACTAACTCACTCCAACATTTACGTCTCACACCAGAGCATAGTTATTACAGTAAGTTGTAGATAAAAGTGTTCATAGTCCATGATGCTGGACTACAAATCTTTTTAGGTTCAGACAAACAAGTAAGAAACAATTTGTATGCTGTAAATCAACTATTGCTTCCAGACTTTTGAGAAAACAGATATGCATTTCAGCAGAGTGATTTTTGCCTGTTGCCTTCCACATATTTATCTGTTCTCTGCAGCAAGCCAAGCAAAAGCACAGAAGAACCTCGCACTTTAGCATCTTTTTTTTTTCCTCCATTCATAGCTTTTTCTTAATTTTCCCTAGGATTTATGATACTGTTTCTCTGTCTCTCCCCAGAGGAAATCTTGAGGTTTTTGAGTGGTGCTGCAAAGGCAGAATGTGCAGCTTTTCTTCACCAATACTGTCTACAGTGTGTAAGACAAGAGGAACTATCATTCCTAACATTTCTTTGCACACTCAGATTATCAGTAGTCTTCTGGAAACATTAAATTATATCAAGTGGATCCCAAAGAAATCCCCAGCCTAGGCCTCTTTCAGGATTACTGTGCAATTTCCCCTTTTTAGTCACCTTGAAAGTGCATGATATGCTATCCTTGAACTATACTCCCCAGAAAGGGGCCTGAGGAGGAGATAGGCTGATCCAAAGAAAAGGACAAAAGGAAGTACTTGAACTTTTATGAACACATTTCACAACAAAACCTGAATTTTAGTCCTCAGTCATGGTGAAAAATCTGGGTAAAACTTTTAGCTATGTAAAAGCCAGCCTCCCATTCACAAGACACACACAGGGATATGTAGAAAATGCTTCTTCACACTTACAAATTATGCCTTTGATGACCAACATCAAAAATGCAACATTCTCCTCTAGGGACCAGCTCAGCAAACAAGGCCCCTATGTGCTTGCTTCCATATTCCTACTGCTTTTATATGCAGCTTTCTTTCAGAGGGATCCCTTTTCATTCTATTGGTGGTATTGTTGCAGCACATTTTATCAGACAGACTTCTCAACCTCAGAATAAAAAAGGTAATGAAAAGGTTCAGATTAGTAAACACAAAACACTTTAAACCTCTCAGCCTGCCTACAGATTTTTTTTCTGTTGTGGTAAATGGCATGAAATATGTAGAATTTTCTAGAGCTGTAGTAAGAAGGCTTTTATTCCAGCAAGAGGGAATACAACCAGGAGCTGAGCTGCCTGCTGGCCATATACACTGGGTGGCTCCTCTTGTTGTGGGCCACGGCTCCCCTTTCCCTACTTCTGACAAGATGTCACACATCAGCCCTCCCCTGAAAGTACCTCTGATGTCTAGCAAAAGTGGAATCACAATTCTCTTTCATCTGGGCGCTAAAGCATTTGGGTAAGGTGAAGTGCCTGGGACGTGTCACTCTGCGTGTATCACCAGCATAGTAGCAGGGTAGCTGCAAACAGATAGGAGAAAAGAGCAGGGGAAAAAAAATACAGAATTCTGATGGACTTCTATAGCTGCAGTCTTGTCTTCTGCAGTGGCATTCAATTTAGTCTGTGACTTCTCTTTTGAATCTGTCAGGATAGATCTTGTGACAGGTCAGGAAAAAAACCCCAATGATATTTTCTGTTTCCTCTGAGCCAGATTGGAACAGCATGTCATTGTTATAATGTTCCTCTGAAGCAAGAATAAAACCAGCTATGGTAGGATACTGAGAAAATTATGCTTCTGTACTCAGTTAGAAAACATGAATCTTGAAAACATTGGTTGCATCTTTCTAAAGCCTGCTACCTTTGTAATGCTCATTGCTTCAACAAAGAAGAGAATAGTGCTATCAACAGATACATGTTAACAGGGTTTTTTTAAAAATATTTTTAAAATGTTTGTGAAAGTGCATTCTTGTCACTTTGGGCATCAACTACACAATATTAGATGTGCTCATTACTTCCAGCAAAATATGTAGGAACAACTTTTGCACTTATACGTAAGCATGGGCGTATCTTGCAGAAAAATATAACCAAAAAATGTCCTGATTTCCAGTGGCAGAAGTGGCCTGATTTGAAAGAAGAGATAAAGGGCATAAAAGAAAAAGTGTTGGATTATTTTCTGTTTTCTTCTGAAAATCTGTATGCTTTCCAAACTTTCCAATAATGAAAAAGCATTTCAGTAACACACCTGGGAAAAGCAGAATTATCCTTGGCTAATTAATGTCTTCTTCTGTGTAATACCAGTTCAAATATCTTCCTTTTACAAGCCCTTCTCAAAAGAAATCTGTACAAAATAGATGACTGTAACTCCAAATCAGGACAACTTTAACTGTGATTTTACAGTTGCAATTCATATAACTCCTAGACTAGCTGAGCTTGTATTTCTACTCTTGCCATTTAAATAAGTCACAGCATTTTTTGCATCAATACCTGAATGCACATCAGACAGCAGCAAAGTCCATCCCGAGGTCTCATCACATACCAAATGGATTAGGTAATGCTAATATTACAGAAAACCTTGCATGAAATACATTCACATATTGAAAAAGACCTCAAACCACACAAACCTCAGAAAACCATGAATTCTTTAAACTCTTCCGGTTCAGGGACACAGACTGTTAACACTGATCACAGTTTCCATCATTCATCCAACAAGCCAAGAAGGAGTGTCAAGTTATTGCAGCTGACAAAAAAGTAGGGAAATTCCCAGGGTATTTAATGAGATATAGCTTCCTACAGAATTCCTACAGAATCCTTGACAGGATTTCACTAGAGTTTTCTCAAACACAAGTCAACTTATGAATATTGGAAATATTTTTTAAATTATAATTGGAGAAAACCTATTACATTGTAAGTTTTTTTCACCCAGTTTTACAGGATCATCTCAACTGCAGATTGCTCAGACACCCATAGAAAAAAATATCAAAGCCAAAGAAATGAAGTTTTTTTCTTTTTAGAAATACCAGATTCTTACTATGTCTAAGTAAAGTGTTAGCATTTTGACTATTTTGCACCAAAAGTGCATTTCAAGGCACAGAAATCATTATCCAACCAATATTTCTCAAGATTACTGGGACTTGCTTGAATATTTGTTCAAGAGAAGTTTCTGGTGAATTGCCCTTTAATGAGTTACCTCATGTGAAATGACAGCAATCAGACACCTGGCACATCTCTCAAACTGTGATGAGGTTAGTTGTTTTGCTGGCTCTAAAAATTTGTTTCAGAACCCCAGGGAAGCTTTCAGATTGTTAGTGAGAATTTATTTGACTCAGATAAAAATCCCCAAAGTGACCATGACCTAGCTCCAGCAAATGTGCAGATCCATTCTCAGAAATAATTCCTCTGGATAGCAGGTTTTCAGTTGCATTATGTTTTGCAGATCATTGTGTACTCACTGACTCAGGAGGAGAAAGGTGAAGCTTTGCCACTGCAGAGGTCAGGTTTTTGGCTTCTTTTTTTGCTTTCTCCCTCTCAAATTCTTGCGAAAAGAAGAGGATTAGGAGAAGAGGTTAAGGTTGCTGACAACCAGTGATCATTTGGAAGGATGATTTCGGCTATGTCCTAGAGCCTCCATGCATTTTTTTCACAGAAGTTTTTGTCACAGCTGTCAAGCTTCCCCTACCTTCCCAAGTAAATCGTCTGAATGATTTGTAGAAACTAGCTGTAACTCCTCACTCAATATGTGAGGGAAGGTTCTTGAAAAATAGAAAATTAAACTGATGGATCACTTGATTTGAAAACTGTCAGAGCCATCCCTGGAGTAGCTCTGCTCAAAGCAGATGAACTTGGCCTTCTGTTGTTCAGCATACTAATTGTTGGTGTGGGAGTGTGGGCTAGGGGGTAAAAACACAGTGCAGACATCTGATGACAGTCCTGAGCTCAGTCAAAATTGGAGAGGACTGTACCCACTGGTGATTTTCATGTGAACTTCCTAAATTTACATATTTGAAGAGAAGAATTTGGCCTACCATGCAAAGAAAAACACAGGAGGTAATAGTATAGTTAGGTAGTTATAGTTCTGCACAGAGAAGAACAAGCCATTTATTTGACATGCAAAACTGAAGCTGCTGAGACCTAGAGATGATTTGCAGAGGAAGGGTCCTGGATTTAGGCAGCTATTACCAGAACAGTGTGGTAAGGTTGTAATGGAGTATCCAGCCCTACTCATTCAATTGCCTGGAACGTAAGCTTCCCCAGCCCCTCCTCTCCACCTGTCCTAAAAAATGTGGTCTGTTTTCATAACAGGAAAATAAAAATCATCAAGCTGCACAGCTTTGGCAGTTAAAAAAAAAAATTAAAACCCAGCCAACCAAAAAACCATTAAACCTCAAACCAAACAAAAAACCCATAACAAAGCAAAACCAATCAAAAAAAAAATCCAAACCAAAACAAACTAAAACCCCACAACAATCAAAACCAACAAAAATAAAAGCTGACCTCATCTCCACAGAACTGAACAGAATTGTTTCTATTGTTTCTCTGTAACAGATTTTCTTTTGGTGTGTCTAGAAACAAACCCATGGTACATCACTCCCTCGACTTTCTTAATGCCCGCTCTTGCTTGGATGCAATCTCCTTATCCCAAAACAAGCAACCCAATTCCTCCATGGCCCCACAACCCACCTTTCTCCGTCCTTATTCTCCCCAGGTAACTACAGCTCATTTGTCTCCCAAAGATGTTTTGGGTCCATGCCCTGCCCCGATGGAGGACTGAGGACAATCCCCACCTTGAATTCCTGTACGCTATCCAGAGCTATACCTGGGAATAAAAGAAGAATTAAATGATACAGAGAGTACTGGATTAAAGAAAGAAGTATTTAAACTAATTATGCTTATCCCCATTTCCAGCTGCCACTATTTCTAGAGCTTCTTGACTAACAGCAGGACCTCCAGAAGGCATTTTGCCAACTAGAAGCAGCAGGAAATATCAGTCAGAAAATAACATGTAAATGCTGTAGTTCTCTATAGTCAATGTTCGCTTTTGACAGAATGTTCATCTTCATTACATCATTTTATATTTATAACAAAGCTGCTTGTCACTCAAATGAATCCAACCATGCATCCTTCAGTTTAATTTGGTTTTGGTTTAGGTGAATAGCAAAACAACTGAGATTTTCTTTTCTCTGCCAGTAGCTGGTAAATGCAAGAAAAAAATGAATTTAAAAATGTTTATAAATCTCAATGCTAACTTGGTTTGACTTTTTTCTGAACGTAATGTCACTTATTTGTATAATTAGTAATGTATGACAATATTTCTCTCGCCATTTTTCCCCTCTCATAGTATCCTATGGCCTACACACTAAGTCAGGGGCATTTTGAAACTATACATTTTTCCCCCTTAAGCAAGGGTGATGTCTGAGAACACATTGTCCAATGCCAAATCAGAGCAGTGTACCTCCTGTACAAAATCCTTTTTTTTGCCTTCTTTTCTGTCCAAATTGCAGCTAGTTCTTTCTTGGTTAACTAGTACATTGAATTCCAAGTTTCATCATTTCACAATCAGCAAACTTCCCTAGTTTGGGTTTTAAAAACATAACTAGGACCTTTGAATTATAATATTTCAAAAACACAATGCCCTGAGTATAATGGCAAATAACCACGGTAAACCAATAACAGTATTCTTCAATCGAGCTACAGGTGATTTATAAGATTTTGTGCTGGCTGAGGTCCTGATGGAGCAAATCTTTCTTGCATGAAGAAGAAGAGGCAAATGCTGTCTTAACAGCATTTTCTTCTGCTTTGCCTGCAATCCCCAAGAAACTTCATTTGGCATTTCTTGAAAAGGAAATTGAACAAAAATAAGGAAATATATTCCTCCCCTTTGGTGTTTCAGCATCCCATGCAACTATACAATCATAGAATCTCTCAAGTTGAAGGGCCCCACCCACAAGGACTATCAAGTCCAAATCCCTGCTCCTGCCTACTACCTAAAACTGAATCACAAGACTATGAGAATCATCCAGGTGACCCTTGAAATCTGACAGCATTGGTGCCCTGACCACTTCCCTGGGGAATCCCTCTCCAGTGACAAACCATCTTGGTTCCTATTGTCAAATCTGAACTACCTCTGAAGAATCTTCATTCAGTTTTCTCATGTCCCACTGCTTTCTGGCACATGATGCACTTCAGGACATAGTTATCACTTTTGGATAAGAGGGCACACAGGGCATACATTCCAGCCCTTTCAACAGCTTTGTCACATCCCTTTGGATGCATTTTATTACATTCACATCATCCTTCTTAGATGGTGGGGCCCAGCACTGCACTCAGCTCAGAAAGTGAGGTGGCATCAATGCTAAATACAACAGAAACATCTCCTCTTTTAACTATCTGGTGCTGCATGATGCCCCTCAGGATGCAGTTTGCCCTCTTGGCTGCCTGGACACACTGCTGACTCACAATGAGCCTGCCATTGACCAGCAACAAAAGATCCTGTTCTGCAAGGCTGATCTCCAGCCACTCCTCTCCCAGTTCATACTTGTGTCCAACTTATTCAGTCCTAAGTGCAGAATCACATAATCACAGAATATGCTGAGTGGGAAGGGACCCATCAGGATTATCAAATCCAACTCCTTCCTCTATGCAGGATACCCCAAGAATCACATCAACTGCCTGAGAGCATTGTCCAAACTGTTACAGTACCAACCACCCCTGGGTGAAAAACTTTTTCTTGATATCCAACCTAAACCTCCCCAACTCATCTTCATGCCATCCCCTTGGATCCTGTCGCAGGTCACCACTGAGAAGAGATCATTCCTGCTCCTCCTCTTCCCTTCATGAGGAATTTGTAGACTGCAATGAGGTCTCCCCTCAGTCTCTTCTTCTCCAGGCTGAACAGACCAAGTGACCTCAGCCACTCCTCATATGGCTTCACCTCAAGGCCCTTCACCATCTTCATTGCCCTCCTTTGTAGCAGGCTCCAGGCCCATAAGACCCTGGTGGTCAGCAGCCTAAAGTGCCAAGTCATGCTGACCAGGACAAAAAGAAGTCCTTCTTCTGTCTTCAGACCCTTGCTTATCTATCTGTAAAGCTATAGGCTACTTTCCCTTTGACCCTTACCACTGGACAGTTTCCAATCCCCCTAAACCCTATAAAAACCCCTACTTTTGCCCAGTTAGTCAGAAGAGACATCCCTGGAACCCTTCGCAGATAGCTGTCACTGAAGATCTGAATAAAAACTACATCTGTGGAATCCTATACACCTCTTCTCCTCTCTCTTCCATGGTCTGCTGCTGCGAGGCCTAGCAAGCTAAGAGCTGAAATCACTTAATGAGCTGATTAATCACTTAATAAGCTGATAATCACTTAAGAGCTGAAATTGCTATTTCTTGCTAAGGCTTGCCTGTGCTGGGAACTGCTTTTGGGTCTCAGACAGCCAGTGCTATTAAGCATTGGGCTAACCGTGTACCCGTCGCGGCAGCTAAGGGGTCACCCCTGCCCTGCAGAGCTAACCACTGCAAAACTCCTTTGGATGCTCTCTAAGAGCTCAATGTCTTATACTGTAGCACCCAAAACTGCCCCCAGCACTTGAGGTGAGGCCACCTCAGTGCAGAGCAGAGCAGGACAATCCCCTCCCTTGCCCGGCTGTGATGCTGTGCCTGATGCACCCCAGGACTTGGGTGGCCCTCTTGGCTGCCAGGACACTGCTGACTCATGTCCAACTTGCCACAGACCAGGACCCCAGGTTCCTTCCTATGGTGCTGCTCTCCATCATTTCATTCCCTAGCATAAACACACAACCAGGGTTGTCCCATCCCAGGCAAAGAATCTGACACTTTTATTTATTAAATTTTATGCCACTGATGATTGCCAATGCTCCAGTCTATCCCAATCCCTCTGCTAGGCCTCTCATACCTCAAGAGAGTCAACAACACATTCCAGATTGGTATCATCATTGCTACTCGGGTGTTCCTGCATCCTGATCATTGATGAAAATATTGAACAGAACAGGTCCTAGGATTAAGCCCTGGGGAACACCACTGGTGACAGGTCAGCAAATCTCATTCCCTCCAACACTTTCTTTCAATGAGTTCTTCCTCCAGCTAATGGCAGACCTTGTCGTATTGTAGTTGGACAGTTTGTCCAGAAGGATGCTGTGAGAGGCACCATCAAAAGCCTTACCAAAAGCTAGAAAAACTACAACCACCATCTTCATCCATGTGGCAGGTGACCTTGATGTAGAAGGATGTTAAAACTGTTGAGCAGAACTTATGCCTAGTGAACCTGAGTTGACTGTGCCTGATTCGTGCATTGTTCTCTCAGTAGTACCCAGCATGATCTTCATAATTTTTCCAGGAACCAAGGATAGACTGACAGGGCTGTAGTCACCCCATGTATTATAGACTAGCTGTTTGCTGGACATTTTGTCCAGAAGATTACTGTGAAAGACAGTATCAAAAACCTCTCAAAATTCACAAAAACCCCACATCTACTAACTTATTTCAGTTGGCTAGATGTCTGCCCTTGTCTTAAAAGGAAATCAATCTACTTAACGAGGATTTTCTCCTTGTGAACTCAACCTGGGTATTACCAATAACAGAGTTGTCTCTCGAGTACTTTCCATTAATTTCCAGAGCAACCTTCTCCACAATTTTATCAGATACTGAAGTGGGACTGGTAGTCCTATAATTAACAGGGGATTCTTTCTTGCTCTTCTTGAAAACTGGGACAACACACATTAATTTACTATCTACAGGGATCTCTCCAGATTACCAGACTGTTGAAAAATAATGGAGACAGGCCCATGGTGGCATCTGCCACCTCTTTCAGTAGCCTGAGATTAATCCCTTTGGGCTCCAAGGGTCTGGTGCACATCCAAATAAAGCAGCAAGTGTCAAGCATGTTCTGGGTTGGCTGTGAATTTGTCATCCTCCCTGAGATTACAGTCCTCCAGCACAGGGCTTCTGGGGTCCCAGGCCCCATCACGAGTGTCAAATACAAAGGTGAAGAAAATATCAGATGTTTTTGTCTTGTCTGCATCCTGATTTGTGAACTGACAGACTTAATGAAGTAACAATGTTATCTCTCTGATGATTTATGTATTTTTAAAAGGCTTTTTTCTCATCCTTCACAGTGCTAGCCAGCAATGATGATTGAAGCTGAAGCTGTACCTTACAGAAGTCAACTGAACCAGTGCATTGTCTTGAAGGCACAAGACCTGTATTGTGGAGGTAACAAATTCTGTGACTGCTGTAAAGGATAGGAACAAACCAGAAGAGAGATCTTCCATGGGATTGGGTTCTGATACCCAGATTCAGATGACCACCCTCATAGCTACAAACTTTGCATTTAATTTAAATCCTTGAAGTTTATGGAAAATGGGTATTTCCACACAAAATTAAACAAACAAACAAACAAAAACCCCAATGATTTTCAAGAAGCAGAATTCCACGAAAAACATAGAAATATTTCATTTACTTATATTCAGGATCAGACTAGTAAGATCAATAATGATTGCTCCTCAAATAGACCTTAAGAAGTTTTCTCTGAAATTAACTTCCTCTGGTGACCCACACAAAATATCATTACATTGTAATTCATGATCCAATTTCTGTGACTTAAAACTGATGAGGAAAAAAAAAAAAGAAAAAAACACAAATGTGAGTTACATAACTGTTTCTTTTCCAGAATTCAGAATATTCCTTTTGTTCATAACTAAATGACAAACAAAAATGAGAAAAAACATTAAAATTCTGAGAAAAAAAACCATTAGAAATAAATTTATTTTAACTAAGTCTTCCCCATATTCAGCACTCTATTTTGCAAATTTGTATCAGGCATTCATCACTAATAAAAAGCTTTACATGTAATGAACAGCATACTCAATAAAATGTAATTTCATACATTAAAGCTACAATAACGTAGGGGACAGTTTCACACAAGATTCTGAATTTACCTAAAGTAACTCCATAACTTCACTTATAATTACTATTAAATTGACTTTTAGCCACAATGTAATTGCTATACACAAAAAAGAGGCATTTTTCCTCTTACCAACTTTAGAAATAATTTTACTTATTCCTCAGATAAATTTTCATTTATATCCCATAAATGCCAAAATATTCTAATTCCATCCTCAACTTCACATAACAACCTAAATCAAAAAATATGCATGTAAGAAATTATCTGTTCTGTTTCAAGTTGAATAGGGCAAAAATAGGTGATATTTTAATTTTAAAATTGTTCTACTTCAATATCTACCATCCTTCCTGAAACTGGCCTTTGATACCACCTGCAAACAAATGAAGAAAATTTTTATGAAGTCTAGGGTTTATATAATGGTTATTTTTACCTATTGAAACAGGTGGTACCAGATTGCAGAGAGCACCAGAGTACTTCCCAGTGGTGACATTCTACTGCCATCAGCTGTGACGGCACTGACTCCAACAGCCACCAGGTTTCTCCGTGTGCAGCAACCCCACAATAGATATTCTGTTTGTTTGGAGTCCATTGTTTACCTTGCCTACTTCATTGCTCCCTCTTTGCTTCCTCCTGGCTCTAACGTGAGCCAATGACATCTGCTACAGAAATACTTTCAGAAGTCTTGCATGAATACGATCAGGATTTGTAAAAAATACGGCAGTCTTTGTATTCCAGTTTCACTTTCTTTCACTTCATCCATAGTTCTAGGGTTTTCTGCCAGGTCATGTTTTGCTTGCACTTCTACAGCAAGAATATGTGTTCAAAAGTATAATGTTGGCAAATTTGCAAAGACATGAACTGGGAAATTTGACAAAATTATAATGGTGTTCCTGGCTGATATATTTGCATTGTCAGGACTTGCTGGTGAAGATTTACTTACTAATTAAGTTAAATTCAAAACTCTGCTTGGTAAATAAGATAGATAGACAGTCCTCAACATAAATCTCTCGCTCACAGAAGCCACTGCCTACCAGCATCCCTCGGACCACTCACTCAAAAGGGCATGAGTAAAAAAAGTCTGCACGTCAACCAGTTGTCAAGACTCTTGTAGCCTGTAGAAAGTAAATGGCACTTTTAAGACATGTTTCATCCCACTCAACAGTAGGTCCGATTACTCTTGTAGAAGCATTTTTTCTACATCAACAGTAAAGTGAGTTGAGGCAGTAACTAAAACTATGAGAATGGTTTTCCTTCATAGATCAAGGTCTATTACAGGGTCACTCAGTAAGTGACCAATAATAGATGGTCACTAAGATAGACCTAACGGTCACTAATAATAGACACTAATAATAGTCTAGTTAAATCTAGATGGATTTAACTGTAGGGAACAGCTCAGAGAAACAGTGTTGGCTGCTAGAGAAGGTCTGCTTTTATCATAAGATGAAGTATGTTTTTAAGGACACAAACAAGACCTAGCAGTGTGGATGGGACTGGTTGATGAAAACATCATCTTATGATGTAACAGCACACATGCCCACACATTTTAAAAAGTTTCCTTTTGTGTAATAATCCATGTTGTCCATACTTACCATATCTAGCTTTGTTCTTTGTTGTCTGGACAGAAGAGCCCACAGATTTAGAAAATCATATCTGATCTTCTAAATCATGAGCAACCTTGATTAGAGATAAAAAATATTTCCTTCAAAATTTAATGTTTTGAGGCCATCCCCAATTTAAAAAAAANGAGAGTTTGGGTTGGAAGGCACCTTTAACAAGCATCTAGTCCAACCCCTGTGAGCAGGGACATCTTCATCTAGATCAGGTTCCTCAGAGCCCCATGCAAACTGGCCTTCAACATCTTCAAGGATAGACCAACAACAGCTTCTCTGGGCAAACCCTTCCAGCTTTTCATTCCCTCCAATTTAAAAAAAAAAAAAAAAAAAACTAAACACAAAGAAATAGCTGATGAATGCAGCCCTGGTTTTGGTAGGGACAGAATTCATTTTTTTCCTAGTAGTAGGTATGGTGTCATGTTTTGGATGCAGTATGAGAATAATGTTGAAAACAGTTAAAGTTTGGCTGGTACTGAGCAGTGCTTACACTGAGTCAAGGACTGTCCAGTGTCTCCTGCTCTGCCAGTGAGCAGATATATAAGTTGGTAGGGAGCACAGCCAGGACATGGGACCTCAACTGGCCAAAGGGATATTACACACCATAAACTGTCATGCCCATTATATAAAATGGGGAGAGCAGGCACAGAGGGACTGATTGTTGCTTGCTCAGCAGGTGGTGATCAATTGTATTTTGCACCACTTATCTTTCTTAGATTTTATTGCTGTCTTTTTTTGTTACCTCCCTCCTCATTATTTATGGGTTTAATGAGTTGTCTGGAGTTTTTTAACAATATTTCAATTACTAAATTGTTCTTAACTCACAGATTTATTTTTTTCTAATTCTCCTTCCCATTCCACTGTGGGGGGAAGGAGTGAGCAGCTGCATAGTACTGAATTGCCAGGTGGGGTTAAACAACGACAATGTTGTCTTAGAAGACACAGGCTTTGCATTACAAATGAGATGCAGGCTTTGCATCACAAATGCCAAAGTATCAGAAACAACTGCATTAAATAATGTAATAGGACAAAAACATCCAGAAGTTTTTTGCACAGAACTGTAAAATTTTCCAGCACCAGGTGGAATTACATTTCTAATCTGTTCCTTTGTCTAAAAGGAATAAAAAATTCAGTATATTCTTTAGGGCTTAATTTACAAAACTGTAAGTAACTGGAATTGTTTACTCAAAGAAAAAAAAAATATTGATGGGCATAAAATAAAAGATCAATCTTGAGAAAGAAAACATCATTTTTAGTTAACTCCACAAACTATACAGAATCAAAAATTGACTAGAATGAATAAACAAATAAAATCAAAAATTGAGTAGAAATAGCTCAGACTATTAAATGGAAATATTTTAAAAGAAAAAACAACCCCTCCTAATTTGAAGACTATGAACAGAACTGCTTTTGAATTTTCAGTTGTTCATCAACCTTTACTTCAGTTCCTCAGTGCACAGCATAGGAAGCACTAGCTGTCTATGTTTTTCCTTCTGAGTCAGATGAACTTAGACCATACCAAAAAAATGCAAACTTGGTAGCCATTAGCAACTGGTATTCTGTTGGTCCAACTGCAAAAATTACTGTCATGTCATTTTCTTACTGAAACAGTAGACTAGGACTGCAGCTCTCTGTATCCACTTGTCATGGGTTGACCCTGGCACAATGCCAGCACCCCCATGAAAGTATATTTTTCAGAATGGCTGCTGTGGTATGTGACCCAAAACACAGCAAAGCAGGCTCCAGTTTAGGGATAAAGGGGAAAAAACACTTTATTAATCTACAACATAAAAAAAAACCACACACACGAAATCCACAATGGAAACCCTTCAAACACTCCTCCACCTCGCCTCATTCTTTTCCACCCTGCATACCATGAGACAAGACTTTAAATTCACAATCCAGTTACCACCCCTCAAACACACAATTCTCAGTCCATTACCACCCCTCAAACACCCAGCTCCCAATTCATCAAAGGAGAGAGGAGCCTCCATCTTGCACCCTAGGCTTCCCCAGGAAACACAGTTGCAGCCTCCTGTGCTTCTATGTCACACGTGGCAGCCGCCTGAAGAAAATCTGCCATGGTGGCAACCTTCTTTCCATGTCACAGTGCTCTCACAGTGATCTCACTGTTCATAGATCCAATCTGCTCCTCGGGTCCCTTTTAAAGGATGCTTTGCCCAGTTCCAAAAGAGTGACATTCTCTCGTTTTTGGACAGCAGTCCCCCCCATATTCACTCCCCTGGGGCCTGGGGGTCTCGAGAACAGAGATCCTTCTCCTCTGAAGGCAGAGGGCTCCACTGCACCCTCCTCATCTGTCTCTGTTCCCTCCACTTCTTCACCTAACACCACTGCACTCTTCTTGGCTCCCAGCCATCGCCCCCCCTAGATGCAGTCTCTAAATTATAGGAAGAAATTGGTTCAGTTCCGTGGCTATGCAAGGAAAAGTCCAGCCAAAGGCCACTCCAGTCATCTCCTCCATCTAGGACGCTTCCCATCTTCTGCTGACATTTCCCACTTACTCAAACTTTCTCCTCACTTGCCCATTTCCTTCTACCACTCTTCTCACTCAAAATCAGGGAGCATCAGTGGTTTTTGCAGCTTCTATTGTCCA
>VZRH01005685.1:8790-28804 GCA_013397555.1 Urocynchramus pylzowi | reverse complement strand
GGAGGGCACAAAGAGTGAAATTTTGTGGGTAAAACTCATTTATTTCATACCACATCCAACCCGGGGTGGGTTTGGAATTTAGGATTGAGGCAGGGTTGGGAGAGGAGCAAACCCAGCTGGGTACGACCCTAAATTCAAAACCCAGAAAACTCCACAGAAATTGCCAAAAGAAGGGATTTGAAATATTGTAAATTCATTTTTAGGTGTTGTAAATTCATTTTCAGGTGTTGTAAATTCATTTTCAGTACCTTAAAGTCAAGGCTGCTCAGGCTGACAGCGTCGTCGTCCTTCTCTCGGCGCTTCCTCTTCTGTGAGAAACCAAACAAAATTATGGGTTTGGGGTCAGAAATGTAATTTTAAATACAGTAATCCGGAGATATTTCCTTTTTTTACATCCCCAGCTAAGTGTAAGAACTCAAAAATTAAAAGCTGAACACAGTTTTTTGTTATTTAATGAAGTTTGTCACCTGGAAATTAAATGGTTGTTTTAAAGCTTCTCATCCCTTTATTCTGGTTGAGAATAAAATTCTTTAAGTAGGAAGTGGCAGCAGCAGCGACCACTGGGAAATGATTTGGGATTTATTTAAAGTCATAATGGAATGGCTTGGATTGAAAGGGATTTTAAAAATCATCCTGTTGTAAACCTGTCACCTCCTCTATCCCAGGGTGCTCCAACTGGCCTTGGACATTTCAGGGATCCAGAAATTCTGGGTTTTTATTTATTATTTTATTTTACTTTTATTATTATTTAGGAAGTCCCTGCCTGTGTGTGAGAGCTTTGGGGTCACCCATTCCTTTGGGCATGGCCAGCACAGAGCTGTGGCTGCAGAATTCCTGCTGGGAATGCAAGTGGCTAAAAAAATTCTCCCTCTTCTAGTCCCCAAACCCTGTGGAAAAAATTCCTTTTTCCTAGATTTATTTAAGTGGAAAATTCCCTTCTCCCATCCCCAAATTGTGTGAAAAAAATTCCTTTTTCAAAAATTTATTAAAGTAGAAAATTCCCCTTCTCATGGCCCCCAAATCCTGTGGGAAAAATTGCTTTCCCCAAAATTATGAAACCCTCAGACCCAATTTAGGGGCCTTGTAGAGCAGAAACTTTAAAAAAAAACGNATGAAACCCTCAGACCCAGTTTAGGGGCTTTGTAGAGCAGAAACTTAAAAAAAAATTATGCTCAGGAAGGGAAATGAAAATATTTTGGGATTTTATTTCAGAACACCTCACGAGCAGGGCTGAAAATGGAATTTCAAGGATTCTGAAGGAAGTTCCAAGAATTCTTTGGAAGCAATGATTGGGTTTGAATTGGAAAATAATTCCAATTAAATTCTCCTTTTTTGCCTCGATCCCTTGAAGGAGGTGAGAGCTGGAACAGCCTCGTCCACTCCCAAGTTCAAATTTCACTCTTTGTGCCCTCCCACTGCAGCACTTTGACCTCCTGGCAGGAGCAAAGGTGCCATTCCTGTTTTCTTGGCATTTCAAAATGCATCCAGATATTTAAAGACGCTTTCCATGATGCCAGAGCTCTGTTAAAGCTGAAATTCAGAAGTTATTTCAATAGAAATATTCATTAAAATTCTTTTGAGATGCTGACCAGCTCAGTTTCCAAGTTCCTTTGAGAATCTGAGGGCTCTCAAATACCCCTTTTTGTTTTAATGCTCCTTTTCAATGGTGTTTTTCAGCCATAAAAAAACCAATTTTTAATATTTTGAATAACATTCTCAATAATTATAGTAATTTTTAATTTGTTTTGCCTGTCCACACCATGCTATTATTTAATATTAAATATATCCAGCTCATGGTGGTGTTTAACAGAATTTCACTCACTAATTCCTTATATTTTGGGTTTTTTTGCAGTTTGGGTGTTGTTTCTTTTCCTCAGCTCAGATTCAAGGCTAAAATTCCTCAATTATTTCAATTTTTCTGGGTTTTTTTCTGACTTTGTAAAGACAAGTTCCCAACTCTCATGTGAATCCCTTCTCTGACAGATTTACTGAAGCAGAGAGGAAAAAATTCCCATATTTCTGTCTCCATCCTTTTCCAGACTCCTGAAAGCCTTGAGAAAATGCAAATCCAGCTTTTTTTATTTTTCCTTGGGATCAGGGAATTATTCCAGCTCGGTTCTCTCTCCAAGTCTGCTCTGGCCACACTTTTCCCAGTGATTTTTCCAAAAAAACCCCAAGGATTTCAGGATTTTTCCAGGTGATTTTTTCCAAAAAATGAAGATTTCAGGATTTCTTTTATGAGGAAAGAAAAAAAAAAAAAAAAAAAAAAAAAAAAAAGGCTGCAATAAAGACCTCCCCCCTTTTTTTGGTGATTTATTTTTTGGGATTTATTGGTTCCTTACGGGGTGGAGGATTTAAATTTTTCCCATAAAGCTCCAGCCCAAAGCCAGACACAAAAATGAGGCCAAAATGTTGTTTTTAAACTGGCGAGACTCAGGGTTCCATTGGCTGCAGCCCCATTTCCTCTGCCCAATAATTTAATTCTGGATAAAATCTTAGACATTGCACTCCAGAGCCAGAAGAGAAAAAAAAATTCCAGGGAAAACGGCTCAAATCCAAGGATTTGGAGCCACAGGATGGAAAAGCAACTGAAAAATGCTTTTTTCTCCCATTTTTGGGTCTTCCACCATCCATGATCCCACTCATTCCCCTTCTCCCGGCCCCCAAATCCTGTGGAAAAATTCCTTTTTCCCAAGTTTCTAAAGTAGAAAATTCTCCTCCTTCCAGTCCCCAGATTGTGTGGAAAATTTTCCCTTACTATAGGATTAAGTTATTAAAGGGGAAAATGTCCCTTTTCCCAGCTCCCAAATCCTGTGTTAAAAATTCCTTTTCCCCAAATTTATTAAATTAGAAAATTCCCCTTCTCATGGCCCCCAAATCCTGTGGGAAAAATTGCTTTTCTCAAAATTATGAAACCCTCAGACCCAGTTTAGGGGCTTTGTAGAGCAGAAACTTAAAAAAAAATTATGCTCAGGAAGGGAAATGAAAATATTTTGGGATTTTATTTCAGAACACCTCACGAGCAGGGCTGAAAATGGAATTTCAAGGATTCTGAAGGAAGTTCCAGGAATTCTTTGGAAGCAATGATTGGGTTTGAATTGGAAAATAATTCCAATTAAATTCTCCTTTTTTGCCTCAGTCCAGGATATTTTGGTTTGGAAGGATCAGAAAGGTTTTTGCTGCTTTTTGCCCACCTGAAGTAAGAAACTTTAATGAGGTTTCAGGATCATTAAATCCACAAAGCTCCGATTTCCCAGAAATAAATCCTCAAAAATCAAACTGAAATGTAATAAAATTAAATGAAGGGAAATAAAGTTAAATGAAGGAAAACATTCCATGAGGAATTTTGCTTCCACTCAAAGGATCTTTATACCCAAACTGATTTAATTTTTTCTTAGAATTATGTATAACAAGCACTGAGATTTCCCTAAAAATCTTCCCTACTTTGGCACACATGGAAAATTCTGGCTTAGAATTTTAAATTTTTTCCCAAGCCAGGTTCATTTTCCAGCCTTTTGGCCAAACTTCTGCATAAATTATCCATGAAAAGAGGATTTTTGGGACTGGCATAGGAATATTTGGAAAAAAAAAATTAGTTTGTGTCGTTGGAGCACAGAATTTTCAGATTTAAAAGAATAATTTTTAAGGCTTTGTAATAATTAAAATTCTGGGTTTAATGGAGCTGAAAGTTTCTAAAATTGAGCAAAATTAGAATTTAGGAGAATTTGTGGGTTTGGTTGTGCTAGATCAGCTCATCCCAAAATTCCAGGGGTTGGGAAATTTTTTAGGTTTGAGGATGGGATGAGCACTTCCAAGGCAGCAAATTATGGGAATGAACTTTAGGATGGGACGGGAACTGGAATTCCTCAAAACCCTCTGTGCCTGAAGGACAGACAATCCCAAAGGGAAATTCCAAAGGGAAATCTTTCCCTACCTGCTCCAGGCCTTGGGAAATAAAGGATGGAAAAAAGAAAGTTCTCAAGAAGACCAAAAATTCCCTCTGAGGAGCTTCTCCACATCAATAAAATCCAGATTTTTTTTTTGCATTTAAGGAATAAAACCCCCCTCATTTTATTTCCCCACCTTGCCAGGGCTACAACACATCAGAAAATCAGGAATTCAGCAAGGAAAAGTGTCCAGAATTTCCCTGAATTCTGGCTGAGCTCAGGAATCTGGAAAACTCAGGAATTCTTCCAAGGAAAATGTTGATTTTCCTTTTTTTCCAGAAGAGTTTTCACCTCTGGATTCCTGCTTTTCCTTCACCTCTGGATTTCTGCTTTTCCAGCTGTTCCACTCACCAGAGTGAAATCCCAGTGTGGGCCTGGAGTCAGGAATGTGAAGGAGCTGCCTCGTCTCAGAGGATACCTGTGAGCAGAAAAAAAAAAAATTATTACTACTAATATCATCATTATTATTAATTTCCTATTATTATTATTATTATTATCCTATTATTATTTAATTCCTGCTGCAAAATTGATAAATTCCATGTTTTCCACAGCTCCCAGCACAGCCAAGACAAGGAAAAGTGGAATTTTTGGGAAGGAGGAAGCCAAAGGATTGTCAGTGTTTCCCACCAAAATTTGGAATTTTGGATTCAAAATCCTGATTTTCTATAATAGAAAGGGGCTCTGTGTAAAACTTCCCACTGGAATTGCAGGAAAAGCTCTTTTTGATCCCAAATTTAAAAAAAAAAATGAAGGATACAACAGCTAAAATAAAAAATAATCATCATTTACAGCCTCATTTTCCCATTTTGAGGAGGCAGCCTTGGAGCTTCCCATGGAATTCCAGGCTGGAATTGCACTGGGGGATTTCCTGGAGGGAATTTTCCTCCAGGGAATGTGGGGCACACACAAAGGGCCCTTTGTAATCCCAATTTTGAACAAAGCTGAGCCCTTTATTGAACCAGCCCCACCTGAGCAAACAAATTCAGCTCCCAACTTTCACCCTCTGCTGGATTTAAGGAATTTTTTCCAGCCAGAATTTGTTCCAGCTTCTCCTGGCCAGAGGATGGAGGGATTTGTCTTTCTTGGTGGGTTTTTAGTCCCAAATGGGCCACACAATTTTTTTCCCCCCTCTTTTTTTGGGGGAGATTTTCCCCTGTTCTGTCTTTTTTCCTCCTCTTTTTCTTCCAAAGATCCCACAGGATTATGGAAAATCTGGGAATAACCAAGGGCTGTAAATCCTCTGAATTTCAGGGATTTTACTCCCTTCATTCCCAAATTCTGGGGCAGGACTGTGTCTGATCCATGGAAGAATCTGGAGAAAAGTACCACAAACACAAATTCCAATGTATTTAAGATCAGAGGAAGCTTTTCCTTGGATCACACAAGCTCCAGGGATCAGCCTCTGGACACCATTCCTGTGTCCAGGACACTGCTCCAGGAAGGAAAGTGGCATTTCCAAGAGCTGCATTCCACAGAAACCTCTGGAAGAGAATATTTTTTGGGATTTAGAAGAGTACATTCTGCTCAGGAAGAAAATCTGAATTTGAAATTTCACATAGAGCTGGGTTTTTTTCTCAGGAAAAGGAAAAATCCCAACATTTCACCTGAGGAAATTGAGGAGTTTGATTAAACTTTCCTTGATTAGAGATCAAAAATTAAAGATAATTAATGGCCTGCAAACTGTGCCCAAAGGCAGAATGGATGGAGCTTCCAGGAAGGCAGGAATTTGTATTTTGGGATGAAGAATATCCCAGGAATCTTCATTTCCAAGGTCAGCAGCAGCCAGAACATGGCCTGGAAACCCCTGGAGGGTGGAAAACCACTCAGAGAAATCCCCATCATCAATGTCAGGATGGCACAGCCATGAAAACAAGGAGGAATGATCAGGAGAGGAATTCATCTGGGAATTGCAGCGATTTTGGCTGGAGGCAGGAGGTGTCTGATGGGGTTAAGGCTCACAAATCCCCACAGGAAACTTTGGTTTTCCAGTTGTCCACAGGAGCTGGAGAGAAATTCCTGTAGCTCCAACTACAGCTCCTGAACTTTGTCCCTTGGTTCCTCAGCTGGGGGCAATTGCAGTGAACAATTCCCAGGAGGAGAAGGGTGGAATGTTGGAATATTGAATGGAAAAGTTCCCTTAAGCTCCAAGGGGATTTTGTGCAGCCCAGAGCTGTCCCAGAGCTGCTGCTCCTCCCTCCTGGAGCTTGGGAGCACCAGGATGGGCAGGGGATGGAGCAGCTCTGCTGGGAGGGGAGGCTGGAAAAGTGGGAATGTTCTCTGGAGAAGGGAAGGATCCAGGGAGAGCTTCCAGCACATTCCAGGCCCTAAAGGGGCTCCAGAGGGGCTGGGGACAAGGCCTGGAGGGACAGGACCCAGGGAATGGCTTCCCTGTACTGCCAGAGGGCAGGCACGGATGGGATCTTGGGAATTGGGAATTGCTGGCTGGGCTGGAATTGCCAGAGCAGCTGGGGCTGCCCCTGGATCCCTGGGATGTCCAAGGCCAGGCTGGACACTGGGGCTGGAGCAGCCTGGGACGGTGGGAGTGTCCCAGGCAAGGTGGGAACTGGATGGGCTTTGAACTCTTTCCCCACCCAAACCATTCCATGATTTCCTCTTCAGTAGTTTAATTAGAGGAGTCAAATGAGAAGAGAGCGAAGCAGAAATGATGATGATGATGATGATGATGATGATGATGATGATGATGATGATGACGATGATGACGATGATGATGATGATGCTGAGCTCCCATTCCAGCCCTGGGCTGGTTTTCTCTCCCTGCAGCCCTTCCAAAGCCCGCCTGAGTCACCTGCCCGATCCCAGGAGCTTTCCTGGACTCAGGGCTGGCTCAGCACTGCTCAGGACATCCCTGGCACGGATCTGGAGCCAGTCCAGGTGAGTTAAAGGTCATGGACGATGGCCTGGAACCATCCTGGAAGTTTTCCCTCCACAAATCAACGTGAGGAGAAGCAGAGCTGAGCACTGCTCAAAACACTCCGTGATGGATGGAACCGAGCTCCGAGTGGCCTGCCTGGAATATTTTAGGATCTGAAGAGAGCAAAATAAAGTGTCCAGCTGGTGCCAGCTGGAGTTCGTGGCCCTGTTCACTGGGAAGCTGCTCCAGGAGGGACATCCCTGCTGTGTCACTGTCACCCAGACAGGCTCAGGTTGTGTCAGAACAGATCCCTGAGGGTTCTGTGTGCAGCAGGATTTCTGTGTTTGGGGCAGGATGAGCAGCCAGACTCTCCTCACCTCAGCAGGAGCACAAAGTGTTAATTAGGGCAGGCTGATTCATACCTCAGAGTGATTAAGGAGTTCAGGGTTATGGGAAGGCACAAAAATAAAGTTTGCAGATGTAAAACATCGAGGCAAAACAAATCCCTCCAAACTCAGGCCAACCTTGTAGAGAAAAGAACAAACATTTCTGTTTTGGTACCCTCTGTTTGCTTCAAGAAATGAAATGTTCCAGGCTTTTCCCCAGCAAATGATGGCACTGCCAAGAGAAAATCGTTCTGTTCAAACAGAGATTGCCATGCTGAGGATCCATAGGGAATATTTTTAGCCTTCAAACAGTGAATTCCTGTTGGGTTTTCAAGTTAGAAAAGTGCTTTTCAAGATGGAAAAGTCTCCCCAACACTGAGAGAGAAGCCCTGAAGGCAAAACCCGTTTGGCAACATAGCAGAGGAGGAGATGTGGCCCCAATAATCTTAATAAGAGGAAGTTTGGGTAATTAATAGATAAGGAATTGATAAAGGAGAGTGGGCAGCTCCATTGTTTGGCTTTGGGAGCAGAGTAGGAAACGCTCATTGTTCCCCACCTTCCTTGGATAAACAGTGGGATCCTCCTGCCAGGATCCTATGGAAGCACTCAGCACTTGGCCATATTTGTCCTGGGAATGATTTACCTCAGAGAGTTCAACAGCACTGCAAAAACACCCTCAAATCTTAAAGCTATTTGTCAAAAAAAGCAAATTTTTCTATCGAGTCTTACGTTGTTCGTAATCTCTTCACTGCTTTGCTTCACCAGATACAGGTTGGGGTTTTTGTACACTGAATTTTGCTGGTTGGTTTTAAGGAATGAGGGGGGAAAAGCCATAAATGAGATTTTGGGGTCAGCAAGAATGCAAAAGAAGCCACAAAGGGCGTGCCAAGAGCTTCCATCAGTCAGAGGGTGAGGCACAGCAGAGCAAATTCCCATTAATGTCATTTTTTTCCCTTTTTCCTGTAAATCAGCACTGCCCAGTCAGCACCATTCGACAGCCTGCCCCCTTTTTTTCCCTTCTTTTTGATGACTTCTCCAGGAAACTGCAGAAATGCTTTGATCTGGCAGGACTCTGAATTTTTTGGAAGTTCCAAAATAAATTCTTCAGGTTGGACAGCAATTTTGTGTTTCCTTCCCCTCTGACTTCCAACCTCCTTTTTTTTTTGGTGTTTTCAGAGCAAGATGTTCTTGAATATAAACCAGCTTTAAGATGGTGAACAGAACAGGAATAGATTAAAATGAGGCTTTTCCCCCCAAACAATCAGTGAATCCTGCTTGGAATGATAAGAACAAACAAGCTCCACAAAGAATTTTTGAATTTTAATTTAAAGCTTTTCTGCAGGGGAAAAAAGAAAAGATTTTCAACTTGTTAGAGTTGATATTTCCACAATATCCAGAGGCTTTGGCTGCTGGAAGAGGCCTCCCAAGCTGTGTGCAAACAAAGCCTGACTCAGGGCACTTAGGCTGGGCTTGCCATGGTTCCTTATCTTGCAAAGCTCCAGGGGAAAAGCTTTGCTTGAAGAAAACTCTATTGACAAACGTTTGAAACATCTAAAAGCAAGACAGAAGAACTCAGTATTTTAATTTAATTGAATAGGAAAATTTAATGAACCCAGCCTAGAGTTCAAGTGGGATCCTTGCAGCCCTAATTAAACAGGGAGCAAATAGGATTAAACAGGAATGTTGGGTGGCTCTCTGGAAATGGGGCTTGAAAACTGCAATAATTTGCAGAGTAATTCCAATTTAGGAATTCCAGCAGGCTCAGCTTTCCAATAGGAGATAAACAGGGATGGGAAACACTCCCAAGCAGGGAAGGTGTTGGAGCCCTGGCTGCTGAGAATTGGAGACTTTCTGTGCTGCCAGGCACTGACCCCCCAGAGAACACTGCACTGACCTGAGGCCCTGGGGAAGGCTCCAAAATGGAATGACAGAGCTGGGATTGTGGGGGTGGAGTTTGAACAGAAGTGTGTGATATCACAGGGTGGGAAACTCAGAGTGTAAGGGTTTAGAATATAGTAATATATATAAAGCAAGATGGAGGGTTTGGGGCTGTGGCTGGTCCTTCTTCTCCATGGGTTTGGGTGGTTTTGTGTAACTGGACAGAAAAGTCCACGTGGTGGGACACAGGAGGTTGTTACTGGGTTAAAAGTGAAAATAATTTAGGTGTCATTTCTGAATTGGCCAGTTTATCCTTAAAAGGCCTTGTAGAGACAGACAGCCATTTTGTAGCTACAACATTAGAATTAGTGATTCTAATTCCTGATTCTGTTAGTAGAACTCTGTAGAACTCAGGACTTGCAGGACTGTAGTACAGACAAGAACTAATAAACACCTGAGCTGAACACCAAACACCATCTCGAGAGCTTCAATCCCGAGCCTGACAGAGGCAGAAAAGAAGTTAAAGAATGCACAGGATGGGATTGAGCAGCGCTCCCGTGGAGCTGAGAACTGCCTGTGCTTTTCTGGAATTGCCATTATTTTGTTCTTTTCTCTTGGCACAAGCTCTGCCTCTCAAAGGAAGCTGCTCTGGGCAGGTTGGAATTACAGAGAGAACATTGGATTTGTGGTCAGTTTTATGGGATTCAGCACAGACTGGCTGGGAAAAGCGATTTTCCAGGCAGGATTTGCTCCTGGCAGGTACTGGAATATCCCAGCAGCAATCCCTGAACTCGAGATAAGGCTGAGGAGATTAAACAAGCACTGATATCCCAGAATAATCACCCTCCTGACCAGCACGGCAGCAGCTCCAGCTGAGGATTCAGGGATATCTTCCCACCACACACTTCCCTTCTGATCCAAACATTTTCCTCCAAAATGTTTCCAGTCCAAACTTTGCCTTCACACTTCCCTCCCCGCTCTGCTCCAAGTAAATCCAAAGCTCCCTCTTAGGGTTGACAGGCAGAGCTTTCCATAGGGGAAAAGATCTTTTCAGGAGGATACTCAAAACTCCTCTTTTCCCATCCCAATAGTGGTGAAAAGGACACTCCAAGCTCTTTTCCTCAGTCCATGAGTCCATGGAAAAAAGGACACTCAAGGCTCCTCTTTTCTCATCCCAATAGGGGGGGAAAAACCACTCCAGGCTCCTCTTTTCCCCATCCCAATAGAGGAAAAAAGGACATTCCAGGCTCCACTTTCCCCATCCCAACAGTGGAAAAAAAAACCACCCAAGGCTCCTCTTTTCCCCATCCCAGTTGTGGAAAAAAGGACACTCAAGGCTCATCCCAGTACTGGAAAAAAGGACACTCCAGGCTCTTCTCTTCCCCACCCCAACCCCTTTCCAGCTGTCCAGGTTATTCCAATGTTTGTGCTTCAGTAAATGCAGAGCAGCTCAGCAGTGACACGAAGCAGGTACCAAAGGTCCTTAATCCCTGTGGGATTCTTATTCCAGGGAATTCACTCATGTCCCAGCTCCACAAAGCTTGGCCCTGCAGCAGCAGAGGTTCCATGTGAAAGTCTTGGAGCTGGGATCTCTCTGCAGCTGCACAGCCCATCTGGAACTGCCATTGTGCTCCAGAAATATCCCAGAAATCTCAACTCCTGAGAAAAGCCAGGAATCCTGGAGCAGTCCACGAGTCCATGGAGGACAGAGTGGGCAGGAGATGTTGGAAGGACATTAAAGATCACCCTGCCCCATGGTTTTCCAGATTCAAAGAAGTTAGGGATAAAATTCCCAGGATTGTGAGTTCTGGAAAGTCTGAGGACACATTAAACCAAGGGAGAAACCTGGAAGATCCCACATTGTCCATGACACACTCAGGAAGCCACCTCACCTCAACAGTGGGAATTCTGGGAGAGGGTCAACGGAATCATGAAAAGAATTGGGTTGGAAAAAACCTGGAAGATTCTCATTCCACCCCTGCCATGGCAGGGACCCCTCCCACTGTCCCAGGCTGCTCCAGCCCCAGTGTCCAGCCTGGCCTTGGACATCCCAGGGATCCAGGGGCAGCCCCAGCTGCTCTGGCAATTCCAGCCCAGCCAGCAATTCCCAATTCCCAAGATCCCATCCATGCCTGCCCTCTGGCAGTCCAGGGAAGCCATTCCCTGGGTCCTGTCCCTCCAGGCCTTGTCCCCAGTCCCTCTGCAGCTCTCCTGGAGCCCCTTTGGGCCCTGGCAGCAGCTCCAAGGTTTCCCTGGAGCCTTCTCTTCTCCCACTTCCCTTGCACACTTCCAGGGATCCAGGGGCAGCCATAACCTCAGTTCCAGGGTCTCAGCACCCTCACAGGAAGAATTCCTTCCTGGTATCTATCCTAAATTCCCCCTTTAACTTGTACCTATCACAACAACCTGAACCTCCCAATGCTGGTGATGCCTCAGAGCATCCCCCTCTCCCCTCACCAAACATCCACCTCCATCCATGGTTGTTTTTATGGAATATGGCAGGAATAAACTCTCCTCCCCACACAGGCAGAGAACTCCATTCCCCAAGCAGGCCAGAGAGGATTATGGCAATAATCCATGGCTGGAAGGAGGAAAACTTTCTCCTTGAATGAGAGAAGAATGAAAGCTGCTGATGGAAGGAAGGAGCATCATCTGCTCCATGAGTAAGCACATTCCCAGGATCTGCCACTCCAGAGCTGCTTGTGCTCTCCCTTCCAGGGCTGTGATGCAAACACTCAGGAGGAGGAGGAGGAGGAGGAGGAGGGAGGGCTGACGAAGAAGCCATGCAGCTGCTGCCAAAATATTTTGCTCCTCAGCATCCACGCAATGTCTGTCTCTGCTGCAGGGGCAGCCCTGGCCCGGGAGATGCAGAGCCTGGGATCCCAAAAGATCCCAAAGCTGGATCCCAAAAGCTCCCAAAGCAAAACTTTGGGTGCTGCAGGGGCAGCCCTGGCCCAGGAGGTGCAGAGCCCAGGATCCCAAAAGCTCCCAAAGCTGAATCCTCCAAAAGCTCCCAAAGCTGGATCCCCAAAAGCTCCCAAAGCTGGATCCCAAAAGCTCCCAAAGCTGAATCTTCCAAAAGCTCCCAAAGCTGGATCCCAAAAGCTCCCAAAGCTGAACCTTCCAAAAGCTCCCAAAGCTGAATCCCCCAAAAGCTCCTAAAGCTGGATCCCAAAAGCTCCCAAAACTGAATCTCCCAAAAGCTCCCAAAGCTGAATCCTCCAAAAGCTCCCAAAACTGGATCCCAACAGCACCNTGGATCCCAAAAGCTCCCAAAGCTGAACCTTCCAAAAGCTCCCAAAGCACAGATTTGGGTGCACCAGGCCCTTGTCAATCAGCCCTGAACGAGGAGCTTGGGGCTAATCCTGCTCATTAAACCCCAGAACAGAAATAAAACCCCCTGGCCATCACCACATGCCAAGCTCAGCTCCCCTGTTCCCGGCTGGGGCTGATCTCATCTGTCCCCCCCGGCTGGGAGCAGCTGTCCAGGCCCTCCTGTCACTCCTGCAGGACACGGTGACACCTCCAGCCAAGCATTTGAAGCTGCCCCGAGGCGCCTCTCTTGCTGCAGGGGCTATAAAGGAACCCTGGGTGAGGCTCAGATTTAAGCAATCGGCTTTTAGGTGAAATGAATCTCGGTTAGGAGGCACCAGCTCCTGAAATTTCTAGACAGAACGTTCATAAATCCATTTTTGCCTCACTTGCTCGTGTCATCCTAGCTGGGCATTGATAGCAGGTACTTGGAAAGGCTTAGAATAAAGCCTGACTAAAGATTGCTCAAAATAGTTCTTCAGCAATTTTAGTCCCAAGGTCAGCAGGGAGTTCTGTGGTCTAGAAAAACCACCAGCAGTACAAAGAAAATAAAAATAAAATCAAAATAAAAGCAGATTGGTTGATGCAAAGATGTTGGAAAACGCCATGAAGGAAGGTTGAGGAATCTGTATCCAAGGAAAGAGAAAGGGAGCAAATGTTGGACACAGAAACCCCTCCAGGAAAGCAGTGTCCCACAGAGGCTGGATTGGGAGATAAGGAATTTTCAGAGTTTTTATGGACCAGAGTGAAGCTCTCTGGATATTTAAGGAACCACTGACCCTTCCAAATTAACTTTACCTGCCTTTTCTTCATTCCCACAAAATCAGCCTCCTGAGGGCTCCATGAGAACATTTAAATTTGTGAACATTTCCAGCCAGTTCAGCTGGCATCAGTGGGATCTAAACATCCCCAAGTGTCACCCCTGTGAGCCCCTTCCCCTGAGATCCCTATTTTGAGCATTCCCTGGGGACAGGGGTCTGGCCAGAGGAATTCCAAGTGCCCAGAAGCCCTGGGAGCCAAGGAGGACCACGCTGCTTCAAATCCAGACAACTATTTTGAGTTCTTGTGGGAACTGAGCTTAATCCAATAAATATCAGGAGTTATCACAAGAGAACCCAGAGGAAAACACACACTGAGTGCTGACAGACACAAATTCCCCTTTTTTAGCTGGGATTTCAAATGAGCCAAGACAGCATTTTTCCAGTTCTGCAGAAGACATAAAATTCAGTGGGGTTGAGGTGGGGGAGGTCAAATTCCTCTTTTCCTACCAGTTTCAGAGGTGGGAATGATGCCCTGTGGAGGCTGAGCTAGAGCAGAGGCTGGGCAGAGTTCCAGAATAAAGCAGGATTTATGGAAAGGATCTCCTGCATGGATCCACCTTGGGCAGCACCAGAGCCCAGCCAGGGCTGCACCCAAGATGAACCCAAATGGCCCCAAAATGCACGGCCGCTCCCGGGGGCTCTCCCTGGGATCAGTTCTGCTCCATTTGCACCTTGGAGTTCATTGTCCCATTCCAGCTTTAGCCCAGGCACTCCCATCCTGCTTGTTTTTCTCTCTCCAGCCCACCTTGGTTGTGCTCTTGGGCCTGAGGTTTGGATCATTTGTCCTTGGTGCCCAGCTGGAGCAGGAATTGTTTTGTCTCCCTGCTCTGTGCAGAGAGCTCACCATCCCTGAATGTGAAGCTCAGACTCAAAATCTGAAAAATATAAAAGCTAAAACCTGAAGCATCAGGAACACCCCAAAGAAACAACTGAGCTGCAGGACTCCTGCCAAAAGTTATCCTGGTGGGATCAGGATGAGACTGGACAAGGACTGGAAAAGGGAATACAGCTGATAAATTTGTCAGATGAAGCTGAAAACTCCAAAAGTGGTGGAGTGAAGGAAAAAAGAGCCCCACAAACATCAGACTCATCCTGTTTAGCACCAAAATCATTGCTGGGAGCAGCACCTGGAGCAGAGGGAGCCTTGTCCTTAGGGAAATTCACCTCTGCTGGCTTCAGCAGGGCTATAAAAAGCTGCCCTGCATTGCTGAGGGGGATTAGCACTGATCCCATAGGAGAAAAAAGAAACGGGGCCAGGAGTAGATTTGGGCAGGAGAACAGTCTGGGAATCCTGGAGGAGAAAATGGAGCTGAAAGGAGCAAAAGAATAATCAGAAAAAATCCTGGAGGAGAAAATGGAGCTGAAAGGAGCAAAAGAATAATCAGAAAAGAGCAGGAGGCAGGAAATGGCTGCAGGGTGGAGCTGGGGATTGTAATGTCTGTACAATTTCAGGGAAAATGGAAGAGAAGCAGGCCTGGCTGGCTGGGTGGTAAAGCAGCACTGAATGACTTCATATTTTAAATATTTAAACATTACAAGGAGCTGAAGGTGTACTTTGCCCTGACAAAAGAGTTTGTTTAATGCTTTTACTTTTCGAGGCACAGTCCCTTTCATTGTGCCCTTGCTAAATGCCAGAAAAGCAAACACATTTTGGGCTGATAGGCCAGGCAGGAGGCAGCAGCAGTGACCTGGGCTCAGGTGACCCAGCCAGGAGAGCTCCTGTGCTCCAGCAGGGTTTGCTCTCTTTGATTTCATTCATTTCAAGCCCTTTCATTGTGCTTAGGCAAGATAAATTCCCTTTCTTCAGGCTCTTTTAACCTTGAACCACCTCCCTTGTGCAGCACTTTGGAGATTGCTGGATTCCCTTCTCCTGCAGCCTTGAACTTTGGGAGAGGTGTTGGGATCTGGGTCTGAGCTAAACCTGCACTCACAGAACCCCAACAGAAAATCAAAAATGAAATTGTCTCAGGCCTCCCTGCCCCTGTGTGTGTTTGGATGTCTCCTGATTTTCCTGTGACCTTCCTCTCCTTCCTGGTGGGAAAGCAAGAGAGGAAAATCAGCTCTGCAGTGATTTGGTTCAAGTCCTGGATGGATTTTTCCAGCTTGAGATCCCTTTTCCTCTCCTAATCTAGACATGGATGGTGGCAGGGATCAGGTTTGACTCAAATTCTCCTTGTGGGGATGAAAATCTTGGATTTTTTTTTTTTTGTTATTTGCCCATGGAGGTTTTGGAGGCAGAAGCAGAGAAGGGACAAAGAAAAGAAAGGCCTGCAAAGAGGATATAAAGAACCTCCTCTCCTTCCTGGTGAGAAAACAAGAGAGGAAAATCAGCTCTGCAATGATTTGGTTGAGGTCCTGAATGAATTTTCCAGCTTGAGATCCCTTCTTTTCTCCTAACCTGTCCAATTAGCACTTGGATGGAGGTAGGGATCAGGTTTGACTCAAATTCTCCTTGTGGGGATGAAAATCTTGGATTTTTTTTGTTATTTGCCCATGGAGGTTTTGGAGGCAGGAACATAGAAGGGACAAAGAAAAGAAAGGCCTGCAAGGAGGAAAAAAAAAGAGCCTGCTCCCCTTCCTGGTGGGAAAACAAGAGAGGAAAATGAGCTCTGCAATGACTGGGTTCAAGTCCTGGATGGATTTTTCCAGCTTGAGATCCCTTTTCTTCACCTGATCTAGACATGGATGGTGGCAGGGATCAGGTTTGACTCAAATTCTCCGTGTGGGGATGAAAATCTTGGATTTTTCTTTGATTATTTGCCCATGGAGGTTTTGGAGACAGGAGCAGATAAAGGACAAAGAAAAAAAGGCCTGCAAGGAGAAAAAAAAAGAGCTTGAGACTCAGACAAAACAAGAGTGAAGGATTAAGAAATGCAGGAAAATGAAGTTAGTGCAGCAGACGGGGAACTGCTGCCTCCAGGGAGAATTTTATGGAGCCTGGCAGGGAAAAGCAGCTCAGGGGCCAAGGCAGAGAACACAAGGAGAAAAGGAGAGCTCAGAGCCTCTCATCTCTTTCCATGGCAGAAATATAAATACACCTGAAGTTTGTTTGCAAGTTTGAATCAGCGAGCAATAAAGAAGTTTTATTAAAGCCTTACAGTAATTCCCAGTTCTTACAACAAACAAACCAACCACCCACACACAAAATCAATCTCCCAGTGCAGGGGGGAAAAGCAGATTTTTTTTATTTTTTTTGTTTTTAGAGAGGAGAAAGTGTGCTAGACATGGCCACAGGAAAACCATTATTAAATCTCCCTCAGCTCAACCTCACGTTCAGGAGAACATTCCTGGACAATGAGTAGGAAAATTAATCTGTCTGTTCTAAAGATTATTCACAAACACACCAAGAAATCCGATTTAAGTTGCAGAACAAGTTCAGAGCTGCCCCCTGACGTGGATGAGTGACAGTGCAACAGCCCTGCTGCAAGGAGATAATCACCAAAAAATCAAAATTAATCTAAAACCCGAGGGGTTTGTAGGAATTCAGCAGTATCCAAGGAAATCAGCAATATCCAAGGCAGCTGCTGCCAGGATCACTGTGCAAAGTCCCATGGAACAAAGAGCAAGGTCATTTGTGAAGGAACCTGAGTGCAGGTCATTAATTAATTAATTAATTAATGCTTCTTAGTGCTCTGGATAATACTTTTCAAGCAGTTCAGAATAAAACAGTTTGGGGTTGGAAAGGATCTTAAAAATTCCTCCAATTCAATGGGCAGGGAATGGAATATTTAATGGAATATTTACATGTCTAAATCCATTCCTTGTTCTTATAATTTCAATTTTGCAGCTTGCTTGGTTCAGCTGGGGAACTTCAGCCCTTTGCTGTGAGAGGCAGAAAGAATTCCAGGGTTTCTCCACACCTGGAGTGCCAGGAAATCTCTATCCCAGGCTGCTCCAAGCCTGGCCTTGGACATTCCAGGGCTCCAGGGACAGCCCAGGAGGAGTTTAAGGGACTCATGAACACAATTGGAATTAAAAAAATCACCCCAGGAATGAAACCACTCAGATTCACTGGAAAACCTCGTGTGTAGGGGTTTAAACCTGGATTCACAGGAAAACCTCTTTAAAGCAGAGTTTAAACTGAGCCAAGCTCTGTGAGTGCTCCTTCTCCCCGAGGCAGACAGGGAGCAGTTCCAAAGGCAGGAGGCCTGGCTGGGGGTGTGGGAGGGAAACCAGTTCCATTTCGTTTCACCTTGATGCAATCAGCTCTGTGGTCTCTCTGATGCTGGGGAGCAGCACATCCGGGGCTCCCCAAGCCACCCACACAACTTTGGCTCCAGAGCTTTCAAGTGAGGAGCCAGGTGAGGAACACTCCCAGCCCACCCACGTGCCCAGGGCCTGCAGCATCCTGGACACCTTCCCCTGCTTCCTTTTAATTTTTTTTCCCCTCCCCAGGTGACCCTGGAGTTGCAAAGGTTCAGGAAAGGGCCATGGCAGCAGCCAGTGTGGGTATTTAAGGATGTTTGAGGATATTTCAAACCAGGTTGGACAGGGCTTGGAGTGGAGGTGTCCCTGCCCATGGGAAGGGTGGAATGAGATGAGCTTTAAGGTACTTAAAATCCTTTGGAATTTTTTGGTACTTTGGTATTTTCCAACCCAAATCTTCCTGTGATTCCATAAATATTATTCCAGTGAAGTGAAGTGAAAAAAAAAAAAATATCACCTTGAAGTATTAAGGAATTATTTCCTTTCAGCCTTGCTGCTGGGTAAAACGAAATCAATCCAAATTATTGGATGAATCAATCCAAATTAATATTGGAAATATTAAATATTTCATCCAAAGCAGGAGTGAAATCCCAAGGCAGTGCTTGGAACTGAAAGGAAAAGCTCTGATTCCCAATGCAGTGGTGACATCTAGAGGGAAAGGAAGGATTTCACCTCGAGGGAGAGGAAGGATTTTACCTCGAGGAAGAGGAAGGATTCACCTCGAGGGAAAGGAAGGATTCACCTCGAGGGAGAGGAAGGATTTCACCTCGAGGGAGAGGAAGGATTCACCTCGAGGGAGAGGAAGGATTCACCTCGAGGGAGAGGAAGGATTCACCTCGAGGGAAAGGAAGGATTTCACCTCGAGGGAGAGGAAGGATTTCACCTCGAGAGGAAGGGATGAAAAAGGAATTTTTGTAAAGCTCTGCCAGAGCCAGAAGTGGCTCTGGAGTCCTTTGGTTCATCCTCTGGAAGGAGAAAGTGCTCCGGGAAAATCCAGAGGGCAAAGGAGAAGCCCGAGGCTCTCTCTGGTGGGATGCAAACCTCGGAGCCTCTGGAATAACGCCCAGCACAGGGAATCCTGTTTAACCCTTTCCTACCAAAGCTCCCCTCCAGCCCCCACCCTCAAGGCTGCGTCTCACGAGGCATTTTTGGGGTTTTTGAGCTTTTCTTCTCCTCTGTGAAGGAACCGTGGCACCTCAGAGACATCAGGGCCTCCGAGGCATCCCTGGTGCTGTTTATCCTTGGAATTGCCTGCTCAGACCTGCAGCAGAACTCGGCTGGAGCTGCTCCTCCACCTCCACACGAGGTGGGGCCCACCTGGATTTGCAATTCCAAAGAGATTTTTGGCTCCCTGCCTTTGGTTTTTTTGTTGTTTAGTCTGGGTTTTGTTTGGCTTCGCCAAAATAAAGGGGAGCAGAGAAGCACCCAAATAGGAGCTTGTAGGACTTGTAAATGTGTTTTATTTTATAAAATGTGTTTTATATTTCTAGAGCATATTTTTTTTTAAGCTCCTTGACAAGCACAGGGTGCTGCTGAAGGAGAAAAAAATCCCCTTGTCCACGTGGGATCCATCCAAACACTTGAGAGTCAGGGCTGGAATAATTAGAGTTTTTTTCCTCACTCTTAAAATGACTGGGAGAGCCTCACCTCACTTGAATTTCTGGGCATACTTCAAAAGAACCCAAAAGAAAATTGCTGTGATCAAGCCTTGCCTTCCTGTCCAGTCCCAGCTGCAGCTGAAGGTTTGGGCAGGTAATTAATAATAATTCCTAATTAATTCCAATGAGGGCAGCACCTTTAATGAGGGGTTTCCCTCCTCACCAGGATGTGGGAAGTGTGGGACCACCACATTCCAAGAGATTTCCTGGCACTCCAGGTGTGGAGAAACCCTGGAATTCTTTCTGCCTCTCACAGCAAAGGGCTGAAGTTCCCCAGCTGAACCAAGCAAGCTGCAAAATTGAAATTATAAGAACAAAGAATGGATTTAGACATGTAAATATTCCATTAAACTGCAGCTGCTTTCCAGGAAATTTGTATAAAAATATGGGAATAGAAAAATTTCAACTTAATGACCTTTTAATACCTGACCATTCCTTGCCAGTCCTGTTATCCCAAACATATCTGGGAATAATTCTTATTTCCATATATTCTTGCTTTATCTCTGCTTTCCTCTCTTGGGCATTTGGAAAATTTCCTTTAATTTTTGTGTTTTGATGCTCCCCAGAGCCCAAATTTCCTGCTGTTCCCTCAGGTGAGAGCAGAGAGGCAGAAATGAAAGTGTAAAATAAAATACTGAAAGGAAAAGGAAAGGAAGGAAAAAGGGAAAAAAAAAAACAAATCAGAAAATACAAAAATTGATGGAAGTCAAGTAGGGATGAGGTTTTCCCAGGATCCAGAGGGGAAATTCCTGTAAATCAGCCAAAATGGGAACATCCCCTGGCAGCCAAATTGCCTGGCACTTGAAGTCAATCCATTGGACAAAGCAGTTTAGGGAAAAAACACGGAATATTCTGGTAAAATCAGGGAGTTTACTGGGAATTTTGCCACCAGTTCCACTGAATTTGCTTTTATAACCTTAGCTCTGTTTTAAAA
>VZRH01005683.1:0-19091 GCA_013397555.1 Urocynchramus pylzowi | reverse complement strand
TTTTTTTTTTTGCTTTATTTTTAAGCAAGATATTTTCTCTAAATGTGTTCCACTTTTTATCTGCACAAACAATTGTCTCCATGTGTTTGGAATCTTCTCTGCACACAGCTAAACATCATTCTCAGATATAAAAATAATTCTCAGATGAACTTGCAGAAATAACAGCAGAAAACCTTTAAAAAATATTAACTTGGTACCACCATTACTGAGCAGCTTTGTGAGGTATTTTAAGACTCTTCATTTAAGTAAACAGCTCTATTCTTTTCCACTTTTAAAGCAAGTGAAACGAAGTAGGACACAGGGAGGATTGTTTGATATTTGCCTTTCCACAACCTGACACAAAAGCACAAAATATTGACAGATAATATCAGGAGAGTCTGGTCTTTGAACTGAGTCTCAGGGTACATATTTTGCTAAGAGAAAAGCAGCTAATGGTTGAATACAGTGTTTCATCTATTTTAAGACCACTGGGATGTCTACAGATATTCTATAAAATGTTGAGTTTGCTCCCCAGCAGCAGCCCATGATTGCTGCAGTGGGGCAGGAGGAACATGTATGAAGCTGAATGTAAATTGCTCACCAGCATTTGCAAATTATCTCTGCTTGAGATCTTTCATTTTTTGCATATTGAATATTTTCTCAGTAGGAAACCAAATTTTTCTTTCTCTTCTCTAGTCTCTCTTCATAAACAAAGGGCTAATGGTTGGAGTTGATGATCTTAAAGATTGTTTCCAACCTAAAAATTTCTGTGAGCCCTTCAGAAAGAGCAGCAGAATTTTGCAATACATTGAAAGAACTATATTCTACTCAGTACTACTCCCTCATCCTTTCTATGTATATTTTTCTCTTTTCAAACCATCATAAACTTGAGCAGCTACCCTGAAGAATCCCATCTGAAGGCATCACCAACCTTTGGGACACATTCTTTGGTACCTAGCTTGCAGCTAGAAGAGCACAATGCCAAAGCACATTAAGTAGATTATTTCCAGTGAACCCTCCTTGTGAAACCTTTTTTTTTTTCTCTTTTTTTCCTGTAAAGAAGGGTGAAACGTTTAATTTCAGCATAAAAGGATCTTTTTTCTTATAGATAATAATCATGATTGAGGAGTTGAGAGAGGGATACAGGTTAGATATTATACATGCAAAATGCCATCAGTGCTTGTTGTTCTGCTGGGTGAATACTTTGTTCAGGATTTCTGAGAGCTGAGTCCTTCAAAATGAAATGAAAAAAATATGGCTTCAAGTTCAAGGCTGTTTATCACCAATTCAAAACCTGGGGTTATTGTTCTCTCTCAGTTTTATAATTATGCATTGAAACAGAAATATTTTTTCTATTTGAAAATCCAGCCCAGAAGAATAAAACTGATGACAAGAGATAATTAATTCAGGGGAGCACAGCGAGAAACTCATTAAAAGGCAACAGATTGATGGCATCTGTTAAAGCATTAAATATATATCTCCAAAGCAATAATGTTGGTCTTTGATCCTTTTCTTTCCAGCCAAATGTAACAGATTTTTCTAGATCCTTAAAACATTTTTTTTTCCATTCAGATTGGTAGGAAGTGGGCTCAAATGTCTCAGTATTTGTTCCTACAAAGGATATACTTGTCTTCCTCATCAACAGGAGAAAGATAAAGTGAGAAGATAACAAACTGAGGTTTAAAACAGCTGCTCAGTGTCACAAATTACGCTGCACAGAAAGCAGGCCCTCGAATGACCTAGAATGAAATTAATACATTTATTATTAATTATGGCCTTTTCTCATAGACATTTAAGGATGACCTGTAAGTACAAGCCCTACCAATCTCTCTCTGAATCACTAAAAATAAATCTCAGTATTTTCCCACTCCAATCCTCGAAGAACTTATTGCTTTTAACTAATTTTGCTCTTTACATCTTGTTCATTCAATGCAATATAACATACTGGAGTTGTTTTAAGAATAAAAAACTAAGGAAACTTAGTATTTTGGGGACTAATATTTCCTAAGATTTGGGAGAGTGTAAGAGAGAAGTTTTGTTGGAGAGTAAAGAACTGGGTTATGGGAATGGCCATAAAAGCCTATGGAAGATGGTAGGGAACAATGGGAATGGTCCATTTCCCACAGTCAGAATGTGATGTGTAGAAACCAGAAAAAAAGATATTCCAGTCCCAGGGAACTCTTTCTATCAGGATGGATTTGGAAAATCAGAACAGAGAGTAAGTTGAGTAAAATTCATGGAAACATCCCAGTGATTTGCACATTGTAGCAATAACATAGAAAATACTATAATAGACTGTCCCTAGGTTATTTTTTAATGGATGGAAAAATTATAATCCTACAAAACTTTTTGGTGGAAGTAGGAAATATACCTTACAGGAGAATTTTTAAAGATGTCTGTATTTAAAGATTTCTCTCTATTTGTATTATGAAAACCTAGACTGAGAAATTTCCATGTTGAAAACAAATAAAAGCTGGTAGTCAAAGCAAACAAAATATACTTACAAATTAGATATTTATAAAATTGAGAAAATTTCAACCCATTTCAGTGTAGACACTTCAAAAGCTGGTGGAATGTGCACAGATATATAAAAACAAAAAAACTGTAATGACAGATATACAGTCCTTTCTGCTACATCTAGTCTGTATTAAAATTATATTTTTTCCCAGTGGAAAAGCTGTACCATTCCTATCAATCTTTATAAGCATTATTTGTGTTTTTATCTTCCACAAGCATACAGATTTCTTGGAGAGAGAGTGGAAATACATTAGGAGATATTACTAAAGAGAGAGAAAGAAAAGGCAACAGGGAAAAAAAAAGGAAGATATTAAGACAATGTCTGGTACAGGGAGACAAGAAGGCAGCATTGAATCCTGACTCATGGAATTGCAGAAACCTCAATGTGTTTAACAACCAGCAAGAGGGAAAAGTGTGATAGCAAATGTCTGGAGTCACAGATTGGCAATAGCTTGAAGTTTATAAATGTTAATTGACACCCAAATCCTTGATTTCAAATTATGCTGAACCACACTTGGCACCCACACAGCTCCACTGCCAGAAAGAGGGAAATGAAACCACCACCAAAGACATGATTTAACTCAACAGCGGCCAGATTATGCTTTAATAAAAAGATACTTTATACTGACACTTAGGAAGGAGTTCAATTTGTCTGCTTTTAGTCATGCAAATATTCAATGTTAATTTTTTCTTTAAATAGAATCCTGCCTAACAGTTAAATTGTGAAAGTCAAGCCTGGATTATATCCAGCCCCATAGCTCAGTAAGCTCAGCATGGCCATTGTTACAGCAGGCCTTGGGCTGTGCACTGCCTTTGCAAGGACTCAACACCCTTCTTGGTCATGTTTGGTCTCAATTTATTCTCTGCCTTAGGTCTATATAGTTGTACCAGCAGCATTTCCAAAGACCAATTATGCCAGTTTGGGGGTGGGGATTTTGAATGTCATAACCACAATTCATAAGCAGACAGGAGTGACCAGGAGTCGTGGGATGCTGAGCACCCTGTTTGTTCTCTCAGCCAACACATGAGATTTGGAAAGAGAATGAAGATAAGTCAGACCAGGATGGAGGAATTTTGGTTCTTAGTGATATGAAGATAAACAGAAATTTTGATAAACACAAATTGTAACAGTTTTATAATCAGTTTTAACATGCATCTCTGATAAAGAACATCTTTAAATACAAATATTAATGGAAAATACAAAATATTATGGAAAATTAGGAATGGAAGTTGTGTTTTGTATTTATTTGATTTCTAAAGCAGCCTGACTTCTATCTCAGTGTACGAGGGTTTAGTCACCCTGTAAGGATATTGACTCTACTGGCTTTGAAGAAAACTTCCTCACTCACAGCAGTACTAAAAGACTTCTCTGCTTGCTGTTGCCTTTACCCATCATTCAATGGTATCACATTTTTTTAAAATTTTAAGATACAATAAAAATATTGGGGTTTCTTTAGAATTTGTATTTCAAATTACTCATCATAATTCTTCATCTTCTTTCTTTCGTAATGTCTCTGAAAACTAAGTAAGTTTGTTGGTTTTTCCTGCCATAAATGCAAACTTTTCCATGCTTTTTGGGATAACTTTTCACTTCCTTAAAATCATAAGCCCCAGGGTGATGGGATTCTCTTAGTTTCCTACACTAATTACAGCATTGCTGACTAACTGGAGTCTGTAAACAACCCACTGGGTTTGGTTTTTTGCATTTTAAATCTAAGGAACATTCCCATTGAAGGCTTATATGCAGGCTCTGACCCATGGGCATTTTATGAGTAAAATTACATTTGTTAAGAGACGGGGATTCCAAGATATCCAGGAATATTGCAGTAGCATAGCCTATTGTGGGATGTCAGTTCTACATTTGCCATATTGTTCTGTAAATAATTTCATGCTAAACTGATAGCTTGGGGTGACAGGATGAAGTAGAACGGTTTCAAATTGACAAAGAGTAGGTTTAGTTGGGATATTGGGAAGGAATTGTTCCCTGTGAGGGTGGGGAGGTCCTGGCACAGGGTGCCCAGAGAAGCTGTGGCTGCCCCTGGATCCCTGGCAGTGTCCAAGGCCAGGCTGGATGGGATTTCGAGCCACCAGGGCTAGTGGAAGGTGTCCCTGCCATGGCAGGGTGTGGCACTGGATGGGCTTTGAAGCTCTCTCCCAGATCAAACCAGTCTGTGATTTTATCTTAAATGAACTAAGGAGAGTTTCTACCTTAGATCTTACAACTCCAGGCTAAACACTGACACAGATTGTAATGTTACTTGAAAAATTCAGCAGAAAAGGAAAATCTCAGCAGACACTGCATCATCTGGTGTCAAAATTGGCAATATTTGAGGTGGAGCAGGGAGAAATAATCCATAAATTCCCGTCATTGTTGGTTATCATGTGCTGTCAGCCACTGTCACGTTGTGATTTATACAGTGTTAAGATAATGCCATCATTGATACCAAAGGATCCAACAGCAGTACAGCACTGTGCTATGAGGAAATTGCAAAATCTTGCCATTAAACCTCAAAGTGACATTTTTAATAGTAACATCAGAATTTTAATGCCCCAAAATTAGTCTTCTTTCCAGGAGTTTTCAGCATGCTGTCTTATCACAGAAATCACACTGCAATTAGCTTTCCCTGTGCCCTGCACAATGTCAGGGAACAAATATTATTTTCCCCTTGCAATGTGCAATGCATTGATACTTCCTTTGAGCCTTAATTCACTTTTTTCCCCCTCTTCCCACCAATAAAGGCACTGCTCCACTTACTGAGGAAGCAAATTACTTTTCCATTATAATGTAATGATGCAGGAAACTGGTATTTTCTAACAAAAGAAAATAAAATCTCCCTGTCTTTCTGAGCAAGAAAAACACTTCACAACTATTAAAAATGCTATAAAGCAAAATAAAATTAGCTTCCAGTAGACATTGTGATAAATACCAAATTAATGGCAAAAATAAATTTGTTGCCAAGGCTCCTGTTTCTGCTGCCTTACTCAAATCAGGTTCATTGTTTGTAGTTATGCCCAGCTTTAAAAAGCAGCAGACAGGAGCAGAGATACATTAGTTCAGGGCACAAACTTGGTGTCTATAATTCATTCCTGAGAGCCACCAACTGTCCTTTCCCAACTTTTTATTGAATGGATGATTTCAGAACTATTTGAACATATACCTTGAGCTAAAAACTGCTAAAAATCATGTTTAATGACAGACAGAATTGTAAGTGAAAGTGTCAGGAAATAAATTTTCCTCAAGCAAATCTACTTGTTATTGTCAAGATTAGAAACATCTCTTGTCCATAAATATGCACAGGAAATGCTTCTTTGTCCTTCTAAAAATGTGCAAGTTGTCATAAAGTTCTTGTTCATTAGATAAAAATCTTTGCCGAAAGAGGTGAGAACTACTGTCTGCATTTGTAGGAGCCTGACACTTCCACCCTCACACTAAGATCCAAGTCTCTCTATTATTTCTTCTGTCTGTAATTAATTATTTACACAGTTTGGAACAAAGACTGAAGGCAGCTCAGCTGAGAACACTAACGTGGCACTAGGGCAAAATCAGGGTTCAAAACTGGATGTCCCTCAACACAGTTAAATGTTCTTTATTGCCACTGACTAGGCTCTGTTCTGAAACTGATCCTATAAATTTGAATGCCTAAATTTTTAAATCCCACTTCATAATGGGACACAATATAATTCCTGTTTAAAAAATGAGCAATTTCCCATTTGAGACAAACGTCTTCATAATTTTCTTTTCTCCCCACACATATTTATTACTTAGTCTGAATGTCCCACATTGACACCCCCCCCCTGTTGGTGTGCTCTGCATGACTGAGAGGTAGGAAAAAATCTAATTATTGAAACTGATTTTAAAGATATGCTCTTTTTAACACCTTTTTCTCTTGTGGCACTAACCTAAAGCTGAAGGAATGTCAGTCACAGCCCATCATGCTGCAAGTGGCAAAGGCCTCTGTCCTTCTGAGAGTTTTAGATCACCAAGATCCAGTTCAGAAATGCTGAGCTGCCATCTCTTATACTGGGCAGTGCCTTTTCAGCCACAGCTGAAAATCCAACACAGTATCTTCTACCCTGGCAAGGATTGGTCTTATCAGGTGGCACAGCAAAAAATTAATTTGGTTTAATCCCCCGTTTTGGTAACTGCTAAGAAAATTATATGGGAGCTTGGGGAAAAAAGAAAAAATCCAAAACCCAAACAACACCCCTAAATCCAAAATCCATCTTTCCTCATGAATAGATTTTGTTCTACAATGAGATGACTTTCTGAGGTAACCCCTGAGGAGGTTAATTTTAAAAGGGGTTCCCCATCTGTATTTGATTAGTGGTATTCTATGGAATTCACACAGACCCTGACTGCACAGAGATCATGGAGGTATTTCTACATCAGGTGTCAGAAAAATATCTACTTGTTCTCTGCCATCATCTGTTTACAGTTATCAAACCACTTTCCTTTTGCAGTGAACTATTAATAGCAACATCAAACTCTTCATAACAGCAGGGACAATAAAACATAGTCTTTTCTCCTTAGAAAAAGTGTGAAATCTTCTTTACCACTTTAGCATGATAAGCACAGGAAGCACATTTCATTGCCAAAGAAACCTAAATATAAATGCAATAATGGAACTGGAAATGGAATGCTAATAGAAAGCCATTGTTAGAGCTAGTTTGAGGTAATTTGACTCTGTTGTGGCACCATTTAACAGCCTTATGACTGATTAGAGCAAAACAATGACATGGATCTAAACCTGGATTGACTGACAACACTCATTTGCACAGGAGAGTGAAATAAAAACTATTACCTTGTGCATAATGCTGAACCTGCAATTTAGAAACATGCACATGGTTGGAAAATTACAGCACATCTACTTATAAAAGCCTGATTTAGTGAATCTATAGCATTTAGTTTAGTTGCAATAAACTCTATTACACAACAATTTATGACATTTAGTTAAGTATAGTCAAGGGCACAAATATAAAATTGAAAACACTAGGATAGGATGAAGTTTTACAGAAAAATAAGGACACAAGGAATCCCAAAAGATCATAAAAGACCTAAGATGTATTGGTTTGCCATCTACTTCTAATACATTTTTGACAGGAAAAATAAATTTACTAAAGTCCAAATAGTTCTCATCTACCTGTTCTTCTTCTCCTTACTGAATACTAATGAATGCTTGAGATTACACACCAAAAAAGAGCATGGGGTTTATTTTGGGGGATAAGAATAAAAAAAACACTCAAAACCCCATATCTGCTGGCTAATGAAATAAAAATTGCTATTCCACCTGCATTCCACCCAGCTGTTTAGAGATTATGGATGGCATGTGTGATACTTCAACATCTTTTTCTGGCACCTCTCACCCACATGATCTGTAAAATAATGACAACATTGCAAATTAAAGAATTTCAAAATTTCATTAAATGTTCTTTCCTTCTTGCCCTGTCCCTGAACAGACAGAATTAAGTTAAATTGGTGGGAACAAATTCTCACCTTGTAAAAAGTAAAGAAGAAACAATGTCTAATCCACATGAAACAATCTGAGAAATACACATTATACACTTGCTGTCACTTCTGGTCCATAAAATGGGAATCCACTTTTTGCTCCTGAGCTAATGAAAGTGGGGAGGACTTTGGAGCCATTACATTTCTACCCTTATTACTTAACAGACTTCCCACATATCCATTCCAGGTAAGAACATTTCAGTCTAATCTCCTCTCTGGGATTATGTATTTCTTCATTACATCTCTAAAGCCCTTCTGTGCTATTATTCGCTGATGTTAATGCACAATGAGCATTCAACTCTGTGTCTTTTTGCCAAATGCCCTCTCCCTCCTCTTTCCAATAATTCATTAAACCCACCTCTTCCAGGAATCACTCCTACTTTGTGTTTTTTTATAATCATTAATCTCTTCATGCTTTTCACTACTTTAAATCTTGTTCAAATCTCCATTCCCTTCCTATCATTAGGTGAAGCTGACTGCTTCTTGTAGCTTTGATTAAGGATAAAATGCAAATCCCTCACCATGTGGAACTCTTGATTAAACAACCAAGATGGAAAATAAGAGGCACTTTTTCTTGTAACTTGCAAAGTGAAAGTATTTGGTTAGAGGAGTTCAGGTACCCAGATGGACCCAAGTATGGCTTCATGGGTGAAATATTTCTGATATGATTTATTATCTATCAAAATATGGATGACTGGGCATTGCAAACTCTTCAAAGAATCTCTTAGAAGAGCCTTGATGGGAGCAATAAATTGGTTTATTTCCTTTTTTACATGCCAAGGGTTTTCCATGTGTGTGCCTGTAATTGCAATCAAAATCTCGTTACAATTCAAAATTTTGGTACAAGCCAAATGGTACAGTTTTTATGTATAGAACTTAAAACTTAATTTTAGTCCATTAATATTCAGATTCCCTAAACAGAATTCATTACCTTTCATTCGTGGTTCAACGGTAATCTTTTATATTAGCTTTTTGTGGAGTTAAATCAGACAGAACCCCATTGGACAATGAAATTTTATTCTATTTTGCACAAATATGTGAACCTCTGATATCTAGGACACATATTCCCAACCATACATGAGAGCTACAGAAACCAGAGTGAATTGGAAGAAAAAAGTACTTTTAAATAAAAGGTTGAATATACTGGGGACTTATGGAGAAGAGGCAGGGAAAATGGGAAATATTAAACTAATATATCTCAAATTCCATGACTGTAAAATGACAAATACCATTGATTTTTAACCCAGACTAGGAATTCATGTCACCCCTTCTCACTGAAAACCAAAATTATTTCTTCCACAGTGTTGCTTCTTCCTTCCTGCTGCTTTCATTTGAATAATCTTGTTCACCTGCAGCCCTCTCCTCTTCCTGTGTTAATCTCCTCCAACCAGGGAATCATCCTTCTCTCTACCTCTGGTGATTTAATCACCCTGAAGTTCAACAACAAGATTAGTGTTTGCATATTTGATGAGATTTGTGTGTACTAGCAAGAAATTTTGGTCAAAATGCTGAGTTTTTTATCACACTTCAGTCTGTTATACATGAAAATCTTCAGTTTTAATGGCAATGCATTGTAAACTCTTCCACACCTCAAGTACATCCAACAATAATTACTAAATTGCTGTCAGTGGTGAGTTAGGAAGATAGCACATTGTTGAAAACAGCTCCATAATTTACAAGTTTTCATTTTAGAAACTCCTTAAGCTTCTCTTAACATTTTATACCATATAGAAAACATTTACCCTAATTAATTTCTTGGGTTTGACCTTCTAAAGGTTCCTACTTTATATTTTCCCACAGGCAATCAGGAACCTGTGGATTTAGTGATGTCTCCAAGCTGTCAGAACTGAACTGAAATTACAGCTGTGTTTCTTACAGTGTTTTGGGTTCCTTTCTCTCCTTTGTCTGGTTTTGTGCCACTTAAATTTTATGAATATTAAGTTCTTTTTATCAGCCTGTTAAGAAAGAGAAAATTGCTGAGTTTATGACCCCAGAACCTGGATTGGTGACCCCATCCTTACCAAATTCTTCAAATGCTGCATAATGCAAAACTGAAGTACTAACATGGTAAAGTTTGGAAGCCTCTTTTGCAACTGGAGCACCTTTAGTGGCTCTGTAGAGGAATCACGGTGGGATTCCTTGGAGCACCAGCTCTGCCCTGACTGATCCCTCAGGCTGCTCCACAGCAGGGCTTAGAGCTACTCCTGAGCTCAATAGAGAGGCCCAGGAACCTCCCAAGTGTGGTTAGGTTTGTGTCAAATAGCTCCCAACTTTTGGTGTGAAACACTAAACCTCCACACAGGAAATGTTTAATGAAACCTTTAGAGGGTGTTGGATTTTGATGTCAAGAGAGGTTGTGGCTGCCCCACGCCTGGAAGTTTCTATGGACAGGCTGGATGAGGCTTGGAGCAGCCTGGAATAGTGGAAGGTGTCCTTGTCCGTGGCAGGGCGTGGTGTGGTATGTTTCAAGATTTAAGGATGTGATGGAGAGAAGCAGATACACAGAGCTGTTAATAATTTTTAGCGCTTGTGACACGTTTTGGGAAGGACACTGGACAGTGCTAGTGATCCAGGTAGAAAACTGGTGAAATAGTGCAAACAGCACTCCATTCCCATCCCATTGTCTTGGGGAATATCCAGACAGGGCTTCCCAAGACCTTTTCAGTGTCTGGGCATACAGTGGGTTTATCACATTCAGGGGCCAGGGCACCAGCAAGGGATGGACAACAGAATCACAGAATCACTAGGGGTGGAAAAGACCTCTAAGATCACCAAGTCCAACCATCCACCACGAACCAGCACCACATTCACCACTAATCCATGTCCTCAAATGTCATATCCACATATTTTCAACACTTTCAGGGATGGTGACTCCACTACTTCCCTAGGCAGGCTGTTCCAGTGCCTTAAATATGTCCATAAATATGACCTGATATCCAATCTAAACCTCCTCTTGTGCACCTTGAGGCCATTCCTTCTTGTCCTGTTATTTAATACAAAGCAGATGGATGTGAATGCCCTGGGTCCATGATGCTGGTCCTAAATGGGCTGGAGGAGCAGAGCCTGTGCTGGTACGTGAGCTGTGTGTACACTGGTGAATAGAAACTCTTGAACAGAAATTGTTCTGCACCTACAGTAACCCATCCTGCCTCACAGACTTTAAATGGGCTGTTCTTGCAGCTGTTAGCACCATGACAAAAATATGAGCCTTTGTTTAAACAGTGGTAAGCCTGATAGTTAAGGAGAAGGCAAATTAAAACCATGTGTGAAAGTTAAAAGAACTAAATAGGTGTGTACAGAAGTTAAAAGTTCTGATCAGAATGTAAATCTCTTCTAGCAGGCTCATGGAGGCACTGCTGGGAAGCAGAACCACAGTCAATGTGTTTACAGGTAAACTTTATCTTGACCATCTGCCACCACTAATCAGATACAATTGGCACTTTTAGTTTGATGGGAAACATACTCAGGACCTGTGATCCCTCCTGGATAGCAAGGAGCTAAAAGTTTATCTGCACACAACACTTCATTTGAATTTGTTTACCTTGAAGGAAAACAAGATTAAGGATGAAGCATATGCTCCAACAAACCAGTGAATTGGTTTGAGGTGATAACTGTGGAAACAAACTCCAGGGGTAAAAATAAACCAGTGAAATAAATTCCGTTTATATTGAATAAGCAGGTTCTTTCCTAATTGAAATATTGTGACAACTGTTGGACTGAGTCCAGAGAAGGCACCAAGATGTTCAAAGGAATGGAGCAGTGCTGCTGTGAGGAAAGACTGGGAGAACTGGGATTCTTCAACCTGGAGAAGCTTTGGGTTGACCTCATTGTGGCCTTGCAGTGCCTGAAGGAGACAACAAGAAACATGGAGAGAGTTTGTTTATGAGGGATGGAATAACAGGATTAGGGGGAATGGCTTCCCACTACCAGAGGGCAGGGTTAGATGGGGTATTGGGAAGGAATTGTTCCCTGTGAGGGTGGGGAGGCCCTGGAACAGGGTGCCCAGAGAAGCTGTGGCTGCTTTTGGATCCCTGGAAGTGTCCAAGGCCAGGCTGGACAAATCTTGGAGCAACCTGGGCTAGTGGAAGGTGTCCCTGCCCATGACAGGAGGTGAAACAAGATGGGATTTAGGATTGTTGCTTTTAAAATTCAGATCTGCATATTGATGAGCAAAAAATTATTTATGAAAGAAAAGGAATAGGAGGTAGTAAACAATGAAGACTGACAGGTTTTGATTGTATTTAATTTTGTTTTGACATATCTGGAATGCACAAAAGATTTTAAATGTCTAGAGTATGCAAGAACAAATTCCGTTAATAGAACACCAAGAAGAGAGAAAATAGAAAGCAAGACTTTAATCTAAATGAAGACTTTATTTTATTTTATTTTATTTTATTTTATTTTATTTTATTTTATTTTATTTTATTTTATTTTATTATTTTATTTTATTTTTTTTAGCACAGCACATGAAAGGTTATATTCCAGCCTGCACCTACTTTACACATAGGAGAATTCCCTTGTCTGAACTCAATACTTTGCCAGGCAAACATGAACAAACAGATCTTTTTGAATGTTATGGGATTGTGTGCAAACAATTCCTAAAGAATTATTGCCAAGTCACTTTGCTGCCAAATGTTAACCTCAGCCAAAAAAATGTGATTAAGAAAACGCAATTAATGGATTAATGTTAATAGGAAATATACTAGTACAGCTGTGAAAAACTGGTGAGGCTTTTTGTGTGTTATATTTTTGAGGGGGAAAAGAAAAATCCCAGGAAAATGTGCCATCTTTTCCTTAACAACTGTTGGGAGTGTGCTGGCAGGATTTTCAAGATCAATAATATAATTATATATCCAAGCAAGATTCTTGTGCAATGGCTGCAAAGGAGAGAGAAGTGAAACAACAGGTGTAATCCCACTCATCTATCACGGCAGCATTTCCTCAAAACATAGGGGGAGGGACCCAAAACCACCAGGACCAACCTGGTCCTCCCCAGCAGGATCAAGAAGCTGTCACCAGAGCCTGGACCCTCAGCCCTGGAGCTCTGTGGTGTGGTCCCTCTACTGGCAGCACCCTCTGCAGAACCCAGGGTAGGGAAGGATTTACAGATGGTACCAAAAGTAGGGAATCTTCAGCCTCCCACACCTCAGGAGTTTCCATTTTTCCACTGTCCCCTTACATTGCTCTTCCTGAAAACACCTGTTTAGGTTCTTGGCCCTGTTGAGGTTCTGCAAAGACCCTCACATCCCGCCCCCCCCCTCCCCACAATCAGCATTTCCCACAGAAGTCCCTGTAGAAGAAGCCTGGAAACTGTGTACCAAACCCTTCTGCTCTATGTGCTGCTCCCAGACTTAATAATCAGACTTAATGATCTTCCTAAAATATTGCATGTGAGATGCCTGTGACATTAATCAATGTTTAACAAAGGCAGGAGTGCTGCTCACTGAATATAAATACTTGCACAGAAAGATTTAGCATTTGTTTAGTGAGCTTAATTAAAAAGCTCTACTTGATGTGAGCAGTGCCCTTTGGAGGATCTAAACTCCTTGATGAAGAAATAAACTGTTTTCCCTCACTTAGAGCTTTCTTCTCTTCCTAAATGATGAGTGGTTTCAAAGATCAGAAGATAAATTCTCATCTGCTATCTTAATTTAAAAGTTATTTTAACATTTGATAAGCCCAGGACTTTTGGAAGGTTTCATTTTGTTTGCCTCAGTTGTCGATGAACAAACCTAAGGCAATTAACCGAAGGTAGATATCTCAGAAACATCCACAGTCTTGGCATTTAGCACAGGAATGGGAAAATTTAGGTGGGAAACCCCACATCCACTAATGATTAAACTGCTTTATCACCTATTTAATGCAACTGCCTAATTACAGTGAAGGTCAAGGCTGAGACATCATGCTGCATTTATTCTCGTAGAAATATACAAATGGAAAGCAAGATCAATAATCAAAAGATGTGGAATTAAACTCTTCAGATAAAGGAGAATCCGATAATGTTTCTTCCACCACTGCAGCTAGGGCAGATCCTGAACTGCTCTGAACAAAACTCAATTGATTACACTGAGCCAAAAGTTTCTGAGCCTTTCTGACCTTGCAGTTTCTAGCATTATATAATGTCTAGACAGAAATACATAACCTACACAGTTCTATAGCAAGCCTGGGATAGGCATAAAAAGAAAGAAAAGAAAGAAAAATCCATTTCATGTCATGTGGCTTAATTTTCCCAAGTTTCAGTTGTCTGCCTATTTTATTCCGTGAATAAAATTATAGGTTATTGATGACCAGGATTAAAGGGAACAATGTACTTAGAATTAAAAAAAAAAACAAAACAACCAAAAAACAAAAAAAACAAAAGTTACTGGTAGTGAAAAAAATTGCCAAAGCTATGTGATAAACAACAAACTAATACTCAGACTGATTTCTATCAGCCAAGGGTTTTCCCTTGACTTAACACAAACTGACACAGCTGTAAGTCCTACATCTTAAAAATATTTCAAAAATCCTCTTTGGGGACACTGATGCTGCTCTAAGGTAAAAGAAAGTAAAAAATCCAACACTGCAAATTTTACAGACTTAAAATTGCAAAAGACATTAGGCCTTTAAAATGTTCTAAATATTGACCTGGATATTACTAGAATATCATAATGAAAAATAATATATTACTGTAGTAAAATAAATCCATCAAAATCTACATAAAATACCTTCTATTGCAAAATTATTGAGAGAACATTTGATTTATCAGAGCTTGCCTTTTCTCCCACTGTTGGGTAACTACTTACGTATTTTTAAATTATGGAGTCTTTCTATGAGAAAAAAACCCCAACAAATAAACCTTTGAATTCTCAGATTTCCCTGGAATGGAAAATTATTTTAATCTGAGCTTAATTGGTTTTCTTTTAGGTGGTGCTGCCAGCAGCATTTGGGGCTTACTTCTTTTCATTAGAAAAAGGGATTTCTGACAGTCAGGTTTTTGGCATGAGTCCATTCAATTAAAAGTAACACAGAAAATTTCTATTTACCTTACCAGAATAATAAAATAATACTGGATAGTTCTTCTGTGGAAATGCAAAGACCTTGTCAAAGTCCTTGTTATTCCATCATTTACCTCTATGAAGCTGACTATAAACCCAGAAGGATTTTATGACCCAGTGGTCCCATTCAAGTTTTGCTTAATGTGAACTCGTGAAAGTCAAGCTCAGGGACTAAAACCTTGAGCCAAAGCCAGCTGAAGACACAGCAATTCCCACCTCCACTGTGGAGCTGGGAAATGCTTCCTATAAATCCCTAGTGCTGGGTGAGACTCTTTAAGATTTCATGTTTAAACCAGTTTTTATCAAAAAACACACTAGAACATTGTGAGCGAGTCTGAGGCTTCATTTTCTGAACAGACATGTCCTCACAGCTACAAAATCCCTGAGATTTCCTATTCCAAAGAATTTCCATGGGATGTTCACATTGAATTAAAACTGAGCCATCATTACTTTAATTTTTGCCTCTGTAAAAGTGAGGCCTGGTTAAATTTCTTCAGGAATTTCATCCAAGCTTATACAGGAATCTGAAGCAAGAACTATAATTTTCCATCAATATTTTTGTCCCATGAACAGAGTCCTTCCCTAAGAATTATTTCAGATGACAGAGATTATTGTGAAAACATTCAAATTACTGAAAATCAGGAATGATTCCCAGTTTTACCAGTGACAGCAGAAGTACCTTTATTTTTTTTCTTTTTTTCCCTGCTCTTGATAAGATAATTTGTATCTCACAGCATGCTCAGACTAATTTTCATATCTTTTTGTCAGGGTTCATCTTGCTGATGAATGTTTTTTTTCCTTCTAAGATTCCTGAGCAAAAGACTGGATAAAAAGGGTTGGATATATTCCCTTGGTGCTATCTTTATCCCAATGTTGTAGTGGAGAATAAGAAATTTCAAACATAGACAATTAACTCTCCTGTTACCTTAAAAACAACCAAGAGACTGGTCAAGCATGGATTTATATTGGATTAACAATGATGAAGGAAACTGCAGGCAATTCTAACCCTCTACAGTCCCAGCTGAAGCCAGAAAAGCCTTTCCTGACTAAAGCAGAGGATTTCAGTCCATTGTTGCTGGGGAAAAAAAATAATTATTAACCATCTTGTAGATTTTGGCTGCAGATTTTGGGATGGGAGGGAGCCCATGGAGGAGTCCTGGGGGTCAACACCTCAGGCCCTCAGGTCAAATACAGCATGTGGCACTTGGAGTTTGTGTTTATGTGCTTCGTCTCACAGCTAACAAATACCAATCTATCCTTATCTTATTCCAGTGGATCTCAAATGTCACCCAGCATGACAATATCTTCCTTCTCTCACCATAGCAGGAGATCTGTAAAAATCCATGGACTCCAGCCCACCCACAGAACACAGATGTTCACTGCTTCTTGTGGGCCAGATCCCAGGCAGCCCCTGCAGTACAAATCCTAACACAGTCCTAGTTCCCAAAATATCACCAACAATTTTTTTTTTTTTTTTGCATTACAAGTTAGATTTTTATGCCTTCTTCCCATCTACTCTCTAATAATTTGTTTACTGCTCTCCATTCCTGCATCAAAAGAAATAAATTTTATCTTTTTTATCTGTTGCTTTGTTTATTTGGGGTGTTTTTATGTGTGGTTTTTTTTTTTTTTATTTTATTTTTATCCTGAAACATTCTAATATTCCACCATTTTCCCCCATTTCCTAGCTAAAGAAGCAAGTATCATTGATTCCTCTTTATGAATATCAATCAATATATTGAAATAATGTGGAAGGAGAGATTGGAATGAAATGATCTTTCAGCTCCCGTCCAACCCAAACCATTCTATGATTCTAAAGATACAGAAGAAATTCCTCCTTGTGAGGGTGGGCAGGCCCTGGCACAGGGTGCCCAGAGAAGCTGTGGCTGCCCCTGGATTCCTGGAAGTATCCAAGGTCAGGCTGGACAGGGCTTGGAGCANCTTCCAATCTTGGACAGGGCTTGGAGCACCTGGGCTAGTGGAAGGTGTCCCTGTCCATGGCAGGGGTGGCACTGGATGGGCTTTGAGGCCTCTTCCAATCCAACTTGTTCATGTTTGGTCCTGGACAGCCCTGCAGTGGACAAGGGCAAACCCCACTCACTGGAATGAAACAGGATATTTTACTGCTCTACATTAATTCTACCTCATTACCAAAAAATTTGCTTCCTTTTTCAGATCATAGAATCACAAAATCCCAGACTGCTTTCAGCTGGAGGCACCTTTAAGCCCCTCCAGTGCCACCCCTACCATGGGCAGGGACACCTTCCACTATTCCAGGTTGTTCCAAGCCCCATCCAGTCTGGCCTTGGACACTTCCAGGGATCCAGGGGCAGCCACAGCTTCTCTGGGCACCCTGTGCCAGGGCCTCCCTACCCTCACAGAGAACAATTCCTTCCCAATATCCCATCTAAACCTGCCCTCCTCCACTGGAATATTTACCATTATTTCCTCTTGCAATTTCCCAGTTTTAATTGGAGCTATGGGAACATTAAAGTAATTTTTGAAGTCGTATTCCAACAGCTCATCTCTGGAGTTGTTTCCTATGCCTCCTCAACCATGTGAGTTCTCCTGTGGTTTAATCTGCATCCTAAAGGGGGAAATCATGGAATTCTTAAATCTGGTGGAAGAAAAACTTTCCCCCAATGAGCCCAGTATTTTCACCTTATAATTCTTGATCATAAACTTAGTGTTGCATACATCATGTATGCAAAAGCCTCTGCATTTTAAAGTGGGCCCTCTATCCTGATTTTCTAGGGGAATTCTCTGGTGAGTGTGTGTATAACTGTACATGAATCCTCATTGCCTTCTCTGGCTCAGGAAAAGGTCTTTACACTTGGGTTCTTTGTCTCCCAGCAGCTGTGGGAACAGATCTTTTATCATATTTTATTTATCTGATGCATCCAGATGGAGTTCTGTGATCATGAAGGCATTTGAGAATGATTTGTAGCCCAATCAAATATTAAAGAAATTAAACCTATTTTTTTTCTGGGTATTTGCAGAAGGTGCTTCCTTTGTGATGCTGCTTTTGCTGCTCTGCAGCCCAGCTGGAGCTGGAAAACAGTATAAGCCATAGCAGGAAATGTCATCTCTACGGAAACTTCCAAACCCAATGGAGGATAATGGGATCAAGTTTACAGAATGATCAATATTTTATCCTGGGTTCATTTCTAAGTGAGGCAGAATAAATTAACTCCTGATTGAACAAAGAATGCTAAATTCCAGATAGAGGTGGAAACTCCTGAAGCAGACTGAATTGAGGGGTGGAGTGTCTGGGGCTGAATCCTCATGTGAAAGAAGGACTGGAACAAAGATAAATTGCACTGGGATATGTACCATGGAATGGTATCTGGCAGGAGAAAAAAGAAGCATCACCTCTGGAGAGGTTTTAAAAATTCATAGAGTACAAGAACTGCTTATCTTCTCAATTGGCTTGAGTGCCTAAACAACACAGGATTGTGTTTTTCCCCTCTCTTCACTCACTTTATTTCTGTTCCCTTATCCTCACCTCTGCTTCTTTAACACTTGTCTCTTGTTTATATATTGTTCCCCAGTACTGAGGTCTCTTGCCCTTAGGAAGACTTTTTTTTTTTTTTTTCCCAGCCATGCCTGGGCTTATTGTCCCATCTGGAACCAACTACGATCCATGACCAGCAGATGGACTTTTTGACATTCTTATTCACTTTTAGCCAGCAATCCAATTTTATCTTATTTATCTGTATTCCAAAACTACTTGGTTCCTCAGTCCAGTCCTCTTTCCTTCTTGTTTCCCTACACTCTGTGAAAGTGTTCCCTACACTCTGTGAAAGTGTTTGCTTTCAGAACTGGGCCAGCTCTGCTGCTCTGCTACAAAGCTCCTCCTTACTCAGAGGATGGAGAATCTTATCCCTCAGCCTGTGTTAAATAGACTTGTAATTTAGGAACGTCGATGAAATTATCACACTTAATAGACAGCAATAAAAAGATACTCATGGATTTTTTAGAACATTTTCCATAATACTTTATAATTCGTAAGCCCCTGCTGAGTGCAGGGCAGAGCTGGGAGCCGCGGGCAG
>VZRH01005680.1:120216-147794 GCA_013397555.1 Urocynchramus pylzowi | reverse complement strand
TTTTTTTTTTTTTTTTAATACAAAATGGCAAGGTCACCCTTTTGCAATGTGCCTGCTGGGTAACATTATTTGTCCCCCAGATGAACACCTCTGTCTTTCAAATGTAGGCGTTGCAGGTGGCTGTTTATGTTTGCCAACAGCTCCAGTCTTGTGTTGTGAGACAGGAGGGAAATGTAAGGGAGCACCCCCAAATGAGCTCTGGGTGGAAATGTCCATGATGGAGGAAACTGGAAACTCATTCTTTCTGATGTCACATCTCAGGCCTCTTCCCCACCTCTGCCTTTTGCAGCTGCAGGGGTCTAAGCAAAGGGGGAAAAAAGGGAAATTAATGCAACCTCCCCCAGGTCAGTGGGACAGGATGGACATCATGGACATGATGGATTTCCTCCAAAGGTGGTGGGACCTGGACAGTTCCTGTGCAGGGCACATCTGTCACCTCTGGGACACCCAGGGATGGCCCTTGTGGCCAAACAAAGGTGAATGTTGCACCCATATTCCAAAAAGTCCCAAAGGTCAGCTGAGGGGGAAGCTGCAGGCTGGCCAGCCTTGCCTGGGTCCCTGGGAAAACCACGGAGCTCGTTCCTGGGTGTGGGATGGAGAAGGTGCCTGGGGCTGTCAGCAGGGGTTAAATCCCACCTGAGCCACCTGGTGTGCTGGGGAGAGGGGACTGCAGGGTCTGGGGAGAGCAGAGGGTGAGCTGTGCCTGGGCTGGGCAGGGGCCTGGGCACTGCCACTGCTCCCATATCCACGCGGACAGAGATGTCTCAGGGAATGGACACTGGGACAGACACAAATCCTGGTTTTAGTGCTGGGACTCAGAGGGCAGTAGGTGATCAGTCCCATCACTCTGGAGTTTTATATTGAGTGGGTTCTGCCTGGGGCTTCCTTTGTTTCACATCATGGTGCCTGAGCACAAGGTGCCCCTGACAGGTGACCAGGGATGCCCTCAAGGGCAGTGGTGCCACCAAGAGGGGAAATATACCAAAAGTGGGAAATAAACCAAAAGGAAGAAATAAATCAAAAGGACCCGTAAACAACAACAAATGGCAAGTCCTGCCTTTGGGAGGGAGAACCCCTGTGAGTGCACGGATATTGAGTTTTTTGATCCCCAGTTTAGGGAAGGACTGTTTAAATGGCTGTGAGGTCAGGGAAAGCACGGTGTTGTTGGGGACTGCATCTCCTACCCTGCAAACAGAGGGACCTGTGTTATTGCAGGGGCAGATTGAGGAGAAATCCTCAATCCTGAGTCTCTGCAGAAGGATGAGACTGAGGAGACAGAGACAGCAGTGTATGGCAAGAGGATCAGAGTAATTTTCTCCGTAAATATGACCCTCACTAGGGGTGAGGATGAAATCTTGTGCCCCTCATCACCCTCATTTGGAGTATCTGTGTGAGATAAAGCATTATTCAATTCCATACTGCAGAACAGTCTCTCCTTTCAATGGGAAGAGCAGAGTTGTATTTTATGTAGATGCTCACAAAATAAAATCAAAAGACATGCAGGATGCATCTGGTGTTTTTCGGGTTTTTTTTCTCATTTGCTTTGTAATTGTTGCTTATCATTAATAAAGTAGACTAAGCAACATAAAAAAAACAGGCCGTAATTTTCAGTGTTCTGGTTTTTTTTCATTTTGCAGTTTTCATTTTATAGTCTTGCAGTTGTGTTAGTTGCCAGTAAGAACCCCAAACCAATGACTTACTTGCATTATTAACTTTCCTTTATTTTTGTTTATGAAATCCAAGTGGAAAAAAAAATGAGTTGCAATATGTAAAGACTCGTCTTGCAGATTTTCCTCCTAGAGACAGTAATAGAAATGTCCAATTTCCAGATTGTGACAGAAAACCATGGTTTTTTCAAACACATTGGAATGAAGCTATGAGCCTGAATTTTAAAATGAATTCTGGATTTGGCACAAGAGATCTCATATGAAAACCTCCTGCTGAGATGATGAGGTTTATAGATTTGAGATTCAGTGATCATCCAAAGAGTTTAACAACTCTGCTGAGTGTTGAGGGAAGAAGTTAAAATGAGCTGAATTGGTGATTCATTTTGGTTACACTCTGAGGGGAGAACAGACATTTTCTAATAATTAATTATCTAATTTAAAACCTCCCTATTTCTTGACTGAGATAAAAAATGAAGTATTTTGTATAATAAAGCAGCTGATCTTTAAAACTAATGGAAAGTGGTTTTATATTTTTCACAAAACCTATAGGTGCTTCAGTTCACTGGTTCTGCCTCAGGAAATCAGTTTCAAGCGAATTAGCTAGTAAAATGAATGTGTCCTACACTGGTTTATTAATGAAAGCAGTGTGCAAACACCGCTGATCAGTATATGGCAACCTGCATAAGCAGAGAAATAAAAATATGAGTGAATTAAATGGTCTTGATTACTGACCGTTGATCATGGGCTGTGCTTGGTATGAAATGTTTCTTTTGCTTGAAAAGTGAAAACATGTCGGTCCAATAAGCCAGACAGTTTTCATTGCCCTTGATTGCTTCATTAGAGATTGAGAGCACTCAGTAGAACTTAGAAGTAGGAAGAGGCACAGCCTTGCAGTGCTGTGGAAGGTGCACCCTGAGGCGTAAATATCGCACCCTCTTTCACAAAAATCCTCAGCTGAGGATTGTGTTCAGGATTAATTTCAGATTTCTGAACGTGCTTACACACCAGAATACCCCTCCTAGAGGAAGAGAGGCCCAAATGTCTTGACCCATTTAGTAGGGGGCAAGATGTTCTTATAAATTCTCATCAGGCTGAAAAGAAACACAAATTCTTGTGTTTTATTATCTAGTTACCTTAACTCCAGCAGTTAGCCACTATTAAGTCTCAAAAGCTTTGGTTAACAATCCCTCACATTTTACAAGCTCCAGCAGCAAACTTCAGGTACTAAGATCTCAACTTTTACAATTACAATTATAATTGACATGTTCCCAGTCCTCTTAATAAACTTTGGTATGGAGTAAGGGGTAGAATGGGATAACCATGCCTGGACAAAACAGGAGAGAAGAAACATAAAGGTGGCAGAGAAAGAGAACAAGGATCATCAGTCCTTAGACCCCACATTGGTCCAGCCACGTGCATGGTCCAGGTCTGGGCTCAACAAAGAGAATGAGGAAAGGGAGAAGAACTGATGTACTTCCTTTGGTAAGGTTTCCTTCCTTTACCTGATGCAAGTCTCAATTGTAAAACAGAATTTTCATGCCACTGTGTTCCTACATGTACATCCCCTCTGAGTCTCTGAGTGCAAGAACGTGTTTTATTTTTTTTCCATTGGCTTGAAGCCTTGTTGTGCAAACATCCCATTGCTGCTCATACAATTTCTGATCTTGAGCATGAAACTGCCTTGCAAATATGAAGAGCAATAATTGGAGTGAGTAGTACATCTGTCTCTCTTTTTATAAGAATGTGTATTGAATTCTTGTGGCAGTGGTATGGCAAAAGCTTTCATGGCAGTTCTTTGAAGACCATGGTTAAGTAAATTTGCCTAATTCTGTTCTCACAGCATCTAGGGACATATTGGCTGATACCATGGATTGTATTAGCCAGCATACCAAAAAATAAAAATAAAAGAATGCCCAAACCATACAGCCTTAGGATAAGAGAAAACACTGCCTCAACACAGAATGGAGAATTCTGAAATTCTCATTTCTGATGAAATGAGACTGTGATGGTCAAAGTGGCTACAGCAATCCCCTGATATAAGTAAAGGTCAGGGGTATGGTGTGACACAGAGAGCTTTAAGGATGGGTTCAGGGAAGATGAAAAGCAGCTTTGTTGGACCTCTTAAAACCATCTTTCCAAAGCTAAAAGGCAATATGGGAGAGAATTAAACACGGAGTGCTTAGGTGACAAATTTTCAAATACATGGAAGGTTCTGCTGGACTTTTTGTTACTGAGTAATTCATGATTCATTAGGAGATGCTTTAAAGAGCTTAGAAAACACAGGCGGGTGACCTGCGGGATGTGGTAGGGGAGTGAGAGAAAATGGAGACACAAAAGGGCATTAATGATCCAAATGAAGCAAGAGCCCTGTACAGTACTCTGCAACAGCATTTGGAAAGCTGCTATCCCATTCCTGAAAGCCTGAGTGAGAGGTGGCAAATTAGTACAAACCCCAGCAGATGAGAACTTGGGGTGATTAGCTGTGCCAGTGGCTAGGGAAAGAGGTGTCCTGGGGCAATAATTAAGGAAAAAAACTGAGAGAATGTCAGCCACCTCCTCACTCTCACCCCTTGTAGAATGAAGTGGCAAGAAAAGTAATATTGGTCAACATTTCAATGTTATTTTGTTCCATATAAGCTGTTATAATTTAGGATAATTTATATAATGGCAGAAATTCAAGGTCCCTGAAGACTTGGGGGCAGTAGTTAATTTTTTAATGTGCTGCTTGAGACAGTGAAGGTTAGGGCTCAACTCTTTGTTCTTCTTTATCCATATCTCTCTATCCAGAACTTCCAGTGTGTGTCAGGAAGAGCTCTTCTGTCTGTCCTTTGAAGTGTGCAGGAAAAAGGGAAAAACTTTCCCTGATGAAGTTTCTAAACCAACTAGTTGAACATGTCCAGCTGGTTCTAGTTTTTACTGTGTGGGAGAAAAATCTGCTTCGTAACCACACTGCTTGAGCTGATGAAGAGTAAAAAATGGTAATTTGAACAAGAGGCAATGAATCTGTTACAAAGATCTTGGAGAAGAATCCAAACTATTGTAGTCCAAGTTCCAGGGCCTGTATTTCTTCAAAAGAAAAGGGTAAGCAGGAGAGACTCTGCTCTAAAATGAGAGATGAGGGGAAATTGGGGAAATTCCGGACTCTCAGACCCAAGTGTGTGTACAGGTATTGCACTGTGCTGGGCTGAGGTCTGAAAACCCCTAACCCTTCATACTTCCATGGCCTCCTCCTTTGCAGTGTTTTCCAAGGACAGGAATTTCCAAGGAATTCCAGGTGCCTTGGTCTGGTCTGCCCCATAATTATTCCAATCTAATGTGGGTAGTTAGGGGACTCTAAGTCTTGGAAACAATAGTGTAGTCAACTGAGAGATCATTTAAGATTTAGTTCATGGAAATCAAAGTGTAAGTCGTTTGGAAAAAAAAAAAAGGTGAAGGAAAAAAGTATTTTTTAACATAATTTTCAACTGAATTAATACAATATATACTATTATATTACACAAAATTCTGGATCAGTATTGCATGAAGATCTCACCAGTCTCATTAGCCTTCAAAAAGCAGTCTGGTGCATGATTTAATTGAACTTAGCAAATTATTTACCTCAGTCAATATCCACAAAAGTTTCAGATGGCCATGTGTAAAGATTCAGTGAACTCATTGGGCACTAGAGCATGTTTCATGCAAGAGAGAGAGGAGGGAATGTGATTTCATGTTAGGCAACATTAGTCAGGTTCCAATTTATCCTGCAGGAGGAGAAGCACATCTCTGGAATGGATTGTGATGAACAGCACATCTTGGCAGTTTGAGGCACTGGTCTGCTAACTCAGGCCACAGGGAGAGGTTGTTGCTCCCCATTAGTGAAACTTGTTTGTTTTCTCTGCTTTTCCATCCTTAGGAACTTAAAAACAAACAAACAAACAAACAAGCAAACAAAAGAAAAAACGCATACATACAAAGGAAAAAAAAAGAGCACAAGTCCTTTTGAACATGAAAGTATCAAAGTACTTACTGGCAGTTGAGACCATATAGGAGAATTTTTGTGAAAAATCCCTAATCAATTTTGTACATGTCAATCAGAATTGTCCAGTGGGAAACAAGAATTGTGAGTTAATTTGATGTGGGACCCTGACTTCCATTTGTGCTCTATTTGTAAAGTCTGTGTTGCCAGAGGAAGATGAGGAGCTGTCCTTTTTTTTCTCTAGCTCCCCTTTTCAGGATATTTTAGTGTCTTGTCCTTAAATAGTATTTGAAAAGCTGCATCTATTAAGACTTGTAAATAATAGAACTTTGAGAGAGCGTCTCCTTACATTATATTCCTGCATAAACTCAAGGAAGGGTAGTGTTCAAAAAACTACATGTTAATTTACTCAATTCTTGAAACAGTTGAAATTAATTTCTCTTTCCTCTTTCAGATAAAAATGACTTGTCTTAAACTCTAGCTAAAAGTGAACTATATTTAAATATCTGTAGTTTTTTTATCCGGCTTTTTTTGGAAAAGCTGATGGAATATATTGGTCTTTTTGTCCTCCTTAACTTTTGACACCTCAAATTGTAAAAAGACCTTAAGTGGACACTATTTACTCTCAGAGTAAGCACAGAATGGAAGACAGATCTTGCACAGGTTAACTTTTTTAGTTCAGTCCTGCAGGAAAAATAAAATGGCAGAACATTTTTGTGGAAATAGAGATAGCAGAGTCTCAGAGGAAATGAGCCAGAGAGGTGAAAGTAACTTAAGGTTATTTATGCTTTTGTTTCCATACCTTGCTGCCAGCAGTTGCTGTTTTTGAAAGCAGCCCTGCTTGCTTCTGGTTGGGAGCCAGAATTTTGGAGCATCCCTGTCTTCTACCAGCTGAGAGTCTTGCCCCATGTTTTTGACATAGAGCAGCACCTTAAAGCACCTGCTGCTTCTGTTCCTTTTCTCTGCTTTCTTTTACAGACATGAGCTGTGCAGAGTTTGGGTACATGCAGAAAGGTAATTTTTTTGCCAGTGTTTGCTTCCTCTATAAGTTTTTGTAGTACCATTCATGAGCATTTGTCTACCTGGGTAACAAAACAACCAACCAACCAAAAAAACTAACAAACAAATAAACAAACTAACTAACAACCTCCCCACACCAAACATATAGACAAAGTCCCTGAACAAAAACCCAAAACCAACCCAGAAGTACCAAAACAAAACAAAAAACAAAACAAAACAAAAAAAAAGCCAAACCCAAAACCCCAGTACAAACACAAAAAAAACCCCCCGAAACTCATCCCCAAGACAAGAAACCAGACCAATCCAAAACAAACCCAAACAAAACAAAACAAAACAACTGCACAAAACCCCCAAAATCCCCACTATGTTCAAATAATTCCATGTAACCTTAAGAGAAGAGTCTGGAAATAGGTCAAATAGCTGTAGAACACCAAGAAGTAGCAGAATAAACCCAAGATCATTTTGACTATGTTGAAACTGCAAAGTCTTACTGTATGAGCAATGTTTCAGGCATCTACAGATGATAGTTACTAGTATCAGCCTGCCTGGGGAGTTTCCTGCTGGGGCTGCATTCCCTGTGCTTTTCATAGGGATCTCTGTATGTTTGCTTCTTACTCTTCCCAGAAGGTTAAAACTGTTATTACTGCTGTAATTCAAGGGCCAGGGTAAATTTTTCTGTGTCATTCCAGCAAGTGTGAAATTTGATGTAGCAATAAATGAGAACAGAGATGTGGCTTGTCCTTATACTTCTGTATTTTTTAAATCATAATATACTTATTTTTAATAGTAAATAACAAAAAAAACAAAACAAAACAAAAAAAAAAACCCCAAAAAACCCCCAAAAAAACCTCCCCAAAACAACAAACTTGTTTTCATTTTTTAAATCATGTTTCAGGCAAATTATGTGGTTACTCTGTGGAGAAGGATGGAGCAACTTCTCTTTGAGGTCATCTCTATTTCTGAGTTCCTTAATGCTATCGTGATAGAGATTCCATGATGTTTTCTCCTGTTTATTTTTGATATTCTGGTGGTGTTCCTCCCTGCCCAAGTCACCAAAGTCACCAAACCCAAGTAAAACCCATCAAATTGGTATAGACACATGGAATAGTTCCAAGATAAATACCTGAAGGGATTGTTTCTTGATCACCAAGACCTACAGCTTTCAAATATTTGTCCTTCAAAATCAGAGGTTTTAAATACACTCCATTGGTTTCAGCTGTGTTAGAGTTATTTTTAAGCCATTTCCCATTTCTTTTATTCACTTCACAGCTACTGAAGTTTTTAGGAGCAAGAAAGTAAATCATACTGATTACAGGCTTCCATTAAACAGAAATAGTAATTTTCTGCACTAGAATTACAAGTATTTTTCATTTAAAGATAATTAGATGTATATAGTGGATCAGCTTAAAATTTGCAATTAAAATGACTATGTAATATAATAGAAGAATTTCTTGAAGCAAATGAATTTTCAGACTTCCATAACTATCTCTAGAAGGAAATGACTATATATATAGTAAGTGTTTTCTTACAAAGGGTGAAACTATTGCTCTTCATAAAAGGCAAAGAGCAAAGAAAAATCGAGAATTTATATTGGATACGCCATAAGAATTGGGATATTTTTTGAATGCAGTGCTTAATCAAAAATGTCATTGTCTCTCCCCAAGGTCTTAATGGTTATCAAGGTTTCAAATTCAAATAATTATCAGGCGGTACAAACCCATTGAAAATTATTAATATCTGAGTGTATTTATTCCTAAAAGTACACAGATAAATTTCCCTCTCAGATTAATGAACAAGCACCCAGTCATTGCAGTATTCCCTCTGTTGGTTTTCAGATGGAAGCTGAATTTTTGGCTGCACTTCAGGAGCAGCTTATTTGATGTGACAGTGCTCTGTATTCAGCTGTGGTGTGGCTATCTGAAATGGGAATAATGTGTTTTTCTTTCACTAGTGTTACCACAAGAGGATTTAAATTATCTGCCTGTATTTCAGTTGAGGGCTATTCCAGCAGGAAAACCTAAGGACAGCAGAATCATCAAAGTAAGACTAGGACAGAGAAGTCAAAAGGATAAAAGGCACAGGCAATAATGGTATCATTTGAGGTATTTAAAGAGTAAGTCAAATGGTTTCTAAGTAAACCCTCAAAATATGTAAGCTGGGTTTGGGGTTATTTTTCACTTTAACCAGTAAAAAAATTAGAGCTGTTTATTACAAACATATATTTAAGGGTGTGTCATGGGTTGACCCTGGCCCAAATGCCAGTGTCCCCATGAAAGCACATTTCTTAGAATGGCTATTGTGAAACCTAAAATACAGCAAAGTAGGCTCTATCATCTCAGGGGTAAAGGAATACAGCTTTATTACCCCTACTACAAACACGAAAGGAAAAAAAAAAAAAAACAAANAGGGTCCCTCAGGGCTCCGGCCTGGCCTGCCCAAAGCACCCCAGGGTCCCTCAGGGCTCCGGCCTGGCCTGCCCAAAGCACCCCAGGGTCCCTCAGGGCTCCGGCCTGGCCTGCCCAAAGCACCCCAGGGTCCCTCAGGGCTCCGGCCTGGCCTGCCCAAAGCACCCCAGGGTCCCTCAGGGCTCCGGCCTGGCCTGCCCAAAGCACCCCAGGGTCCCTCAGGGCTCCGGCCTGGCCTGCCCAAAGCACCCCAGGGTCCCTCAGGGCTCCGGCCTGGCCTGCCCAAAGCACCCCAGGGTCCCTCAGGGCTCCGGCCTGGCCTGCCCAAAGCACCCCAGGGTCCCTCAGGGCTCCGGCCTGGCCTGCCCAAAGCACCCCAGGGTCCCTCAGGGCTCCGGCCTGGCCTGCCCAAAGCACCCCAGGGTCCCTCAGGGCTCCGGCCTGGCCTGCCCAAAGCACCCCAGGGTCCCTCAGGGCTCCGGCCTGGCCTGCCCAAAGCACCCCAGGGTCCCTCAGGGCTCCGGCCTGGCCTGCCCAAAGCACCCCAGGGTCCCTCAGGGCTCCGGCCTGGCCTGCCCAAAGCACCCCAGGGTCCCTCAGGGCTCCGGCCTGGCCTGCCCAAAGCACCCCAGGGTCCCTCAGGGCTCCGGCCTGGCCTGCCCAAAGCACCCCAGGGTCCCTCAGGGCTCCGGCCTGGCCTGCCCAAAGCACCCCAGGGTCCCTCAGGGCTCCGGCCTGGCCTGCCCAAAGCACCCCAGGGTCCCTCAGGGCTCCGGCCTGGCCTGCCCAAAGCACCCCAGGGTCCCTCAGGGCTCCGGCCTGGCCTGCCCAAAGCACCCCAGGGTCCCTCAGGGCTCCGGCCTGGCCTGCCCAAAGCACCCCAGGGTCCCTCAGGGCTCCGGCCTGGCCTGCCCAAAGCACCCCAGGGTCCCTCAGGGCTCCGGCCTGGCCTGCCCAAAGCACCCCAGGGTCCCTCAGGGCTCCGGCCTGGCCTGCCCAAAGCACCCCAGGGTCCCTCAGGGCTCCGGCCTGGCCTACCTCGGCCCCGGCCGGCCGCATGGCTCACCCCCTCCCCCACCCAGACACAGCTGGGCAGGGGAGGTCAGCTCTGTTCCCCCCGCTGGACCCAAAGAGGAAGTTCCCCTGGGAATGCTCTGCTTTTTAACCCCTGTGTGTTTTCAAAGGCGCGTCCAGGTTCCTAGTGGCCACCCCAGGTGCCAATATTCACCTCTGGCCACTGATTGGTTTGACCACCACCTTCCCAAAAACTTCCTTCCTCGTCAAACCACCACAGGGTGAAACTAAATCTATTAAGAGAAAAGCCTGACACCAGCAAATGAGTCTATAAATAATTTGATAGGTCTGTTCATAGGACCTCCTGCAGCATTTCCTTGTATTGCAGTGGGCACCTTCTCCTTGTTTGTTAACAGCAGAAGGTGGGGCTCAAGGTTGTGCAGCTATTAGAGATTTTTAGGAAGACTGAGGACGTCTCAGTTGTGAAGTGTGACTGCTTATAAAAAGCAGGACTCTAATGAAATATTGGTTATCTTACTGGGACATTCCACATTCAAACTGAAGCACTCAGACCTGGGTAATTGATGAAAATGTCCTTTTCCAGGATGAGAACCTTTATCCAGGGACTCCAGGTGTCTGCAGTTGGGAATACTTCTTATTCCGTGCTCCTGAAGCATTTGTCATGATGAAGACCTACTTCAGGACTAGTAAACCATTTACCCAGTGCAATAGATATGTACAAACCAGGCTGTGGCTCCCTGGGGGTCTTCTTGGGGACTGTGAGTGCAGGTCTTTTGTGGACTGGTAACTTGGGGTCTCATTTCCAAAGCCATAAAACTCTTGGGTCTTCTTATGCAAGTTGCATCCCTTGCTCCTGGTAATTCTGTTGCATTGTACAATTCCCAGCTTCTTCTCAGCTGCCAGACTTACCTGAGAAACTCTGGGCAGCAAAAACCTGCTCTAAATGGTTGTGCATCTGCTTTAGTAAAATCACCCAATGATAACAGGAAAATAACCTGGGAAGTATAAATGCCATTTGCTGTCTCACAACTAAACATAATTACCTGCATTAACTAATAACACCTAAAGAAATATTTGATTATATTGAGCTTGCTCTTTGATTTATGGGTAATGTGCTTATTTATTAGCCAGTGGTATGGAAGGCTGAAAATGGTCTGTGTGGAGCAGGCCCTTTCTTAAAATGAAGAGCTGGTTTGTCATGGGGGGCTTTGAGGCACTCAAGGTTTCTTGAGTTTGTTGTGTTTTTTAAAAAAAAAACCCAGACAAACAGGGGATGTGTCCAGATATACACACACAAGCGCGGACAAGAATGTGCACTACAAAAGTTGAGAAGGAAAATCCAATTTTGCCCCAGTGCAGCCCTTGCTGTGAGCCCAGCACAAAAAGGCTGGACACGTTTATCCCCTCTGTGTTGTCTGGTCCAGCAGTGGGTTGATGGTGCTCAGCACTGCAGTGCCAAAGGCAAGCTGAACATCCCTGGTGTGGGATGCAGAGAGGGAAAGAACCTCACACAAGGCTGTGTCATCTGCAAAAACCATCCCAGTTTTACTCTTAGCTTGGGGCTGTGCCTGAAGGCACAGACCACTGCCAGGGTTTTGTACTTTCTGCTTTCTTGTCCCTTTTATTCCTTTTTTATCCCCCTGGTTCCTTCCCCCTCCCATCACACAAACACACTCATCCTTGGTTTAGTAATGACATGTGAAGGGTGTTTACTGGGACAGAAGGAGCTGGAATAGAATCCTGGGAAGAAATTTGTAAGCTGCCCTTTGCCAAGTGCTTTTAAGCCATGAATCAGCAGACGGGAGGGACTGTCATAAAAAAGATCATCAGACTGTTTTATCTGTGTAAAATCAGAGATGCTTGTCATGTTATCAGGCAGCTGAATGTGTGCTGTTAATTCCTAGAGTGTCTTGCTAGGTACTGGGTACTTAGAAATCATACCACAGTATAAAATATCTAAATGGAACCATCTATTTCTGTGTGAAATTATCTTTTTTCTTGTCTGTTTTAGTTTCCCAGTTAGTAGCAAGTAATTTTTTCATATTTAGAACAACAACAACAAAAAAAATAAACTTCAAACTTCCTGCAGATTGGTTTCTTCGTTTAGAAAAAAAAAAAAAAAAACTTAATCTGATAATATCTGTCTTGAATTATTTGTTTCTTTGTAGTGAAGCAATTATTGGTGTCCTTCTGAATTCGCTGTCCTGTTCTTGCCCTTTCCATAATCTGATAGTCTTGGTCACCTGGGGGTAGAGATGTCAAAAAAATGTGAGGAATTTAATAGCCTGGCTGTGCTTCTCACACAGTTCTTTGGTTTTATGTGGGAGTGTTTGAAGTGAATAGAGTAAATTCTCAGTAAAATTTTCCGCTTTCAACCAGGTGGGGTTGCTTGGGATTTTTTTTTTTTTAATGATGAAAATCACTAAGTGAATTTTACTTACTCCTTTCAGTCATGTCTGCAGGAGAAACATTATTTTAGAGGTGCTAAGTAACCCAAGGTGCAAGATAATGTTGCTTATGAAAGTACAAACCCTCTAAGCATTGCTGTATAGGTTATGTAAGGTATTCCAGGTAGTGGAAAACAGCTTGGCAGGACAATATTATCTATTTTAGGGATTTTTTTGTGTGCCTATGGAGGGAGGTCATGGAAATGTCTGTATTTGGCCACTGCATCCAGTGATAGCCTTGTGACAAATTTCTTTTAATGGTCCTTTCTGTGCATTCTGTTTGGACAGAGAGGAATCATTCTGAGAGCTATAATTTCAGCAAAAGTACAAATGCCTTGAGTTTGCTTTGCCATCAGTCATTAAATTGACAGGTTCATGACAGCTACACTTACAATTTTAACACACACCCCTTTTCTCTACTCCTTTGCAGCTGGAGAGGTAACAGTCAGGTCTGCTGTCCTTACCCAGATGGATTGCTTATGAGCCAAAAAAAAAAGGTAAATGCGTGCCCTTGATCAAAAACAACTGGCTCAGAGAAGACTGAGAAGGTGGAACAGGCACATGTATTTAATTAAGTTGAATGTGACATAGATAAGTTGCAGACACCTTGAACAGAGTAACTCCAGAGTTGTCTGTGATGTCAAGTAGGGACTGCAGGACCTGCACTGGATATATTTCTCATTACATGGCTAATATATAATTTTTCTTCTTATCTTTATTATTATTTGGTGGTTTGCTGTTTTTGGGTGGGTTTTTCTTGTAAAGTCAACATCATTAAGACTGTTTAACAGCAGAAGTTTTAAAGGCTTTTGCTCATACAACCCCAAGTGTCAGGCTGTTTTATCTAAACCACTGTAACATAATTTTGGATGCACAGCAAATGCAAGATTAGAGGATTTTGCTCCAAATCAGAGCTTCCCAGCTCTGAATCAAATAATATCCTTATTGACCCGCCCCTTTTGCCAGTGTGTTTCACATAAACACAAGAGGAATATGTTCCTGTCTTCACCTGACTTGGTTAAAGTGTGAACTGAGCAGTAATACCCTGAGCTGGGTATTAGCAATCATTGAAAGAATATGCAAAAACCACTTCCAAATTTCAGACTGTTAAGTATGAATAATTTACATGCAGGAGTGCTCCCGTCAGTACTGATAAACATGGAGGGGAAGCATCAGTAAAGAACAATAGTAGAAATTCATCAGAATGTGTTGTTGCTTTATCTGTTTATTCAGGATTCCATATTTGTATTAAGCTGTCTAGCCCCCTGTGTGTGCCTAAATTCACTTTTAATCAGTGACCATGGATGTGTATAATCCAGGAACTCACTGAGATCTTCCAGAATCAGATTTTTGGCATCTCTATCAGAAATACCTCATCTAATACCTCCTTAGTGTGCCACCTGCCTTTTCCATGGGGTAAAACCAGTATAGATCCTATGATCAATTAGATCTTTGAGCTCCTAGCTTGGAGAGACATATAAATACCTCCATGCTGAGAACTGGCTTGTGTTCCCTGTAAATGCTGTCCCATCTGTATTACTGTGCTCCCTGAGTCCATCCAATTATTCCTCTTCAGTATCAATGTATTGACAGCATCCCCCAGCTTTGTATCAGCAGCAAGGTTGATAGTGGAAATCCTAAAACACCAATTTAGTGGCATGGATCAGCAGCAAGTGGCTCTTTGCTAGAGCCACTCTTTTCCAGCATGCTCATTATCCATGCAGAGTCCCGATTCACTTTGCATTTCCTGTGCTAATGATGCTGACAGAGGCCCTGCTAACACAGAGCTGGTGAATACAAGTCCTCCAGCATCTTGCACAAAGAGCAGCAGCTGCAATTAAATCACATGGAGAACAAGGATGGGGCTGACCTGTTATGGTAATGATGTATTTTGGGGTCTGCTGTAAAGGATGATGGTTTCAGACATGCATAAGACTCGTTAGAATTTCACTGCAGAGTGTCTGAGACCAGAAAAGTGACACTTCTAATTAGTCTGGGAGGCACAGGCAGGGCGTCTGTTGTCATGGGTGTCGGCATGCCTGTGATATCTGGGATGTGAGGGGCAAAGCTGAGGGTTCTGATGGCTCTGGGAGAGAAAGCATCTGTGACATATGGCTGTCCCTCCAGGTGTCCACTGCAATTATGGACACAGCCTGAGAGCTGGTAGGAAAAAAAAAAAACAAAAAAACAAAAAAACAAACAACCTAAAAGAGCAGTGCAGATGTGCTCATAAATGCTACTGTCATTTCGGTGGGGAATGGTGTCAACACAAAATGTGTTATCACAGTGAAAGATTACCTTGGAGGTGTTTTTGAAGGGATGTTCATGATACAGTTAGATGTCTCTCTGGTCTTCAGATTGGTTTTACTTTTAGCTTTATTAATTTGTTGTTTGAAAGTCATGGGTGGGGAGGAGGAGGTAGAACAATAGTGTTCCTTCTCCAAGTGAAAGAGTAAAGAAATCTGGGTGTAAGGTGGTTGTGAGCACAAAAAAAAAAAGACTTCAGCTTAAAAAAGTACACAGGGGAAGTGGCAGATACTCCTCCACTCTCAGATCATTTTGAGCCTCATTTTGGGGCAGTGATAAATTGTAAGATTAAACTGCATTTTATCAACAGCTCTGTCCTCTTAAAAAACCACTTATTTAGCTTAGGTATTTTCTCAACCAGAATCTGCATAGCATTCTCCATTATTCATTAGGAATATTTCTCTTGATTCATCTTCTTTTTCTTCCATGCCTACTCCTTTATGACATTACTGCAAGACACTGCAAAATTTCACATGAGGCTGGTTTTTTTTCCCCCCTTTTTGATAGCATTTCTTCTGTTCCTTGTCGTCCAGATCCAGCCAAGCAAACATTAAACAATTCAAATGCCCATGGAGTATGGTTGACAGAACAGCCACAAACAGTGTTTAAGAGCTCTGTAGAATGAGTTCCCACTTTAAACCTAATCCTTTATATCTTGTGCTATAAAGGGCCTTGCTGGGTTCAATGACATGTTAGGAAGGCTTTCAGATGTCAGAAAACATTTACTGCTTTCAGTGCTTCCCATAATGTATTGGGGGAAAAATCTCTTGCACCTTTTATTTCTTCATGGCTACAAAAGATCCACAACAAATCAGTAGTGGTGATAGCATTTCATATGTAGAAATAATATTTAAACTAGACTCTTAACATCTTTTAAATTAGAACACTATTTTTTTTCAACAGCTGAGGGAAGATTAACAAAAACCAGAAAAATGACCACAAAATAATAGGTGTAGCACATTCTTTCTGAAAATCCCACATTTTTATTAGCATTTGTGTGGGTTCCTGAACTTCACAACATTTTTTTTTTTTCCTTGAACCACAGAGGACTGGTATTTGGCAGCTTCTGGAGCACAATCATGGGGTTTGTACACATGGAAATAAAATATAATGTTCCATGTGGTTTAATACACTCAAACTGCATAAACAGTGTGGAGAATAGACTGGCCAGACATTTTTTAGAATGTACCATATACTTACATTTAAAGAATGCACAGTAAGAGACATGAAGGCATAACAGAGATCACAGCATTTTTAATTAATGTAGGAAATTATATTTAATATAGGAAAACCAGGGGGGTTTGGGCCCAAGGAGCTTAAGTGTACAAAACATATTTTTATACATTATTTTTTAAAGTATATTTGGTTAGTGTGTGAATTTTGGTATTTCCAAGACCAGAGTTTTTGAAAGGTAAAAATATTTCCAAGGTGCTGTGGGCCCTTTGTTGCAGTACTACAGACTCTGTCTCCAACATCCACTTTATAAACTGCAGAAAAAAATAATTTACTTTAGAAAGGGTAGAAGAGCAGTGAACCTATGTATGTGGCTTTCACTTTTGATGTAAATTTTCAGCATTTTTTTTCCCCTTCAACTATTTGAGCACATAGTCAGGACAGATTCAGGAAGTGAAGCACATGAAAACAGACTTCTATATTCTGCGCTCATATTTGCTAGACTATGCTTGAGCATACCTTTTATTTTTAATACTTTTTATTTTTTTCTGGATAAGAGGCTTTTCTTTTGTTTGGTTTCTGGCTTTCTGGTGTAGGTTGTGGGTTTTTTTTCTGTAGCAGCTGTGTTGCAGAGCCCCACTCACATAACAAACAGATTGAGCTGCGAATATGATTGATGTGAGGTTGCTGAGTATAAAGGATCCCAGGATGGTTTTGGCTGGAAGGGACCTTTAATCCCATCCATTTCACCTCCTGCCATGGCAGGGACACCTTCCACTGTCCCAGGCTGCTCCCAGCCCCAATGTCCAACCTGGCCTTGGGCACTGCCAGGGATCCAGGGGCAGCCACAGTTGCTCTGGGCATCCTGTGCCAGGGCCTGCCCACCCTGCCAGGGAACAATTCCTAATTCCCAACATCCCATCCAGCTCTGCCCTCTTTCAGTTTGAGGCATTTCCCTTGTCTTGGCACTCCATCCCTCTCCAGCTCTCTTGGAGCTTGTATCTGTGGGTTCCTAATGTTGGACAACTGCAGAGTTGATGGTAGAATGTGTTATTTCTCTATTTCCTTCTCTAGCCCTGCACATTCAGCTGCCTCAGGAGTTGTGATATTCCTTAATTCTCTCACCTACTCACTGGAGCCTCTCCAGCCTCACCTGGCCTATTATGTAGTGATTCCTCAGTGAAAACTGGGATTTAAAAGCAAGAGAACAATTAACTTGGAAACTTCAGCTAAGAAATTCTACCTGCTGGAATGGAACACATTTATTCTGCTGGCTGTTCAGCTTAATCATCTGGCCCATATCATTCCTCACTGTGTAGGACTGTCTTCCTGCTGAACACATTAGTTCTTAATGAGGTAACTAATTTTTAAAATTTAAATCATGTGGCAGGCACTGTTCTCCATCAGAGAGGTTTCCAAGGCTTGATGTCAGAAGGAGCTTTTTGATTTAGCTCTGAAAAGACTGTCAGGTTGAGAAAATCTGCTTCTGGTCATTTTAATAAAAATGGAGAGGATATTAAGAATTCTTGTTCAACCCTTGAGTGGCACCTCACAGACCTTTGACAGAGAGCTGGTAACTAGCCATAGTATTTGTTTGGAGCTTGCATGGGGCTCAGTTTCTTCATTTAGGTGCCAGCAGCATATCTTCTTCCATTTAAATAACTGTATAATTTCAGATATAATTTTGTGAGTAACAAATGTGAATATATTTTCTAGCTTTTCTTCCCCCTATTTTTAACCTGCTCATAGAGCATGTTCTTCTGTGTCCCCACTGTAAATCACATTTGTCTTGTCAAGAAAGTGTTCTTAAAATATTGAAATACTTCAGTGAAAACTTTTCTAGTTATGTATTTTGATTGCAAGAACAGATTTCAAACTGTTACTGGTATTTAGCATATTTATAGAGTGGGATGGCTGATAACTGATGATGGATAATTGGGCTGTATATTTTGGCATGGAATGGGACACGATGTGGAATAAATTTTCTAGAGCCAGCTATTTTCACCTCCTAAGGAGGTAACTATTCTGAACTTCTTAATATTCCACTCAGTGAACTGATGCACATTTTAAAAATAAATCCAATTAAAATGCATACATATTTTTGTTTAGGAAAGCAGATGAAAACAGTTCTTGGAAATCAGAGAGGTGTGGGTGTGCCTGGCCAACCATACCAAGGAAAGGTGTTATTTATGCCTGGGAGGGAAAACACCCAAAAGGAGCTGTAGATCCAAGGTCTAGATGTTTGTGTGGGCAGGGGACACTGCACAAAAAATTGAGCCAATTCTGTACATATTCCCCTCTCTTTTTCACTTAGAAACTTTCCTGGAAGAGGCAGCTTTAGTCTGTATAATGATGAAAATGTGTCCAATTTCCTCCATCCTTCTTTGATCCTTCAGGAAGGAGGGCTACACCCAGAAGGAATATAAAGCTAATATACAGGTTTATTGGCAGATCAGCCCTGGGGGAAGAGAGGGGTGGAAAGTGAAGATGAACTGTGTGGGAAGAGAGGGCACAGCTCTTTGTAGTGTACTCTAAAAAAAAAAAAAAAAGAAAAAGAAAAATCAAAACTGTCTTGTTCCATGGCTCATGCTTGATGCAGGAGAACCAAGGGAGAATCCTCCTTATGAGCAGGGAGATGTGGCAGTTCTGTGTGAATGAAATTTCTGCCTTTGAAACTTTCAGGGAAATTGTGCAATGAGATAAAAAAACCTTTTCCAAGAGTAGGAGCTGGGAGAGCTGGGCACGAGCTCACATTTGAGTGGAATAGAGTGAAGAGTAATGGAATATTTCAACTGTGAAGGATCCACAACCATCATTTACCCCTATTGCCTTCTTCTTGGTACTTTCCTCCTCTTCCTCTTCCCCCTGCTCCTGCTCATTGTCAGTTCTATTTAATTAAGATAATACTCCTTGCTCAGTGGTAATATTGCTTCTTTAGTCTTTGTCATAAATAGGGTTAATAGCATAAAACTTTAAAAACAAAGCATAAAATTCTCTCTCTTACAGTAAAGAGGAGCGTGGCCACACTGGTGATAGATTCCTTCTACACAGGTCTCATGATGAACAATATTTCCAATAATATTGGAATGGAAACTAAAAAAAAAAATTGTATTTGTATGTTTGAGGATAGTTTTAGCTATTCTTCTGTGAACTTTAAATTTTCTTTCTGATAAAAAATGCAATTACTTTCTATCTGTGGCCGCAGTGGGAATCAGAGTCTAAAAATTCACATTATTATTTTGAAAGGCTTTGAGTCATAGACAAAGGTTGTTTTATTTTCTCTTCCTGAACTGCTGAAGTTAATAGCAAATGCTTTCACACAATTAGCAGATTAATAATCAAGGTTTTTAGGACTACTCAAGATTAGGAATTTATCTCTAGGCCTTTGAAGTTCTCAAATGTAATCAGTTTAATTAGTTAGATGATGCCACCTTGAAGGGTGTTGAAAATCATTGAGCATTGGGCTGTTCCTGCTCTCCACTTCAATTTGCTTCCCTTCAGAAATGTGTTCTCAGTTGAGTGCTTCATTCCCAGTGAGCCACAATAATAGTAAATTTTAGGGATTATTTTAATGTTTTTTAAATATTAGTCTAAAGTAACGGCTTACCAAAATAACCAAATTTAGTAACTGAGGAAAGTTTTTAACTTGCTCTGTCCCTGGAAGAAAGTGTTTTCTGCTTGTCAGTGTTCTTCAGCTTTTATACATTTTGTTAAAGTCTTGAGTTGATGCCTCTTTCCTGTTCAGCTGCAAAGTATCTAAAAAACAAGCTAAAGGAAAATTAAATTTTCAGAGTTAGGCAAACACTACAAAGGAAGAAAACACAAAATTAATGTTGTCTGAATGGCCTTTACTTAGCTTATCTTTGGCTTGTGATGTAATAAATGATTCCACGCTGTTTTCTGTCTTAAAAGTGGATATTTTTCGTTATGCCACAAGGCAAAGGTGGGTGTTTTTTCACTCAACAGAGCATCTCCTCATTCAGTAACAGATGACTCTTCAGCATCTCCTTGCATTAGTTATTATACTCATCATGCAATGATCTCAGTAGCAATGCAGAATTCTTTTGAATATAAGAATAGAAGGGAGTAGATGTGTAAAGTGCTTACAGATACAACCAGATATTATATATATATATAAAATATACAGATATTTTTGTCCTCCCTTCCTCTCAAATATATGAGCATGTGTACCTGTTGCACAGGTAAAGTGAAACTTTTTTTGTCAGTTTGATTAAAAAAAAAAAAGAAAGATCAAACTCACTCCAAATTCTTCCTGGATGGAAATTGATTAAAAGTTTTGGCAGAACTTATAGGACTTGAAAATAGAGACAGGTGTGTGATAAAATATCAGAGTGGACTCAATCATTGCATTGTGGGCACACATCTAGTTCCCCATGCCCTTGGACAAGATGGTCTCACTTTTTAAAGCAGATAGAAGTACTTCTTAATCCAGTGTCTTGGTAAAAAAGTGGTCTTTATCATTTTTTATTGCTGTATGTTTTGCTTAGGTTCAAAAAGCAGTACAGACATACTCACACAAGAAAAGTCTCCTACTGTAAATTGGTGGAAACTCTGAGTGTCCAAGTACTGGATTTCTTTTCACTGATTTTGTAAACCTCTGTTCTAAACTGCTGTTGATTCTGCTGAGAGCTTCTCATGCTAAATACTTTGTCCCATTCCACCTCAGCAGTGATTTTTCAGCTCCATCAAGAAATGCTTCTCAGACTGCCCTTCAGACCACTCTGTCTGTGCAGTTCTGGTTAGCAGGCTGGGACAATTCCTGTCCAGAGCCCAAACCTGCATGAAGCTGAGATTCTTTTCCCTGGTATTCATCTCAGAGTTGTGGCTCCTAACCCATTTACCTCCTAATCACTGTAGAGTTAGGCATTATTTATTGCACATTATTCAAAAAGTGCTCCCGGAATAGAATGATTAATTTCCTTGCAGGCATCATCAGTGCTCATCTTTGTAAAAGTCTCTTTGCATGCTTCCTGAATGCATTTGAAAATATTTATATAACAACCCCCTGAAAAGAGAGCAGCTAATTGCATCTACTGGAATAGGAAACTGAGGCAGGGCACCTGGCTGCCTGATTTTGTGACAGCATTCCACTTCTTTAAGGAGAGTTTTAAAAGTTCAGCTAGCAGAGCTAACATTTATTTCAGGGAATTCACATTCTCATCAGTGTTGTCTGGAGTTCACAAAATGAGCATCACAGGTAGCAACCCTTAAAAAGCAGTCTGGGTGAAAGACAAGGTAACTCTGAGGTTTCATTCCATTTTTTTAACCATGAGATAATTTTTTCCTTTTTCTGTAATTACCTGTGCCAATCATTTTGTCTCATGTGGCATTTCCAGTAAATATAAATTCAGTGATATCTCCAATATCTTTCATCACTGATTCATGATATTGGCTTTGTGAGTAACTGTTTTGTTGACCTGAATAAAGAAAAAAAGTTCTCCCTCCAAACTGAAAATGTTGGTCTTTGTTTCCTGTAATAATACATTCTGTGGTTTTGGAGTGTTTCTCACTTTGCTAAGGAAACCACAGCAATCACATTTCAAAATGAAATCTTGTTTCAGGATACAAATTGGAAATACTTATGCCATCTTGAAAACATTAAGATTTTTTCCTCTGGGAGTCCAAATTCTTATTGAAGTTCAATTGTAATTGACAATTTTCAGCCCATTCTGTTTTTCCACAAGTAGCTAATCTTCTGTTACAGTTTAACTGAGCTTGCTCAGCTATGAAGCACAGGAGCTCCAGTTTGTATTTTCACCATGAATTAACAAAATATATTTTCACTCGCCTCATTGGCATAGATGATTGCAATATTTTCTTTCATTTAAATACTGTCTGAAGTAGAAAACCTGTAAGACTTCAGTCCAACAGAAACCAAGGTTCTGTGGTTGTGAATGAGTGGTTGTCCTGGCCAGAGACAACAGGAAGAAGTTATAAACCCAGATTTATCATGTATCTTTGCAGAGCTGTTGTTGACACAGATACTGGGGGTCATTTCCTCTATTCATTTTGACATTCAAATTATTTTAAGATGGAGAATAATTGGCACAACTTCCTGGTAAGTGCTTCTGCATTTCAGAGTTTGCAAACAAGAACATTAAAGCCACTGCACCTTACCCTTGATGCAGGTTCTGCTTCCTTCCATGTGCATTTGAGACTTTTCCTATTAAAAATCTGGACTGACTTCCTTTTAAAATATTATTTATCAGTACTTTCTTGGCAGAAACCCATCGTTTTTCCAACAGTCAGCTAGAATCAGCCCTTAGGTTAATGTTGATGATGCTTGTTATCCACGACTTTTAAATCCATTATTATTATAACTTACTTTATTGTTGCCTACCCCATCTTTTACAGGATTTTTCCTTGTATTTCCCTGAGATATCTCTGTCAAGAGCTCCACACCTGAGGTGAGAATTGTCTGTCTCTATTTTTGACACTCTCTCAGGTTGTGGTACTTTTTTTGAAGATGTTGAAACACTTTGGTTGCCCACCAGCTTCCAAACTCAGTGTGTTCCAGCACACAGACACAACAGCCCCAGAAGGGCAGTATGAAAACTCCTGACTTTTCAGGTTTTTCAAAATAGCAAACAATGACAAAAAATACAAAAAAAATCCTTCTGCAAATGACAGAGCTCCATCCAAGTTTCATACAGTTTGTGTTGATTCATCCAAATGAGTGAGTGAAAGAGAAGTTTTTAGTTTACCTTTCCACTTGCCCAGCTGGCAGAATCGCTGGTATTTTGGCTTTGTGAAGGCTGTGATCCCCACAGTTATCTGATATCAGAAAACAGGTAATACACATTTGGATTATTTGATGGTGAGTTAGCAGGAAGTGTAAAAGGGTATTAAAATCTTACACTCTTTTATGTTACAAAGCTTTAGAGCAGGATTTTGGAAATCCCTGTCAGAATGTTTCTGCCCATATCAAGCAGCTCTAGTACCTAAATCCAGAAATAAGAGTTTATATCTTGCAATGTGCTGGCTTTCATAAAGATATACATACTCATTTCTTCTACTCAAGTAGTACCAGAAAGTAATAAACTCCTGCTTTTCAACAAAGAGAACATAACCCATGTTTTCCATCCTGTGCTGAGAAGGGGAGATATTGGAAGAGCCAAGCTGGTCAAAAGGAGAGAGATTGGAATCTGGGGGTTCAGATTCTTTGCAGACAAGGACTTCTCATGTACTTTCATTGTGGGCATCAGCAAGCAAAGCTGGTAGAAACACCAGTGAAAGCACAAACACAGTAAAATTACTTTGAAATTTCTATCTCCGACCTAATCTGCTAAATTCTACCACATATTTTACATTTATTTTATTTTATTAAATTTCATAGTGTTACAACACGATCAACAAAACCAAGTAGCAAACAAAACTTCTTTTTCTGTATTCACATAACCATCTAATTCTGCTTCATCTGCTAAAAAAAAATAAAAAAGGTCTTTCAGAGACTCACTACAGACAAGTATTTATCTTGGCATCAAGATAAACATGAGAGGAAGAACACAGAGCATAGAGAAAGGCTGTTGTATGTCTCATCATGCTGAGGAGTTCTCTGCACAAGGACTTGTATAGCAATATCTCTTACAGATTAATCTAAAATGCGTGAAATTGCTCATGCAAGGAATTATCTGTTACAATTAAACCCATGGTGGGTGTGCAAGTGTGGACAAACTGCAAGTTGCAGCAGTGGGTATGATAAGTTATCTCTTAAAAGTGAATGCTGTGAAAATTTCAGGGAGGTGATGCACTGTGAAAGAGGAAAATGATATTTAGATAAAGTAATCATGGGAGAGTCTGGCTGGTTCATGAGTAAGTGCCAATCAATCCCCTGTTCTTCTCTCAGGTGGCAATTCAGAGTGTTGCCATGGCTGTCAGACACTCAGGTGTAGCATGTACTCCTCTGTCTTACTAATTTCCAGGGGATGCAGGGAGGTTCTGAAATGATAATTGAAATATGTATGACAATCCAAGAAGGATCTCTGCTGAGGAGGTGCCACTTTTAGAGTGAAATCAGGACTAATTTACTCTCTTTCACTGGTGCAAGAGTCAGGATTGAAAGGATTTCTTGTATATTCTTGTATATTTTGCCACCACTTCCACCAAATAAATCAATTTGCTGCACTATAAAAAGGTGTGCAGAACATAGGGAAAAAAATTCATTTGCTTAGAGAGATAGGAAAGAGGAAAAACCAGTAAATATCTGGAAGCTTGGGAGTGTAGTGTCCAATATAGATTTTGTGACAACCTCTAAGACAGAGGACCAGTCTTCCTTTATGTCATGGGTTGACCCTGGCCCAATGCCAGTGCCCCCATGAAAGCACATTTCCCCGAATGGTTACTGTGAGATGTGACCCAAAATACAGCAAAGCAGGCTCCATCATCTCAGGGGTAAAGGAATAAAGCTTTATTACACCTACTATAAACTCAAAAGGAAAAGAAAAAAAAACATGCACATACACACAATGTCTACAATGGAAGTTTTCAAAACCACTTCTCCTCCCCCCACCTTCTCCCATCAACACCATGAGTCAAGGCTTTACCTTCCCAATCCAGCAACCACCCCTCGAACACTCAATTCTCTACCCAGTACCATCTCTCACTCTACCGCCTCCCAGTTCATCAGGAGAGAGGAGTCTCCCTCTCGCACCACAGGCCTCCCCCCGGAAGCACGGTCGAACCCTCCTGCGCTTCCATCGGCACACCTGGCAGCCATCCAGGGAAAATCTGCCAGGGTGCAAATCTTCCTTCCATGTTCAGTGCTCTCACCACTGACCATGGATCCAAACTGCTTCTTGGGTGTCCTTTTTTAAGGATGCTTGGCCCAGTTCCAGAAGAGTGACAGTCTCACATTTGGGACAGCAGTCCCCCCCATATTCTTTCCCCTGGGGCCTGGGGCTCTCAGGAACAGAGATCTCCTCATCCATCTCTGTTCCTTCCACATCTTCCTCTGACACACTGCACTCCTCGTGGCTCCCAGCCATCGCCTCCCCCCGGAAACAGTCTCTGAATTATAGAAAGAAATAGGCTCTGTCCCGTGGCTATGCAAGAGAAAAGTCCAGCCAAAAGCCACTCCAATCATCTCCTCCATCCAGGACGCTTCCCATCCTCTGCTGACATTTTCTTACGTACTCGAACTTTCTCTCCACTTGCTCATTTCCATCTAGCTCTCTCTCTTCTTCAGATTAGGGAGGATTAGTGCTTCTGTGGCTTCCATTGTCCAGGAAGGGGTTAAAAATCTCAGCCGCTGTCTGCCAGAACATCTAACTCCCACAGCTGGCTGACCGCGGCTGGGCACCTGCTTCATTCCTTGCCCTCCCCCTTCTCCTCCTCAGCCCGAGGTGCCAGCACAGATATCACACTTGGAGCTGGCACAGACTGTCTCCGTTCCTCTCTCTCTGGGGGGGGCCTGCCCAAAGCACCCCAGGGTCCCTCAGGGCTCCGGCCTGGCCTGCCCAAAGCACCCCAGGGTCCCTCAGGGCTCCGGCCTGGCCTGCCCAAAGCACCCCAGGGTCCCTCAGGGCTCCGGCCTGGCCTGCCCAAAGCACCCCAGGGTCCCTCAGGGCTCCGGCCTGGCCTGCCCAAAGCACCCCAGGGTCCCTCAGGGCTCCGGCCTGGCCTACCTCGGCCCCGGCCGGCCGCATGGCTCACCCCCTCCCCCACCCAGACACAGCTGGGCAAGGGAGGTCAGCTCTGATCCCCCGCTGGACCCAAAGAGGAAGTTCCCCTGGGAATGCTCTGCTTTTAACCCCTGTGTGTTTTCAAGGCGTGTCCAGGTTCCTAGTGGCCACCCCAGGTGCCAATATTCACCTCTGGCCACTGATTGGTTTGACCACCACCTTCCCAAAAACTTCCTTCCTTGTCAAACCACCACACTTTAGAAATGTACTCCTTTCCAAAAAAAAACCCAGAAGGCAAGAACAGAGCAAGTAATCTGAGGGAAAAAAAGCTATGAAAGCATTTTTCTTTCCTCCAAGGATTTTACTAGTTTCTGTCTCTCTGTAAAAAGATTCAGTCATGGGGATGGAGAGATCTTACTCTGCACTCAATATCCTTTTCTTTAGCCTGCCCTGCTGGGATGTGTTTTTTTTTTCCTCATCACTTTGTCTCTGGTGACAGGAGTTGCCCAGACAGAAACATGAGAATGACCACAGTGGCTTGTTGCTGTTTATTTGAAATCAGGTTACCTTGCAAACACCCTCTCTATTCCATATTTTATGTTCTTTCTCCCTGTGCCTTTTCTTGTCTGAGGAGCAGTCCTGCCAGTCCCACCCATAAGAAGGGAAAGCAGGAAGGGAGGAAGCAATCTGCTCAGGGATATCAGCAGGAATGGGTTTAAGCACTGATTTACTCTCCTAAATGGGAGGTCTGGGTGGTTTAGTGTTTAATCTACTGTGTAGACAACTGTGTAGAGATTTCAGAGTTTGTTAGGGAATGTGGCAGAACAAGTGGGAATGGGGACAGGCAGTGTAACAAGGCACTACTGACTACTGAGTCTGTTTCCATTTCACATCTTGAAACTCTAAAACAACAAAGTTCCAGAGATCTGAGAAGTGCTCAGAGAAATTTTTATTTAAGACTTCCTTTTATTTTTTTTTTTCATCTGCCCTTAATGAATTTTTTCATTGCGCAGAACTGAGGATAGGGATTAAATGCAGAAAAATTTTGTAACAATATCAACATTTGATTCACACATTTTTAAAAAGCAGATGTTTCAGAGTAAGTCTGCACTCTTGAATAGCCAGCAGTGTTTAAACTATCACAGTAAGTTGTTACGAGGAAATATTCATATGACAAATAGTGAATTATCTATAGTGGATGCAAGTACACAGTTTTGACCACCCCAAAACAGAGCCTAAATTTCTGAAAGATGTATCTTAATACTAAAATCAAGGCTTAAGTGTTCTGGGAGACACAATTTGGGAGACAGTCAAGTTATTGCCAGTGCTAGAAAGTGATGTGATAACCATGCATAAGAGTCAAGATTAAGTGATTAACAGCAAGACCCTTTTTATGGTTTGAACATTTCCATTTTCCTAAACATTATCTAACTTTCATCTACAAACACACGAGAAAATTATAAAAATGGTCCTATGCCCCACAATAAATATTTGTCACCAGGAGTTGCTAAAGACCACAAAGATCAGCTCCTGAGCCCAGAATTGTCTAATCCTTGGCTCATTGTATCTGTTTTTAATTTACATCCCAAAGACATAAGATTTACATCCCACAATCCTATCCAGCATTGTGTAGTTCCTTTTTTCCCTCAATCTGGTAGAAATCTCTTACTGGTTTGCTGTGAGCATCTGTTAGTACACAGTGATACTCTTTAAGCTGTTTACTAGACAGCTCTTAAAATGGAAACTGGATCTCCCAGAAGGCACAATCAGCACAGATAGCAAAATATAATCTACTAAAGTATGTAATTAAATTTTTACCTTAAATAGACTGCAGCTTCTTGGAGAACTGGTACTGTTCCCATTTAAATTTTGATGACCATAGAAATGAATCCACATTGCTAATATTTTTATAACTTTATATCTGAAAA
>VZRH01005680.1:81839-120160 GCA_013397555.1 Urocynchramus pylzowi | reverse complement strand
AAAAAAAAAAAAAAAAAAGTTAGGGAAACTTAAATATCCTGCCTTTTTGGATTATGTATCTTGAAGTTAAGTTGCTTAGTTAAAGTTTGAAATAAAAGTAGGTAATACAGGTTGGTTGTGTGTGGATATTTTAAAGAAAACCAAAACATTTGTGCCTTTTGCTGATCTTTCAGTTAAGGAAGATTTTTAGAATAGAATAAAGAAAGCAAACTGTGGAACACAGGGCAGAGTGTGGGCAGCAGGCCAGGGTGGGGATCCTGCCCCTCTGCCCTGCCCAGCTGAGGCTCCTCTGCAGGGCTGCCTCCAGCCCTGGGCTCCTCAGCACAGGAGACACCAGGAGCTGCTGGAGAGGCTCCAGGGCAGGCCCCAGAGAGGATTTGGGCTCTGCAGCATCTCTGGGCTGGGCAGAGCCTGCGGGAGCTGGGCTGGGCAGGCTGGAGAAGGGAACACTGAGAGGGGATCCCATCAATCCATCCAAACATCTCCGAGGGCTGCCAGAGGATGGGCCGGGCTCTGCTCAGTGAGGCCAGTGCCAGCAGGAGCAGCAGTGGCCATAAAATAAAGGCCAGCAAGTTGCAGGCCAGCAGGAGGAAGAACTTGTGTCCATGGAGGGGCAGAGGCCTGGAACAGCTGCCCAGGGAGGGCCTGGAGTGTCCCTGTCTGGAGACATCCCAGCCCCAGCTGGACACGTTCCTGTGCCACTGACCAGGGCACCCTGCTGGTTTGTCCAATCATATCTTGCACTTACTACAGTGTTTTAATTGATTACTCAGTTTTTCTTACCACCCATCCCATTGCCCTGTTGGGTCTTGTGGGGAAGATTTATGGACATTTTTTTCCCTTTTTCATCTGGGACTGGTATTGCTGATGTAAGTGACAGTAAGACCAAGGAAGAGTAAATGAATCCATGACCAAGTATTGGACTTCTGCTCCTTGTTCACTGGGTGTGATGTGGCCTAACCCTGTTCTCTCTAAAATCTTTCTTCCCAAAAGGAATGTGGAGTGCACTCTGGATGGCTGCTTTTTCTCTTGGAGACAGAAATTCTATAAAATTGGCTTACTTTCATGTCAGGAGAAACATTCCTTTCAAATATGTCCTTAACTGTAGTGAAACAAGATGATTAGGAGCAAAAAGGTGAGGGAAAGGTAAATCTGCTATCAGTGTGATTGAAAAGAAAGGGCCATGGCAGAGAAACTTTTTGCTTGTAAAAATGGCTTATCTGTGCAAATATTCTTATGTTCCTACTATAGTTTTGCAACTTTATTTTCTGTCCACTGACTGTGGTCTCTATTACATGTGCCATTTTTTTTCTCTTGCCTTTGAATGTTGCACATCTGTTGAATTCAAGGCATATTAAATTTGAATTAATGTCACCAATGCACCAATAATTTTATCTAAGTTCAGTTTTAGACTGTTTTCTGCTCATATCTTCATGTTTGTGTGCTTTCTTGCAAATGGCAGATGGAAAGAGAAGTAGCAAGCTGCTTGGTTTGTGTCCATCTATGCTTTGACCAATCACCTGAAGACTATTTTGATGAATAGAAATACTGAAAAATATTTTATTGACAGCACTGACAAAAATAACATTTTGGTGGAGAAAGTATAATTTATTCTTGGTTTTATAGTAAATAGTTCCTCTGGCAAGTTCTGCCATCTCAGTGCTGTTCCTGGACATATGGCTTGGGGTTTTTGTGCACCAAGTCAGACATTTGTATCCTGTTGTTGTTGTTGTTGTTCCAAGGTAGAAAATGTTAGACACACAATATAATCACCAAATAAATGGATTTTTTGTAGTGATTTTTCAGATTGCAGCACCTGAGGGTTTATTTTGGCTGGTAAGAATATCCCTGAAAAGTCAAAGCAATGTTGCTAATGTGGAGTGACACAGCTCTAAATCTGCTCTCTTGAGAAGGTCAGACAACTCAGAATTCTATCAAGTCAGAATTTTTTTGAGAGAAATACAGGCATTTATTTTGAATCAAAGAGTTTGGCTCATATCGCAGTGACCTTTGTGAGTTTCTGTTAGTAAAAGGAGTTTGGCTTTACTTCTGCAGTCACACTCTTGTGTAGAATCTATTATAAAAAATAACTGAAACTGAAATCTAGGCAAACTAATGTGAGATTCAAATGGGAAATAAATAATTTCAGAAACTTTTCAATATGACAGTGATAACAATAATTAAAACTGTACTGATGAGCCAGTCCCCACCTGATCTCACCTGCAATTTTTGTCCATGAAAGAGGGGTAGCAGGTTGGTTTTAACTGAGGTAGGGTTGTGATCTATTTCTCTGGTGTAACTGAAGGCAGGATAACCCAAGGCTCAATGGAATTAGAGCTGTTACCACCATCAAAATCTGGATACATTCCTCAAAAATAAATAGGTCAAATAAGGACTTAGGAGCAATTGCATTTTAGAAAATGTGAGGTTTTATCCACCTAGGTGGAATGACATTGTGTGTGCATTTTACAAGTCCTTGTCTGTTTTTAAAGGTGAAAAGTGGACATGGAATACGATTCAGCTGAGTTTCTGCTAATTAAGCTGATTTATGCAAGCCTGGAAAGCTCCTAGGGAGTAACTGGTTAGAAGTTTTGTAAAACTAAAAATAGAGAAGTGAATCTAATCTCAGATATTTAACATCTTTGGGTGAGGACAGTCATTGGTTCTGTGGAACTTGTGAATTTTGATTAAAGAACATAACTGCTGCACTTCTACTTGAAGTTTCCAAGCTTGTGCAAATTTACCAGGTGTGTTACTTGAAATGCAATGCAACATTTTAAAGCAGGTAACATCAGTACATTTTATATGCTATCATTTGTATGTTAGCTGGGAATCAGTGCTGCATGGATTTTTAAAATAATTTCTCTACAACCATTTCTTATAATGACTGAATTTTATTTAAAGTACAGGTTTTCACATCAAAGTAAAAGAGAAAACTGTTTATTATCAAGTCAAGAGTAAATGCTCCTTTCATTTGTTCTTGCAAACACCCACAAAGTTGTGCCCAAGATTTTATGATGGATTAGGTTGTAATTTTCATTGCTTCTTTCTCACTGTTTTCCAGAGTATTCTCAGTGGAATCTAGTTACCCACCAAAATAGAAAAATATCCAAAATAGAAAATAGAAAAAAAAACTTAGTTTATTTACAGGTAATATATTTTATTCCACTTAATGACCACAAAATAATAAGAAATGCTCCATTTGCCATTCAAGAAGTGGATAACATCAGATAGTTCAAAACATTTCACTGAAAACAGATATCATTTTGTTTTCTCTGTTTCAATGCTGTTAGATATCTACACTTTCTTTTAAGTGGAGGTAATTAATATCTATATAATTAATATGAATCTCAGACTTAATATTTAGATCTTCAGTTACTTAACCTTTTACATATTTTTATTTCTTATGCAGCATATTCACACTCTAAAAAGCAGCAATTAATCTCTAGTACAAAACAATTGTACAACTTACATATTCAATATTTGCTGAGCACCTGGGACCTAATTTCTCATTGTGCTTGTCTGCGTGTATGCAACTGTCTTAAGTGAGTTACACAAATGAATTTGGGGCAGATACTTCAATAAATGTTAGTTTTTTAATTACAGAAAAAAAAAAAAAAAAAACCAGAGAAAATCAAATCATGGAAATGTATGTGTAATCCTTCCCTGTGGATATGGCAATGTAGTTATTCCAGGATTTGTTGTAATTCATAGAATCAAAGAATTATAGAATAGTTTGGGCTGGAAGGGATCTTAAATCCCCTCCAGTTCCACTCCCTGCCTTGGCAGGGACACCTTCCACTACCCCAGGTTGCTCCAAGTCCCATCCAACCTGGCCTTGGACACTTCATTTTTGTATATTCAGAACTAAGTAATTTTTAAGGGCTCACAAAACCTCATGGCCCGTACCTACTCAGAGTAAATGATGCTTTTTTTGGGCATTTTTTGGTGTTTTTTTAAAGCCAGACTATCACAGGTGGGATGCTGGATGCAGTGCTTTGCAACGTGGGTTTTTCTGCCAGGGGGCTTTGTGCAAATTGTCAGATTTACTTTCAGTTCTGGAAAAAATGTTTTGCTAAATGAAGAAATTTCTAACACAAAAAATAAAAAAAGGAAATAAATCTAAGTTGCAGTAGAAAAATCAGTAGAATTTTGCAGGTCTTCTTGGTTGCAAAATTCATTTGAGGGCAGAACACAGGCAAGCAATTAGCTGTAAACAGTACAGAAAAAACTTTTGAGGTCAGGTGTGATGGATAGCATTGTGGAGGGAGCTCTGCCTGAAATCCAGGCTGCTTTAAAGGAAAATCTTGTAGCCCAAAGAGTCATTATTGCAGGTGGGACCCTTGATGCCATTTCATATTTGTTTTCCTACATATCTTCCTAATTCCACTGAGTGTTAATTGTTCTCAGCTCAGCCTGAAAGCAGCCTTAAATGGATGTAATAATTCAGGCTGAGCTGAGAGAATTTGAAGCAATGCCAGATTCTAGAATTTAGGAGGCTCTTATTTGTGGAGAATTCCTGATAAAAAATATTACACATATAAAGTTTTCTTGGGGTGAGTGCTAACTTCTGTGGCAATCCCATTTAAAATTACCTCAGAAATCACCTGAAGAGGAGGGTGAGGTCAGAAAGTCAGTCATGATCCTTGAGCATCCAGGTCTGTGTTAAATACTGTTCTTTTAGATGTTTTGGCAGCATATAAGAACTCTGGATCATGTCTTCATTTTCCACAAATATGTTTCATGTCTTGAAAGAATTATAGAACTTTTCAACTTTTCAGATTAACTTCAGTAAATTCAGTTCTCCCTTCACTGAATTTGAGAACAATGATCCTCAACAGCTTTTCCTTGAGTTTTTTTGAACTGCTTAAATCCATGCTTTGGTGACAGTTTCAAAGCCGTGATGAGGTATTTTAATGAGAAAATCCACATACTTGTATAGTTCTGTTTTGGTGATGGTTTTGTTTTTAGTTTTTGTGGGGTTCGTTTGTTTGTTTATTTGTTTTTGGGGAGGTTTTGTTTATTTGTTTTTAAGTGGTGAGTGCCCCAGACAAAAATCAATGGATGACATCTGTGGATTCTCCTGCACTGTGGCGTGCAAAGCCCTGATGTTCTGACTGTGGCAATTTTTTTCATTCCTTTGAGGAGTAGTACTGTCACATAGATGTAGCCATGTGGATTCTGCATTTTGGATGTCTTGTCTTCTTGTTGATGTTGATTTTTGTTTGCTTTGATTTTTTTTTTAGTTTTCTTTCTTTTTTTTTTTTTTTTAATTTTTTTTGGAAGAAGACACTTTAATACTGAATGAATATTAATTGCCAATTAGTAAGGGGAGTTCTTTAGAAGGCATTTTGTCCAGTACAATTGCATGCCCCATTAACATTCCTGTCAGCCTGTGGAGGTCTTCATCTTGCATAAATAACCCAAGAAGCTGTATTTACAGGAGACATTTCAAAATAAATGCTGCATCATAGCATGAATTTACAGTACCCCTACTTGTGATTAAGATAAGTTCATAATTAAAGCCACAGATCCCTGAAATTCACCACAATAAAATAGTTTTGTGAGAGGGAAGATGCAAACCCCAAAAGCAAGCTGGCAAAAATTAGAATGGATTAAACCAGTCTGATTGAAATGTCTGGTGCACAATCATAAAATCCTGTCCACAAGTTTGAAGCCTCGTCAAAACCTCATTAGCTTTAATGAGACTTATAATATGCATTCTAGGAGACAGATTGTAGGGTTGAGGCTCAAATTAATACAGAGTTGTTGCATGACAACTTACTAATAACATTAATCTTTCCACAACCTGTTCTGACAGGGTTTTTTATTAAGAAGACGGCACTTCACTTATTTTTCCCCCTTTCTTTTTTTTTTTTCTTTTTTTTTCCCCAGTTGGAGGATTTTTTTTTTTTGCCATGCACCTGATTGCTTAGGGAACAGATTAACTGCTGGGGGCTTGTGTTTTGTCTGTGTCTGTCTGTCCAAATTACATCCTGTAAGCTTCTAAATAGATTCAAATAGCATGATATAAATGTAATATTATAATTTACCCCTCAGAAACTCTTGTAATATTTGCTGGATAATTATGAACTCTGCATAATTAATCCCAAGGGGTCCTCTGTAGATTTAGAATGAAATCAAATATGGGCCCTATAAAGATCATCATTATAAGACTTAGAAGTCAGGATGTGATCAACTTAATTCTCCCAGTTTTTCCTTAGAGTTTTGTTTTGGCTAATTTTGGAACCTCTGGTTCAAAATGAGAAGTGATAACTTGACTAACCAACCAGTACAGCTGTAAATTATTTCATTTTAGTTAAACTCCTTTATATATATTTATTTATTTATTTACTATTCTCCTCCCCATCTATTTTCTTGATCATTGACTACAATGTTGAGGCATTCTTGGATCTGAGGAGAAAAGTTGCATTCTCTAAATATATTTTGCCTTTCTCCTCCCTTCTCACTGCAGTTTCAGTAACATATTTGTATGGCATATTTCATGGGGCCTCTAAATTAAAAAAAAAAAAAAATTGTAAAAAAACCCCAAAATTGCTTTCTTTTTGCAAAGTCATTAATAAGAAGAGGGCACCCAGGAAGGGGTCTCTGTTATGCCTATCACTCTCGCTGCTTACTATGGCTAATGCTGTGTAACATTCCTTCAATCTGTTGTTTAATGGGGATGGATGAGCTGTTAGATAAATTATATTTATGAACCTTATTCTTTCTTTGACTCTGTGGGCCTTAGCAAGTATAACAAGAAAGTTTCAGAATTAATTTTTGTCTCAAAAAAAAAAAAAAGGTAATACTTTTTTTAATTTTGGGTGTTTGGGTTGTTTTTTTTCCTGCCCCTTTTGCTATGTGGCTGCTGTCTCACTGCTGCTTCTTTCTGTGTTTAATTAGCACCAGAAAAGTTCAGTCCCCACTTAATGCATTGAACATCACTAGTTTTCCTGGCAAAATCTGGAATTGCAATTGAATGGTATTGTCTGCCTCAAAGCTTTTGAGAAATCATAAAACGTTTCGCATCATGACCTGAGCTTGAGTCAGCTCATGACTCAGCTTATGTGCTCTTCTCATTTTGAAAAGCAGAGTACTTTTGGCTGTCTTTAATGTCTTGATTCTGTTTAGGACCATCTCTCTTCTCCAAATTCATGTGTAAGAGAGCTATAAATTTAATGTTCTAAAGATGACTTTCAGACCTGAGAGGTACACTCAATTCCTTGCTTGTGTTGAGGTATTTAAAGAAAACACTGAAACCTCTAAAATTTGGGACAAACATTTCAGTTGATGCTGTGTGGGAGGACAGTTAATAGCCACAGCAGACTTTCATTGTCTGCCTGACAAAGTACTGAGTCATAGCTGTATTTTAGTTTTGGTAAAGTTTGGAAATTGCCTTTCTCATTTGTTGAATAATTGCATTTTTTGTGCTGTGGCTTGAGTGCGATGAGATTTTTTTTTTTTTTTTTCATCCAATTGCACCAATTTCCAATTCTTTAAAAGGAGACTGTCTTAAGGGGTTTGCCAGACAGGGCCACTTAAGACAGGATGACCCAAAACCCTATGTTAAATTTATGTTAATGCAAATGTCTCTACTGGTAGGATGACATGTGAAAAACAAACAAACAAACAAACAAACAAACAACAAAACAAATTAAAAAGAAAAAAAACAAACCAAACCAAAACAAAAACCCAACAAAACAAAACAACAAGGTAAATATATGATAATTTTGTTGCCTAGAAGTATCTCTTGGGTAAGTGGACTGATAAGAGAAGGATACAATACTTTGTTCCAAGCTCTCTCTCAGGCTGGGTGGCAGTGGGTTATCATTGAAAGAGCTGGGATTTTTGCATTAGTAATCCACTTGCTTTGTCTGTGATGAATTATCAGCAAGAATCATTCACATGCAGAACACATTCGATTATTTGTCTGTCCCTGCTTGTCTTGTCAAAAAAAAAAAAAAAAAAAAAANNNNATTTTTCTTGCCCCTGTTTTCTTTAAAAAAAAAAAAAAAAAAAAAAAAAAAAAAAGAAAGAAAGAAAGAAATGAAAAAACAAACCCTGTTAAAAAACCAAACAGCTAAAAATTTCTACACCTGTATCCACAAAACACACTTGGCTGTGCTGTGCAGTTTCAAGGATTAAGAGCTCATAAGCAGCATTTTTTAATAGCTTAAAAATGTATTTAATGCTGTGCTTTCATCTCACAGATCAGGCTCACATGGCAACCCTGGAGAGTTATGAATTTCATCATAAATGACCACAATTCATCATATTAATCGTATTTCGCCATAAATTACTCTGATTGTTCATTATTTCAGCTGTAGCTTATATGTTTTTTGGACTTCACTGAAGATGCAATTACTTACAGAAAGTCACTTGTCACCTCTTATTGTATTAATGATAAATTAAATTTTGGACTCATTGCAATGATTTGTTTTTACACAGGCTACTCTGCAGGATTAAAATTTGAAAATTTAGAAAACTAAAAACTTGCAAGTTTCTATAGCCTGAATCAAAGCCAGATGCTGGCATCCTGAAGGACCTGATTTGAGTAGCTTAGACATAAGGCCAACATTTCTACATTCTCTGAAGCCACATAAATATTTAGATGCTTTTAAAGTATTTAATTATGTCTCGCAGTGATGCAGTTTCTTGTGAAATACAGACATTTTATTAATTCAAATGAAAAGCCAGGTAGATTTCTTGAAAATTTAACTAGCAATGTATTTATTTGTACAATTAAATATATACAGTTTTACATTGTATAAATGCAGTCTGTTTATAATGCAGTTAAATTTTGCTAGCTATGAGAATTCATATTCTTTACATACCAACGGTGCTTTTAATTTAATTAATTTTTTAGCAGGATCATCTAACTAAATTTCTAACTACAATTTTTTGTCACAGTAAGACTGAACTAATGACAACACCAACTCAAGTTTTACAGTGAGACATTGTGATTTTTTGTTTTGGTTTTTTTTTTTCCAACCTCAAAATGAAGTAATAGTAATTTAATGTCAAAATTTAAGAGAGAAACCCTCTTTTCCAAATAATTTCCATGTGGGACTTTATGCTGACTGTGTATGAGGTATATTGAGCAACACTGAAATGAAAACTGAATTAATATTATATTTATGGTGTGTTGTAGCAACGTTCACACCCTTGCCAGTACAAGATCCCAAAACAAGCTGCCATTCACTCATAATGGAATTCTCCCACTGTTTTTTTATAATACACTGCTAGCTTGATTTTTTCTCTTTTTTTTTTTTTTTTGAATAATTCTCATTGACCTTTTAAAGGAACAGAACAACAAGATCTGATTGCAAAAAGCAAACAATTTTGGAATCTAGCCCTAATTATGGTCCAGATAATCCCTTTTGATTTTTGCCATGGAGAGGGTGATAATGACAGCAAACCTGTTGGGTGCCTGAAAATCCATTGGTATTCAGCGCTTGGCTTATCTGATGTTATCTTTTATTGCCTTCTGCTTAATTTTTCTCTCTTCCCTTTTTAATTTCTGTATGCTTGAAGAAAAATTGAAATTTGAGATATGACTAGAGATGAAAGAGATGTGTTATGGGTGGAAATGATGCTGTTGGCTCATGGCACGAGATATATGGAGGGATTATTAAAAAAATACTTTTCCTACTTTAATGTTCTGCCAGTCAAGTGTTTTTGGATGGACTGAAAAAAAGAGCAGGTGTGAGTATGGTGGCTTATTTGCAATAAATATCTGCTTAGTTACACTGCTGAACATCTCATTTTGTCTGTAATCTGAAGAGAATGAGTTCAATAATTTTTCTCACCCCACATTTATTCCACGTAAGTGGAATTCTTATGACTTTGATGGGATTTTTAACTTTTTATTTCAATATATAAAAAGTAAAAAATCAAGATATGGGCGAGTGCAGACAATGCATGTGTCTTTATGCATTCTGAAACAAACAAAAGTAAGGATTTGTACTGCACACAGAAAAGAAGTTCTTGAGTTTTCCATCATAGAATAAACATCATATTTATAACTTAATTAAATCAAGCTTTTGGCTTGTAGGTGTGTAACCAAAGAATCACCAACCTGTCAGTGGTGCATCCCCATACTTTGTTATTTTTTAATTGCTTTGGCCCTGAAGTAGAAAGTAACAACAGACTTTGAAGTCTATCATGTATAATTAGCATTTTCTGCATGTGGTGGTAATAGTGACAATTTTCTTTTGCCATTTTAACATAAAAATGTGTCCCATGGGATTACATTACTGAAAGAAAGTCTCACAGGAGCTTTGTTACTAAACAACAAGTTTCAAGAGAGCCTTGCAAACTTTGTAGTCAGTTTTTAGCCTCATAAATAAGTAATAAAAACACAAACACTGGCATCTTGATGCATTTCATATTTAGAAACTAAAATTATTGTGAGTTCTTCCTTCTTCCTTTTCTTTTTATCCTGCTAATCACATTTTCTCTGGAAAGCCCTGGAGGAGGAGATGTTATTTCACACCTACCACCTTCTGCTGTGACAATGAGAAGTGGCAGCATTTCTTACACTGCAAGTTGTTCCTCTGGTGACTTGGAATATAAAAAAATTTTTTTTTAATTTTTTCTTTTCACCTGATCTAGAAATTCTGCCTGTGGAAGGCCAGGCAGCAGCAGACACAGCATCAGCCAATGCTCTGCTGTTGTTTACCACAGGACAGTTTTTTGGTGTCTTTTATCATGTAATTAAGTGGAATATATGGCTGTCTGTTTAGTATGTGGGGGCAAAGCACTGTAGATTAAAGATTGCCTGGAATTCTCTCTGAAAAGGGGGAAAAGGCCAGGAATTCAGAGCAGAAAGTCTCTGTGGAGGTGCCAGCACGGTGAAAGAGGATGGCCAGGCAGCAGGGTTGATGTTTGATTCAAGCTGGAGTTTTTGTATCAGGTTAGACACGTTATGAACATTCCAAATCCACTCCACAATATTGCAGGGAGAGAGTGAGGAGTGTTGTTTCTAGAAGGCAGAATTCCTGCCTGTGCTTGTGGTTCCCAGCTGGACTGCAGGGAGCTAACAGAACTAGGAGAAGAGCAGGAGACAGGGAGAAAGATGGGAAAATGGATGTGTTCCCTCTGAGCAGCTCCAGAGAGGAGCAGAGACTCTCTAAATGCAGTGATAGCATAAATTACCAACCCCATAATATTGCTCACCAAATTGTTACTCACTATTTTTGGGTTTGTAAGCTGGAGTTCAGAATACAGTCCAACTTAAAATAAGCAAAAACATTTCAGGTAGACAACCCGCTTTCTACCTGACAGGAGGGTGCAGCCAGGTGGGTGTCACAAGCACCAGTGACAGGAGGAGAGGGAACAGCCTCGGGCTGGGCCAGGGCATACTCAGGGTGGACATCAGGAGGAATTTCTTCAGTGAAGGGCTTTTCAGGCATTGGAAGGAGCTGCCCAGGGAAGTTTGGAGTGCCCATCCCTGGAGGTGTCCAAGGAAGGGCTGGAGGTGGCACTCAGAGCTCTGGGCTGGGGACAAGATAGGGATCAGTGTCTTGGTTTGGGAAGACAGGTGTCTGCTAAGGAAGGCCAGAGCCTCCTCTGGAATAGAGAATGNTCAGGTGTGGTTCTGTTGGAGCAGGAAAATCCTATTGAAGGAAAGGTGAAGATCTTCCTCTGCTGATCCAGTTGAAAAGGGGGAATTCTGTTTCTGAGCAAAACCCAGCAAGAGCTGTTCTGTCTCTCTAGATTCCCAGCTATATCTGTGTAGGAATGCTTGGCTCCTCCCTCTGGGCGGAGCATCTCACAATGGGATGTTAAAGTTCTTATCAATCATGCATCAACATTCAATAGCCTGTTATCAGCAGATGTCTCCTGGAGGGAGGAGTGGTTGTGGAAGAGATAAGGAAAACTGCCCACTTAACAGAAGACAACTGCCATACAGATGGTAAATAGAATAGTATTGGTTTCACAATCCACAACAATCAGGCACAACCTGGTCTGGAAGATCTTGGATCTCTTTTCCAATCGAAATGATTCTGTGATTCTGTGAAGCATGTTAGTCACATGGACATCTAAAGGAAATCTTGGCACATCCTGACAGTTTTGTTTGTTTAAAAATAAGAAGTGAGGGGAAGGAGGGAAGTGAAAGGAGCAGTGTGACACAATTCCTGTGCCCAGGCAGCTGGGGAATACACTGGCATTAGCTCAACATCTTGAATGCCAAAATGATAACAATCACCACATTTTCTGAAGGATTATGCATCTCAGAACTAAAATCAGCTACGTGTACATAGAAGTGGTTTGATTTGGGAGCACCTGCGAGCCTGGTTTCCATTTAATTTGATGTTCAAGACTGGGAGCACAAAACCTGAGAGATGCTCAGTGCAGGAGACTGCTTTGTCTTTCAAGTGCCCCTTTGATGACCATGGAACAAATTGCACTTATTATGAGGCTTCTCATTCAGCAGATCTAGAATTGGAATTTCACATTTAGGAATCACTTGTGTGTCCACTTAGCAGCTGATTGTCAAGGCATCTAAATTGATAGAGTGGCTTTTCTCAAATGCTGAACTGAGACCTTCTAAGAGCAATATCTCAAACAGCATTTTTTAAACAACCTTCTAAAATAATACATGTTTGGATGTTGGTGGGTTTTTCTTTTGGGGATTTTTAAAAAGTTTTCTGTGAATTCTTAGCAGTTGACAAGATGTCTCTTTTCCTGCTTGGATTCTGGCAGGGCAGTAATCCATATCGAAGTGCTCTAGCATGCAGGACAATGGAAATGGTAGACTGGCTTTTAGATCTTAATTCTGACAGGGATTGTATTTTCCCCTTAGCAAAAAAAAAAACAAAANAAAGGATTGTTTTTTCCAATAAAAAAAAAAAAAAACAAAAAAAAAAAAAAACCCCAAAACCAACAAAAAACCCAAACTAAACAAGAAAAAAAAAGGAAAAAACCACGCACAAAAAAGTAAAAACAAAAGCAAAAGAAAACAAAAACCCTGCAAGCAAACAAACAAACCAAACCAAACCAAAACAGCCAAACAAACTAAAATAAACTAAAACCCCCAAACAAAAACAAACATAGAAACAAACACCAAAACAAAACATACAAAAAACAAAGGGAAAGAAAAAAACATCCACAAAATAAGCCAAAAACATCCACAAAAACCAGCAAAGGCCCCCCCCCAAACCTACAAAGCAACCAAACAAAACAAAACAACACAAAACAACAAAGCAAAATTTAAACAAATCCACTGAACTTCCTAATACTTCCACAGAACAATAAGTAAAAACCAATCACCATCACTTTAACCAAAAAGTTTCACTTTCTCAGGAGAAAATCAGATCACACATAAGGTTTGATCTCCTTTCTTTATGGCTACTGAGATCTTTTGGGCTTGTTCTGCCCTGAGAAATGCTCTGCTCAGAGTCTCTGCTGTAGTCTGCCACTGAAAAGATGAATGTTTGGTACTTTTGCTTCTGTTTTGTGTTCACCTGGAACTTTGATCTACATGGCAACAGTGAGTTGCAGGTACAAAACAAACCTAACCAAACAGACACACAAAATAATACCCTAAACCCTCAAACTAACAGAAAACATCCGGGCTCTTGCCAAATTGGTTCAAAGAGATAAAAAACACTTTTATTAGCAAAAGTGCTTAATATTCTACTAGAAGAAGAATGTAGGCATTGTCAGTCACTTCTCCCTTCATTATAAAAGCAGCAAGAACTGGAGGTAGAATCATGCAATTATTGACAGTAATACCACAGAAAGGGGATTTTTGATATCTAGAGAATCTGTGTCACTCACTTCTGGTTTTTGGTTTTGTTTTGGGTTTTTTTAAGGTTCATTACATAGAGCTAGGCATAATACAATCACTACCTCTACTGCTTAATTTTTTATTTTTTTCTTGACAGAGCTGACTTATTTCACTTATCTTTGGTATATCAGAAGTATATAAACTCTTAGGCAATATTTGATACAGACTGGTGGGCAGTGGGGTTTATAGATTAGGCAGTAGAATGATTAGATAAATCACCTATGGGGACTCACTAATGGACCTCATATAGTTTTTGTGGTATTTTTTGTAGTTTTGTGGGGTTTTTTGTGGTTTTTCTGTGTGAGTTTTTTTTTTTTTTTTATGTTGTTGTTGGGTTTGTTTCTTGAGTTTGTTTTGTTTTTGGGATGGCCATAAGCAGTGGTGTGTTTGCTGGTTCCACACACCATTTTTTATTGGTCTGTGTTTGGTTCTGTTTACTCGGATTGGAGTTGCAGCAGGAACAGAGCTTTGTTACAAAAAAACCAAAAAACAAAAAACAAAAAAACACACACACACACACAAACACAAAAAAGACCACCAAAAAACAAACAAAAAAGCCTCCAATGCCTCCCCCAAAAAAATCCAAAACCACCCTGAAACCCCCAAAACAACAACAACAAAAAAGCAAAGCCAAAAACCAAACAAAACCCCCACAACAAACAAACAAACTAACAAGCAAAAAACCCACATAAAAATCTATACACTTTGGACCTGACTTATTAGAAAGTATCTGATTTCTATTGGACCAGGTTGCAGATAGATTGATGAGGGAGTGGATGACTGTGAAGAAGTACTGATAATTTTGCTGTTAAAAATAGAAGCAATGCAAGACCTCAGGAAATAAAAGTTTGTGGAACTTACATCTCATGCTGCTGAATAGATTAGCATTTCCAGAAATGCTTACAACTGCGATCTTCAACCAGTATTCTGAAGATAAATACAGAGGTCCCTAGCAGTGATAAATGCAATGCTTTTCATGGTTTTGTTTACTTTTAAGTACTTTGATCCTGTTTTTTAATCTATTTTCATGCTAATATGTTTTATCTGGAAGACCCGTTGTCTTCATTTCACTCCTGACAATGAAAATTACAAAATTTACTTCATGTTTAAGCTTTTTTTATTCATTTATAGCATTTTTTAATAGAGCTGTAGTGAGGGGCAATAGTGCCTGGCTTTGATCTGTAATGACTCAAGACGGTTTCTATTGTGATGCCTTGTAGATTGCTTTCAATAGTTAAGCTTTTCAGACAGTGTTGTCAGCTTTCCTTGGCAGCTGCTGAAAGGAAAATATTCATATCACATTGTCTCCCTTTCAGTCACCTACCAGGGTAGGTGAATAAAGAAGAAACAGGTTGAAAAATGCAGAAATTGTTGTTTGAGCTGACTTTTCTTGAACTTTATAAAATATACTGGTACTTCAAGTGCAGCTTTCATAACCAAAATAATTTTATTTCTGAATAACACAGGAGGAGAATTCAGCAAATGCCTTTGTCCAGTGTAATAAATGTCTGTTTCCTTTTAGGCTTTTTTTTTTACAACAAAAGCAGGGGATAAATGTTTTTTTATTGATTTCTCCAAATTGTCTTGCATACCTCTTGCATATTTGGTTTCAAGCAAGACTAGAAGGAGCCATTTACAGCAATTTCTGGGTTAGTAACCTGGCATTCTGAAACACCACTGAGACATAATTGATATGCCACTAGAATACACTAAAGGACTTGAGTGTTTCTGGATGCTTCTTGAAAATAATAACTTTAAACTGCATGGCAAGAAAGCTGTAGCAGGTAAGTAATGAGGGGAAAGTCATGAAAGGCTGTACACAACAGAAAGACAAACACTACCAACCAAGGCTGAAATAAAAAAATGAATTTAAAAAAAAAACAGAAAAAAGAAGTCTGGCTAAAAAGTAGAGAACTAATCAGAAACATATGAGAAGTAGAAAATGTGGTTTAAATGTTGCTGGATTGAAAACAAGACAGGAAATTGGAGGAAAGGATAGCAGGAATACTATAAGGACGTTAAAACCTAAGAAATTGTCTTAAAAAATTGTGGTTCAATTAATGGATAAAAACAATTCAAATACTGCTGCTGTTGACAATATCAAGCTGGAGCAACACCATGGAGTTAATGGCTTTAATTTGGGCTGGCACCAGCGTGGAGCAGGTATACTTTGGATTTAAATGGATTCTGCTGGTCTCATTAGAAGCTGTTGTGTAACAGCTCATGGCCCAGCACCAACGCTCTGATCCAGCTCCCTGGAAGAGTTTTTTTGCTTCCAACTTTGCTGGGAGATTTATTGGTCCTTAAACCTGCAGGAGTGCCAAGTGTTGTGCCAACAGTGCTTTTATCATCCAGGATGTTCAGTCTTGTGCACTCCTTGTCTTTGAGGCCGCTCAACCTGGGGCAGCAGTGGCTGTGTCCTGGCATCAGAAGATCTTTTGGGGCAAAAAACTGAATTTAGGGCAAGGGTGATGTCCTAGCCCCACGGTGGTGACTAACTGTGAGTGTAACTGCCTCGTGGTCTGGGACAGCTCACTGGAAAATGAATTTTCAGAGTTAGTTTGAGGTCAAGATATCAAAGTAAGGAAATGGCAGCAATTAAAATGTTTGTACGTCCCAGCAATACAGAGGAGTGCTCAGACAATAATTTGACTTTGGGAATNATATGAAAAAATATAACACTATACTGATGTATTCCAATAAATAAAAAGTTCCACTGGCAAACATATAACTAAAACATACAAAAAATACAGGTGATTCCTTTAATGAGGGTCTCAAATAGAGGGGAAAAAGGAATTCCCTAATGAGCCTCTGGGTTGTATTTAATACCTTTGTTTGAGAAGAAACACGTTGAAAATCAGACTGGAATTTTATAATCTGTTTATCAGTCATTTTAATTGTGGTCTCTGTCAAGATCAGGCTGCAGCAACATATTTGTGCACTCACAACAACTCTTTTATGTGTTCTGTTGGTGAATAATGAGGCTTCTCTAATCACCTGGTTGTGCTGTAACTACTATGTTGTTTGTTGCTGGCATAAATTGCTGTGCAGCAATGGCAAAAGATAAAAAAGTAACACTTGTAAGTGTAGGGTGGGGGCTGAACTGGTGTGCATTTTGTATTTTGGGTGAAGGGAGAAAGAAAACTGAATGAAATTAATTCCATCAACACATTTGAAAATAAGCTGAAGAACAAGAAGAAATAGGAGACTGGTGATAAGCACAGAAGTATATAAACGTAACACACCTATTCCACTGGTTGAGTGTTAATCCCATACAAATCCATGTAAAGACCTTGTTCTTAGTCTGAAAAAACCCCACAGTCTTCTGTTGTGACATCTCACGTTCACAGATGGGGAAAGTGGAAAAGGATCAGTAAGCACTGATGTACATTTATGACTTTATTTGTACCCATCAAACTGTAATCACCTTCCTCCCTTTGTTCCTGTACACTGGACAAAGGAAGGAATTAATTTTATTATTTTCATTTTCATAGTTTAAATTTATTTGTGAATATGTATTCATAATATTTATTTTTCTCACTTCCTTCTTAGTTTTTTTCCCTCCCTTTGAGATTTATGCTATGCTTAGTCCTGTGTTTTAAAAATACATACTCTGTATGCAGATACAGGACTGTGTTAAGTGTCAAAGAACAGCAATTGCATTTCAAACATGAAATGATGTGGGCATCCTGTTCCAATTAACAGAGTTTACATTGCATTGCACTGTTTTACAATCACACCACATTACCTGGTTGTAGTTAATAAAGCAAAGCTGCAGGAAAAAAACCCACAAAAACAAACAAAAAATTAGAGACCAGTTAGATAACCTTCCTTGTGCTTTTCCACCTCTATGAAGTCAGAGTGGCAGAGCAAGTTTGTTTCCAGGTCTGCTGTGGCCTCTGGGATGTGTCTGAGATGTTGAAGGGCAGGTTAATGACTTGGTCTTGCGAGCAGAAGCAATTATCATGCACTTCATTCCACATTTTGGTCATCTTGTGATGCCAGAGAACAAACTGATTACTTTAGGAACATTTGTCTGTGTTCAGAAGCTGAAAGAGAGTAGTTGTCTGGCTCAGTCCAGGATCTATATGGTCTATTATTAAAATAACATTTAAGCTCCCTGTTATGATAGAGCATAGTAAAGGCATCACATTCTTGGTCACTCCAGTTGTGAACATCTGTAATTTACTCTTTTCTGTCTGACTTCCTCCTTTTTCATCCTTTCTCAACAACTGTTCCCAGCTCTCCATTTTCAAATGTTGCTCCATAGGAGCAGTGAGGATTTCCAAGCAGCTTTTTAAAGCTTGGTTTACAATGTACAGAAGGTAATGAAAATAAATTAAAAACCACTGCCAAGAATACAGTTTGTTTGTGCAGTGTGGCCATACTGAGATGAGGTTTTGGCATATATAAACAGTTTCCCTACTTAATATTCTTGTAAACCACTGTGTAGTGAAGTGGCTGTAACAGTGCAAGGTAGCACCTACAACGTGAGAGCAAAAAAGTGAATTTATCATAGTCCAATTTACACCTTGGCTAAATCTGTGTTTAGATGTCTTCACGTCACATGCTGCTGCATGGATTATGTGCCCTCAGAGGTTCACAGTTCTTGCAGTGCAGCGTCCATTTCCTTGGGACAGGAGGACAGGGAGCTCCTGGAGGAGGTCTGGTGGAGGGAGGGGGACAAAGGTGATTCAAGGCCTGGAGCATCTCAGGAAAGGCTGAGGGAGCTGGGGCTGCTCAGCCTGGAGAGGAGCCCCAGCTGAGAGAGGCCTCAGCCCTGGGTGTCCCTGGGCGTCCCTGTCTGTCCCTGGGTGTCCCTGTGTGTCCCTGTGTGTCCCTGTGTGTCCCTGTGTGTCCCTGTGTGTCCCTGTGTGTCCCTGTGTGTCCCTGTCTGTCTGTCCCTGTATGCAGGAGGTCAGAGCAGGCCCAGGTTCTGCTCCAGCCTCAGCAATGGCCCCAGAGCCACGGGCAGGGACTGACCCCAGCAATTCCCCTGCACGGAGGCAGAACTCCTGCCCTGGGCAGTTCCCAGCCCTAAGCAGAGCCCAGATGGATTGTGGGGTCTTCTCCCTGGGGAATATTCCAGAATTACCTGGACGCAATTCCATGTGCTCTGGGGTGTCCCTGCTGGAGCAGGGAAGTGGCACCAGATGAGCCACTGTGGTCCTTTCCAACGACCATCCTGGGGTTCTTGCCGGGTGGCTTTAGTTACAATGAACCTGGTAGATTCATTACTTAATCCAGTTTTATGTCATATTTGAGAAAAGTCTAGGAAGAAACCTCTTTTACAAGTATTTAGTAGAATCTATACAGGGGTCTTTTTAAGCATGAGAGTTTCAGATTTCATTCTGTTTGTGAACAAGTTGGAACAAATGTGGTAAAAATTGCATCTGTCCTTTCCAGAGGCTCTTAGCAAAAATGGCTTAGAGGATTTTCATCACTCATCCACAGAGCTTACATGGTACTGCCTGCTGCATTGTCCAAAACAAACAGAATCAGTTCTTTATTGCAGCTGATAGCTGTAATGCCCTTACTATTTCATATCCCTCACACAAAAGGCTCATATCTGCAGTGCCTAATTGATATGCTGAATGTGATCAGAAACATCACTTTCCTGTAAAATCACAAAGAAAATTATGAAAACTGGCACTTCTGTTGTATCTCTTTAGATGACATGTCTTTTTTGACAGTGGCGGGACTTCAGTGGTGAAAAAACTAAAAATCCATGTGACCAAAAAATATGTGAAATGAATGCAGTAAGACTTGTTAACTGTAATGATGAAAAGTTACAGAATGTTTTGCTTTATTCTCTTTATGCATAGGATTTTGTGAAATAAAAGAGGGCATTGTGGATGCTGTCCATGTAGGAAAGCATGTTCAGTGCTGGCATGTGGGTTAAAATGATCATCTGGAGTGCTGGTGGGTTTTTGCAAGTGAATCCCTGGTTGCCTCCACACCCTACACTCTTTTTACTCCTGCCTGCAGTTGGATTTTGGTGTGGATGAGATGGGTCCATTCCCAAAAAAGCTGAATTCAAGCAGAGGTTCTGAACCAATGCCCAGTCATTGGAGCACCTTGGGATTCACATGGAGGGAAGTGATTAAACCTGAAGCAAAATCCACAATCTTCATATAGTGTAAATATGAAAACCAGCATCACTTCAGTAGTGTTGGCATCTCTTGTAAGAACATGTTGCCAAAAGAGGTGTTTAGGAGTGGATATCCAAAAATAGAAATAACTAGAAATCAGTGAATACTTTTCAAAGTGTAATGAGAACATGCTTAGAACTTATATTCTACAATATTTCATTTTGGTGCAGATAGAAGGGTATAATGAAGCCTAATCAGAGTTTTAAAAACTGTTAATGATGACTTTTTAATTGCTCAACTTTCAAATTTGGATTTGCTTAGGATGGGAAAAGATAAATTCACTAGTGCTGAGATTAAAGATTGCTTAGCAACCAGAGAATGAATACATCTAATGTAGGGAAAACAAAGGAAGAACAAACCACTTTCATTTCCATTTATATATAAAGTATGTATAAATATAAAAGTGTGGAAATAAATATGTGTGTGTATGCACAAACGTAGACATACACCCTAGTTCTTCCAAAATGCTGTGGATCATAAATAAAATAAATGGAATGGCAAAACTAAGATCTAAGATGTGGATGAAAATTGGGCATTTTCGTTTAAAAGTGATAAATCTACAGTAAATGTTTGGGTTTTGTTTTAAATTGTCCTGCTTCATTGATGAAGGGAAAGTAGAAAGTGGAAAGAAAACAGTCAAGACCAGTAAAAATATGTGCATCTGAAAGCTTATGAGTCTGTAAGGATGAGAAGGAAAGGAGATGTCACCTGTCTAGAGAAGATCATAATCACTTAGAACTGTTAATTTTGAAGGACTGTGCTAATGATTAAACTATGTGCATTCATTGTTCCTCTGTGGAAAATGGGATTGGAAGAAATATGAATATTTTATTAACTCAGACATTTCAAGTGAACACAATGCTAAAAATCTCCTGATCAGCTTTAAAAGTAAAGGACAAGCAACTGGAAATGATAAGGTATTTCTGTCACAACGTGGAATATCTTCTGAAAATTTTAATTTAACAGAATAAATTAATGGAAAGATAGTTTAGCCTAATTGCCCCATGCAGAAAGTCTTAAGGTCTTATTAATTCCCTTTTCATAAACCCCTTTCACCCCATAGATGTGAACAGGTGCAGAAATGCAGGTTTATTCACCTGAGTCTTAGCAAGTGGCAAAAAAACCTGTGTGAACAGAAAAATCCACTGTGTGCACACAACTGAGGTGAGCAACAACCAGAACCAAAGCAAAGTGTGCAGGGACTGCCTGGGTGATTTTTTGCCAGCTTTGTTGAGCATGCAGAGAGAAGATATGTGGGAGGCTGTGTTGATGGGGACCAGGGTATCTTCATTAAAGGCATTTTTCTTCCCTCTCCCTGGTTCTGCAGGAAGCATCACTGCTGCTGGCTGGGGTTGGGTGCTGGAGGTGGTGCCACTGGCGCTGTCAGCTGAGCAGGCAGGGGAATGTTTCTCTTTTTTCCTTTGATGAAACACTGTCTTGACTGATGGCAGCTTTCCTCAAATCTGCACAGCAGCCTGCGCATGAAAGATTTCCCACAAGTTGTAAAAATATTCAGAGCCGTGTTATATAACCACGTTCCCCATTTAATCCTTTTTGATCCATTTTTTACTAATGAAGATGTGAAATGACAGGAATAGTTCATATTCTTTTTTCCCCTGCAGAGCCTGTTGGCATAGAAATGAACTCTCTGTAACCTATGGAAGAGGGAAGAGTTTACTTTTTAAGCTGTTTTCTGTTTCTACTTGTATTTCTTATTGTCAAACATCAGATGCTTAAAAGGTCTATAACACAGCAGGCTGAAGTGCAGTAACCTGCTGCTCTTTCACATTCAAATTAATAAAGTAGCTCATAGTGTAGACCTTTAGAAAGGCAAGAGATTATACTTTTTTTAAGGCAGAAGGGGATTTATTATGATAGAAGTTAATCTCTGCAGACATTACTTTAGGGCTTTATTCTAACTCTTGAAATAGGGACACACTTTTATAGTATTGCACCATTAGATTAAATCCAAATCTTAAGTCAGTACTTCATCTTCACCCAGGATTAATGTTTCAGCCCAGTCCCAGAGTGGGATTCAAATGGTAATTCTCTGATTGGAATAATCTGATTTTCCTTTTGTAATGCCATCTCAGGTCCTGAGAAATCAGCTGGTGCATCTCTTCAGATTATGAGACCAGAAAAAAAGTTAAAATTAAAAAAAAAAAAATTTACACCTGGTTTTACACAAGTTCATTTCATCTCTCCACCTCAACTTCAAACTACAGCTTAAGTGCATAGAATCTCTTGATCTCAGAGGCTTTCAGAAGTAATCACCTTGATTTTCATGAGACCTGTGATGAAATAATGAATTTTTTACTCTGATATTTACATTCTCCTGTAGTTTTCTTATCCAGCATGTGGATATTCAAAGTTGACATTATTGCTTCATGCATTTTCTAAAACCATTTAGACACTCTGCCAGGAGTGCTCTAGGTAGAAATTTAGCTGAACTTTCTAGCTGCTTAGTAAGCAAATCAGCCTAGAAAAGAAGCAGAAGGAGGTAGATGAGCTATTGGTATCTAGAAACCTTATTTTTCAAATAATAAGTGAGAAAATTTAATTATTCCAACTGTCTTTTTTACCTTTGGAGAAACAAATTAGCTGCCTTGCCATTAAATCTGAAGAAACAGCTTACAAATTTCTTAAAAAGAACTGCAGAGCTCATCTGTTTCTACGTTCACACTTTGCATCTCTGCACAGGTGTGTCCTCAACATGATTTATGGTTCTGCTTCAGCTGTGGAGAAATAGGTGCTAACTTGAGCACTGTGCAGATGATTTCGTAAATCAGGAAACTATTAAAACTCTTTTTCTGAAAATTTATTTTAACATGAGAATGCTACAGGTGGCAGGTACTTTCTCAGTCTTCTTCTGGAGTTTGGGTGATCTTCTTAACTTCAGAACTGGTGCTTATTTTTGCTATATCTATACCAGATTACTGTTGACTGGCTTTTTCCTGGGCTGTTCATTTTTTTGGTGCTGCCTGGAGATTTCTCTTTTGGAACAAGTTTTATTCTCATGAAAGCGAATGGCCATTATTTTTATTTCTTTTGAAAGCGCTTGTAAAATAAGTCATATTTCCTGTAGCCACATAGGAAATTGAGTACAATTATGGCTGCTGTTTTAGACAGAAATGATGGCCCTCGTCTTCCCATCAATGGTGGAACCAAAAGTTGAACTTTAAAACACACACTGTATAGAATACCAGAAAAAATCATCAGCCTCCCTAAAAATCTGTGTGTCTAACATCATAAGCTCATATGTCATTCTCTTTGCAGCTACAGCATCAGCACATTTACCTCAGTTTCAGCTGCTGTGAATTTCACGGCCTCATTATATAATGTATACTCAATGTGTTCATATTTATATTTAATGCCCATTACATGAAAGAATAAAGAGGATTGAATTTTTCCATGCACACTTGCTATTTCACAGAATGTGCTCTATTTTTAAATTATAGAAGGAAACACGGGCCAGACACCCAAAAGGTCTTTATTCAATCACTTCTATCACTACAGTTTTGACATGTGAATCCACAGGATTTTTTTAAGGCAGGTTTCTTTCTTTATCATCATATCATTGTCTCAAGCAGATGTCTCTCAGAACAGCAGTTCTGCCAGAAAGCCTTAATAGTTATCATTCTAGGTGTTGTAGTTGAGGGAAATTGTCTCCATTTCAGGCTAATGATGTTGTGCATGGGGATTGGAATGCTTCTCTCAGGCTTAATTCAGGATACCTTAGCTTTTGGCAGGTATTTCTGCACCAGAAACTGTAACATTGAATAGTGAATGCCTTTAAGTTGGATTAAATAATTCTTTTTCATGTTTTAAATTTTTTTTCATTGCAAATTAGTTACTGTATAATAAGGGTAGCTGTCTGGTCTATCTGCTTTTAGGGTGAGTGCTTTATGAAGGTGCAGGTGGTTGTGGGATGGGACTTCTCCCTCTGCCCATCTCCTTCAGCCTTCAGGTCACAAAAGGTGTTTTCATAAACTGTGAATTTCTGTTCTTGACAAGGATTGATGGGCAAACTGTTAACATCACAGAATGCAGCATTATTTATACACACAAGGGTTGGGCTCCTTCTTTCAGGCTATCCTCTGCTGTCAAGCAAAGAATTAAACTCCTCAGTCAGGAGTCATGCAATGTTTCATTTCTATGGGGTTTTATGGGATCAAAAATATGTTATATAAATGTTTAAAGTTCATCAAAGAGTGGATGTGCAACTTCTACCCAATTCCCCACTGCTACCTGCTTGTGGAAAGGAGCAATAGTTGTATATTCAGTATTTATTGAAAAGCATGTAGTTTAAATGTAGTTATGTGAACATGATGGACTTGCAGAACAGTTTTTCTCTGTGTTTTTAATGAAAAAGATCCAGTTTCATTGGTTGAGTTATTCTTTATGGACAAAAACCATCACCTTCCTTAAAGAAAAAATCGTAGGTTTTATCAGAGAGCAAATATATCAGCATTTTATTTGAGTTTTGTTATATAATTTTTCCTGAGTTTGGAGAATTAGGGAAGGTTCTTAATTAAAATTCTAATTTTGAGTTTTCATGGATCTCTTTGATTTTATTCTTTTTGTCGTGCTTTTTTTTTATTCTTAACCAAGCATGGCTTCCAAAGAGAGGACAGACCATTTGCTCAAGAACTAATTTGACTTCAAAATGTTATGAAAAAATGAAAGATGAGCAGAAAAAAAAATAATTAAAAAAGCCCACAGATTTAGGATCCTTTGATACTAAATCAAGTATCAAAGTTTTATGTACTGTCTTCTGACACTTTTACACTTGAGAGGTCACATAAAGAAAAGCACAAGGTTAGTCAGGCATGGGAAAGACAAACATGAATTTTTATTTTTATTCGACAGTGAATCTTACTTGAATCCTTTCAGAATATAATAATTAGTCTTTAGGTTTTTTCTTTAATAATTTAGTTTCTCCTGGACGGTTTGTTTAATTTGCAGAAATTTGTCAAATTACACAGTCTGTTACATAAACAGCATCTTGCCAGTCACCATGGAAAGCCATCAGCAACAGAGCAGACTCCTGCAATATTTATTGTAATTTATATATTTCTTTCCTTGGCTTTATTTTACTCTTCCATTCACAAAATCCCTCAAGTTAAAAAAAGTTAAAAGTGTTGTGTTACATTTTAAAAAAAAAAGCTGTGTCACATTTTAATGCTAACAAATCCCTTTATCAGTTGGGTTAAGACAAAATGCACCCATATCATCTTTTCTTACTTAGAGCCTTCAAAATCAAGTTCTGTTCATCAAACCCAGTAGAATGTATAACAAATTAGATTTCAATATTTCAGCTTGAACGTCGTCCCAAGAGGCACAAAATGTAAATTAAGGAAGATTTTGTTGATTCAAACGTGATGTTTCTTTTGTTCAGCACAATTTCACAAACAATAAGCTATAAATAATGTAGAAAACATTTTACATGATTTTTGGTAATTTAAGTTTCAACATTTTCACAGCTAGTACCTCCTCTTAAGTAGAATTGTGCAGTTTCTCATTTTTCTGACTGCATCATATTTGATTTTGTACTATGATATAATTCAACCATTGTTGTTTACAGAAAGACTTTTCCTCTTTAGTTCTCATTGACATATGAATGAGACAGGTTATGCTGCCTTTTTGCTTGGCTTTGTTTGTTTGTTTGTTTTTGGTTTTGTTTAGATTTTTTGGTTTTTGTTGTATTTTTTGATTGGTTGGTTGGTTTTTTGTTTGCTTTGTTTGCTTGTTTGTGTTTTTCTTTTATTTTGGCTTAATTCTTTGGTTTAAAGACCAAAGAATTTAAACTTTTGTTTAAATTGGCTTGGTTTTTTGGTTTAGGTTTTTTTTTTTTTTTTGGTTGAAACTTTTTGTTCCCTGTATTTTTTTTTTAATCCATTCTCTTTAGATGTGCTTTTTTATTCATTTTATTTCTGTGATTTCCGTGGTATAATGACATTACAAAAATTACACCAGTGACTGACAGGCCAAGGTGGTGGGTCAAAAGAGCAATTAGTGCAGTTATTTCCTGAACATGGAAATAAATGGCTGTTAACAGAGGAGAACATCTGCTTTATTAGTCCCATACTGCAGGTTGGGTCACTTTATTTTAGGCTGAAAAAGCCAACATGAATTTTGAGGCAAATTAAAACCACATAGCTGACTGTCCACACTTTGGTCATTTCAGGAGATTCCAGTTTCTGAAAATATAATGTAAAATTGTATGTGAATTCTGCTTGTCATTCAATATAGAATTTACAAATTCAAAGAGCATTTTGTCTTTTTGCCTTTTACGCTAATGGCATCATTGAATCAGAATGACACCAAGTCAGGAAATATTAGCAAAAATATAGCAAAAAATATCCTCTCTCATTTTAATCAGAATATCCATGCGGATTTGCATACTAAGTGTTCCTGCTCCAGATGCTATTTAGTTTATTAATTTAATTAGAGGTATGGGGATACAGTTGTCAGAGAATTCACTTAATATTAGCTGTTCTTTCACAACCAATTGCCTAATCCACATAAGGTAATAAACAAGCATCCTTTGCTACCTCAATGGTGCAACAAAAGCAGAAAATAAGAAGTCTTGGCTTATTTAAATTCAGTTAGAAAATGTCATTTACTGTTCTCAAATAGCTTTGCTTCTCCATCAGCTGGACAGTCTTCAAGACAAAACTTAATGTAAAGTACATGCCAGCTCTCTGTGTCATGAAGGCACCGTAAAGCTGACAAAAAATTAAATAAAACTACAAATAGTCCAGCAAACTACTGCACAACTCCAGTTTTTCTGCAAAACTGAAGCACAGAATTCATGAAAGGCATTTTTGTGCATCAGTTACATTTCTCAACTAATATTTAGATGTAAATTCTCACACCAAGGATTAATCTGAAGTCTGTGTGCAAGAAAGGTGTTGAAATACTGAGTTGAGTTTGCCACCAAAATAATTCAAAATATGCTGTAATGTCAGTATTGCTGACATAAATCAAATTAATTTCCCTAAATTTCTTCAATTACATAGAAAAAACACCTGGCAATTTTCAATTTAAAAACCGCACAGAAAATAATGTGCTTGTTTTGTAATAATTGTCTACCTGTAGATCATTCTTTCAGATGCATTTAGTGCACAAAATACTGTTATTTTTAAATGCTGTGTTGAGCAGTAGAGAGCACAAAACTGCCGTTAAAGATGAAGATTGAGATAGATAAAAATATATGTAAATATAAGATAAACTATGTAAGAAAAATTATTAAATTAAAGTTGGCTAAATTCTAGGGGATGTTCTTTAGGTTACTTCCAGTTATCCCATTGTTGACAGAATGCAATCTGTAGATAACCTAAGAGTCTTCAGGTTAGAAAAAGTAAAAAAAAAATTAGTTTGCTATTGTCTTTTGTAAATGGATTGAGTTTAAGACAACCACATTTTATGGAGTGGAAGATTAGGGAAAGATGATTACCTGGAGTTGTAAATAAATACAAAACTTAATCAGCCAAAAGTCATTCAAAGGACATAACAGTTCATCGCTTCTTTCTGTGCTTAGTTACCAAAAATCTGATGTGTTGAGAGCCTGAGAGTTTTTGGTGGCTTTTCTACAAAAACTTTCTTTTCCCTGTGTCCACAGCGGATGTGTGTGACTCCAACCCCTGCCAGAACGGTGGCATCTGCCTGTCAGGGCTCAATGACAACTTCTACTCCTGCGAGTGTCCCCAGGGCTTCACAGACCCCAACTGCTCCAGCCTTGTGGAGGTTGGTAAGTGCAAATTAAATTAAATTGCTGAAATGGCTCCAGTGGCCCATGAGCCTGTGGCTGGCCAAGCAATAATCCTGTCCGTGGTGTTGTGTGTGTTGATGGTGATGCCTTGTTGGGGCTACCTAAATACAGAGGGCAGACTAAATAAAAATAAAAAACCATTTATATTTAGTGAAGGGCCTTCAGGAACATTTTGAGCAGATTAAGCCCCCAGGGCCTACACCCAAAATGGTCTCACAGGTTTTCACACTTTTATAAGTTTGGTCCATTTGTATATTGGGGATTAATCTTCCAATTACATCTTCAGGTAATGAAGTCATTTACCCCAAGTTTCTCCCCCAAATCACTTTTGTTTTCATCTTGGGGCCTGAGGCAGTGAGGTGTCCTTGATTGCCAGGCCTGGAGAGGAATTGTTGTGTCTGAACAAAATGGGAAAGCAGCAGCTCACACTGAATATGGAGTTTAGAGTTCTACACTAAAGAACTGCAGGATTACAAATACATTAGCTAAAATTCCAAGGCATTAATGGGGTTGTTGTGTTGATCATTATTGGGGTTTTTAACCTTATATCTGTGCCATAGGCATCTCTATAATAATTAACAGTTGAAAGTTAAGGAATTAAGTTGAAATGGCATCTGCAAAATGTAATTACTCAGAAAAGTCTAGCGGTCCCCTTCATGAAAATGTCCATAGGGGTGACTTAAAAGTCACCAACATTTTTCAAAGATCAATTCTAGATAATTCTATGATAATTCTAAGATAATTCTACATATCCTTCACCAAGTGCCCTCCAAATCTTAATTTCTAATAGTTTTATGACAATGTTCAGAGTAAAGACTAATTTCTTATGCAAATGAAGAGACAGGAACAGCATAGGAGAAAACCAGAATAATACATAGTGGTCACTGTTTTGAATTTTAAAATAATAATCCATTTGGAGGATCTAATTAATCATTAGATGAGTGCTTAAAGCACAAGTCAATGAAATTTTGTGATGTGCACTTGACTCAAAGTAAACCTAAATTTGAGTGGTAGAGCCAAAACATCCAGCATATGGAGGCCAGGCCTCCATATTAAGAAAACTTAATGAAAAAATGAGAATCTGAAGGAAAAGATAGATAGAGGTAGACAGCACACTGGAAGTTAACTGAGCTCTTGTATTATCCCAAAGAAGGCACAAAAATATGTTTACAGAGCAAAATGATGGAACTGTTACAGCTGGGCTCAACACTGCAACTGTCCTGAATCTGTATGGTTCTCATTTTTTAACAATTAATTGTTTAATTTAATAAATATATTTTTTAAAAATTACAGAGAGAGAACCAGGGTTCACTGTTCTGTGGATTAAGTATGTCTCTGTCATGGGGTAAAGGGAGCAGAATGTAGTCCAGAAATAAAGGGCTCTTCTGTTTATGAGGGGTTTTTTTGTTGATTTCCTTTCCTGAAAATGGTGCTACTGCTGTTTTTAGAGTGAATTCTAAGTGTCTGCAATGCAATTTTTAGGGAATTTGGATTTAAAGTGATTCCTTTTAAGTTAAACTTTCTGCAAAGAAATGGAGCTAGTTCCTGGGGGAGAATGATCAACTTCAGACACCAATGCAATTTTTTCTGACTCTAAAATGCTGTAGCTGGTTACCACCTAAAGTTTGAGTTGCACAAGGACATGCTTATTGCTTTGGTGGGGCCACACAAGAAGCCAGGAGACACTGCCTCAAATCTTATTTTCCATCCCTTTCCCTATAATTTTTTAATTTATCAAAATTCAAAAATGTTTGAATTTATCCTATGGATATATGTCAAACAGCCTAGACATGGCTTCACTTCAGGAAAATTTTGGATTTATTGTGTACTTGACTGGCAGGAAATTGCATTGCACATGGCTGGGAGGATGCCAGACATGACTGAATCTGGGGAAAAAAAATCCTATTGTGATAATTGTCACTGTAATTAGCAGATGAGCATTAATAGAGCTTTAAAATATACACATACACTTAACTAAAATCTTCAAGCACTTCAACAAAAACTCAGTTTGCTAAACAGAGTAAAGCATAAGTAAATAACTTGACAATGTGTGGCAATCACAGCACTTACAGAAGCAGGATGTTACATTTCTAGTTTGCAGTCTGTGGGGAGTATCTGCTGTTTGTCTTGTTTGCTACATGTATGGACTCGGTCTAGGCTTGTTAAAAACTTTAAAAATAGATTTAAAAATAATCTTTTATTTTTTAGTGAAAGATCATTCTGCATTATGTAACCCTGTACACAGTCATATAAGCCACTAGGGAAAAAATTGCATTTCAAGAAAATAATTTTATTTTTTTCCTATGAAAATGATGGTGATTAGTGTAAACTGCTAGTCAATCAGCTCCATTAATTCAAATACTGAGAATTTAAAGTAAAATAATGTTGTAAGATGTGTCTAGAGGAGCCCAAGAGTGCAAGAACCCTGAGTGATCACTTTTACTAAGAGTGTTTACTAGATGCAAGATTTAAGAGGGAATGTTAGCAAAGGTTGCTTCTCTTAGGCTTTTTAATGAGTTTTTGCCCAAAAGCTAATCTCTTAATCCCTCGAATCTCAAAAAAGGCTTCTTGACAATTTCCTGTGCAGTTGAAAACACTAAGTTAAAAATTAGTGTTTAGGATGTCAGGGGGTACCATGTAGGAAAAAAAAGAGGAGAGGGAGGAAAAAAATGAAAAAAAAAAACAACACAGAGAAGAGCCTGTGCCACTCTGTCTCCCTCAAAAGGGCTGCACAGAAAATTTTAAAAGCAGCTTGGTGTTGTCTGCATCCCCGTCATTAGAGACTTTGTGCAGTGACAGGATGTACTGCTGAACTCTGAGCACCTGCTGGGAAATCATAAATTTTTCAAGGTACATACCTTAAACAGGAGGATTTTCACAGTAAAAGACAACAGGGATTTTACTTAATCATGCATTAATGTGGGTAAATAAAAGGCAGTCCCATCCAGACAGCAAGTCATGAACTATGCAGAGGAAAAAAAAAAATAGATCCATACAAGTACTCAGGAAGATCAAACATTTAGGTGGAAGTCTTCCCTAAATAGATCAACAAATACTCCAGACAGTTTGGGAGCTGTATGGATTCTCAAGAAAGCAACTTCCTTTATTGCCTTAATAGAAATAAAATTTAAAATAACCCAATATTCATGATAATACCAATTTCAAGCTAATAAGTTTAGTTAATAATGTGTTTTTTATAAATTTACCCATGGAAAAATACTACTTTTCTACCATACTTCATTTTTTTCTGACCCTGTAGCTTTGGATATGTCTAAACCAAAATTTATAAAAAATGTTTGTGACAGTAATTTGCATATTTTAATTTGCTATTCCCATTCTGACCCTAGTCTTTTGTTAATGGTAATCCCACTTTATTTCCTATATGTACTTATATACCAAACTTAGTTGTGCTAAAAGGCTTGAGATGAGGTGATAGATCTGTAATATCACCCTATTTGTGCAGCCAGATTTTTCAGTGCTCCAACAGATTTTAAATATCTGATAAACTGGCAAAGGATAAGATAGAGACAGGCAGGAAAATGTGTGTTTTAGTTGTTTTCAGTACAGCACATCCTCCAGCGAGGTGAAAAAGGATTTGGCTAAACAGATAAAAGGTGATTATATCAAACATTCCAAATAGCAGGATGTTTTCCAAAGATAAGAAGAACCCTATGGTCCCAGTTAACTCTTCAGCAGACTCCTGCCTACATATATGGAAACTAATTTTAACCTAAATTGAAACAAAATAATTTTCACTTAATTAATATTGGCATTGAAATGCATTACAGAGTAGTTGGCAGACTTTACATCTTTTAAATAACTCACAAGTCATTCTCAGGAATCATGTAAATTATCAAAATACAATAAGCAACAACTGTTACAGACAATTAATAGGAGTAATTAATTAATTCTGTTCAGGAAAATGCTTAATGTGCTGCCTGTCAACTTGTGTGACTAATTAGCCATGGACAGCACAGAAGGGGATCTATAAAATGACACTGGGGGAGTTTTCTTTGAAATAAAATTGCTCCTGTTTTGTTTAGTGTGTGCATAAGGGAAAACAGGGGGAGAAACACAACCTTAATGACAAGAAAAAGAGTTTATTAACTTTATTATGCCATAAAGCAATGAGAATGTGTTCCATGGGTTGACCATGCTCATGTTTGAAATCTGAGCATCTTAAAACTACTCAGTTTTGATCCTCCAAGTCTGTAATTCAATAACTGAGAGGATAAACTAGTGCACATGTTTAGTTTATTTAAGCAAAAAAAAAAAAAATATAACAGATGTCAAATGGGCTGCCAGCATCCTTTTGGAAAGTGTCTGTACCTTTTATGTCAGCTCTCACTGAGAGGCTCTCATTATTGAAAAACATGGTGAAAAAATGCCTGTGTGCATTTTGGAAGGGTGGAAAGGCAAGTTAATGATCTTATGGTTAATGATCAAGGGAAGCTGGGTTTCAGTGCAGCATGGAGGCTGAGTGAAGGGAGAAGAGTTGAAAGGTGAACAAGAGATGCCAGTTTCCCTTGGCATCTTTCTTCTTCCAAGTGATTAAGAAGTGTTTGCAGGGTTCCCTGCTTGGCACATTGCAGTTTTCCACATCAGTTCAGTCTTCCCAGTATCCAAAGTAAACTATTTCTTTGACAGCTGCTGTCTCTCAGCCAGAAACGTAGGAATCAAAGGAGTTTTTCCCTTTTCATGCTGTTGAATAAAAATTCTCTAAGATGGATTAGGCCCAGAGTGCTCTGATCTGTTTGCTTTGTGGCTTTATTTGCACAACCTAAGTCTCCACTTTTGCTTTCCTGACCTCTGCACTGAGAGGACAAGGGCTTCTGAAAAAAATTAGTACAGATAAAAGTCCTGTCACTCACTTCCTGTCAGTGTTGTAGATGCTTTTCAATGCCATGATTAGAAATGACTGAATGACTCCGAAGATGCTTTTATAGTCTTACAATGTGTGTTTTGTGTTTTTTTGAAGGAGGGTTGTTTGCACCATATGTTGAACATACATACTAATGGATTTTACAAGGTAGAAATAGTGAAATGAATCCACTCTTAAAAAAGAATTCCAATTACTTACTGTCACGTGCATCTACGATGCAATTGATACAAAAGTCTTTACCTCAGCAGTAAATAAGGTAGCCTGGAATAATGCAAATTACAGCACTGGCACTCACAAAATCAGAATAGTTGAAGATGTGAGTCACTTGTGGAGGTCTGTAGCCTAACCTTACTTCTCAATGGATGATCCAGGGGTGGAGGTTTCTGAGGGTTTCTCAACTAATTTCGAGTTGAGTTTTGTATATTTTCAGGGATGGAGACTTTACAGCTTCTCATGGCAATTTGTGCCAGTATTTGATCACTTTCACAGACCAAAAAAAAAAGCAAGAAAATGAACGGGCAAACCGCAAAAGTCCAAATATATTTAAGTGCAATTTTGTGAAATTAAGTTTCTTTCTCATTCTGCTGTCACTGGGTAGCACTGAGAAGTCCCTGGCTCTGGTGTCTTTATTTTTATTTTCTTCTCCAAGCTTGACTATTTGATTTTAGAGAAGTAATCACATCCCTTTGCCCGCTGGCACTCCTCTCATTAGTGCAGCACAGTCCTTTGCAGATTGCCCAGGATATTGGGAAATACAGTGTGGACTCCAGATTTCAGCACCTATTGTCACTGCTTTGGGTGCAGTGTCACCCAAATCAGCTATATTTATTTCTATATTAGCAAAATTTATGTAAAGTGACTTATTCACCACGTTTCTCATTATCAAGTGGAAGACTTTATTATATGACTGCGGATTCTTCAGTGAACTGTCATGCTTTGCTCTTGATACTGATTCACTATTTGAAAAAAATTGCAAAGGAAATTGTTCTCTTTTTGCTGATATTCTTACCCCCAAAAACCATTTCAATGGTTCTGTTGGTAACAGAAGATTAACGTCAGAGGTGAGGTGGGCCTGTGTTTATTTGAATTCAGCAAGAATAATCAGGTACCATGGTCGAAGGGTAGTTTCTTCTGGGAAAAGAGTGAGAGAGAGTGGGAGGGGAGGGATTGAAAACAAATTCTTCCCTGCAGGTCTTCTGCATGTTGAGGGCATTTCTCAGTTCTATCTTCTGAAGCCTAAACCCTAGAGCTTCACATCTCTGTTACACAGCAGTCTTTTATGTTGAATTAACTGCAAAACACATTTCTTAAACAGAAATGATCACATAATCAAGATGTTCTCACAGGTTATGGAGCTCTGTTAAAAGCAATCAATACATATTAATAAAAATAATTTGACAGATTAGGTCCTAATGTTTAGTTTTTGGGTAGCCTGAAAAGTGCATAATGCACAAAAATCTAAATTGAACAGTCTGAATGCATACAAGTGGAATAGCTTGATAAATGGCATTGATTGCAGGGCAGAAAAAGTTGTAAGTCATCATTTACAATATTTCTGCCAAAAAAATTGTTTTTGGTGTTGATTGCCAATAAATCCATTGTGAAAATAAGATTTTGAGTCACAATTGGTGAAGAAGGTGCAAAAATGGGAGTTCATAGAATCGCAGGCTGGAAGGAACCTCAAGGATCATCTGAGTCAAACTGTCTTGGCAAAATCATGGTCCAGGCAAGATGGGCCAGAGCCCATGTCCAGCTGAATCTTAGAAATATCTAATGCTGGAGAATCCATGTAATCCAATAATCTTCCTGGGGATATTATTCCAGTGGTTGATTGTTATGGTGAAAATGTTTCCTCTTGTGTCCAGTCAGAGCCTCCCCAGAGTCCCTTGGACCCCTCACCCCTCGTCCTCTCCATGTGGCTCCATGTACAAAGGGAGTCTCCAGCTCCTCTGTGGCCACCCTCTAACCAGTGGCACACGGGGTGAGGTGTCCCCCCAGCCTTCTCTCCTCAAGGCTGAGCAAACCCAGATCTCCCAGCCTCCCCCCATAAGTCAGACTTCCCAGCCCTTGGATCCTCTTTGTGGCGCTTCCCTGCACCCTCTCCAGCCTGCCCGACTCTGTTTGGCATAACAGGGACCACACCTGGGCACAGTGCTCCAGCCGGGACCCAACAAAAGCTGAGCAAAGTGGGATGATGACTTCTTCACCTCTAATTTGCCCTTTGTTTGAAAGATCCTGCCGTTAATTCCTTCTCTATCTTTGTGTCCCTTTGCTCCACAAGGTCCTTGTGCGTCTCGTCCTGTGGAGACCCAGAACTGGACACATCGCTTCAGATGTGTCCCTTTGCTGTGCAGAGGGAAGGATCACCCACACTGACCTGCTGGCAGTGCTCTTCCTAACACATCCCAGAATGCTGCTGGCACTTGTAAAAAAGGTGCTTAATATTCTGTTGGGTTTCATCAGAATATTTATTTTATAAATCATTTTGAAATATTTGACAGACCTTAACAGAGTACGTGGTACCACAGGTCAGTGTGACCATGCACAATGTTTGTAGGTAGTGAAAACTTCCACACCTGAATGAGAAATGCCCTGTTGAATGAACCCCATGCTGGAATTCGTATCATATTTTCCTAATCTTCTGTCTGCAAATTTTTTATTTGGAGGTGAAAACTGGCAAGGGATAAGCAGGTCACACACTAGAGGGTGAGCACTTGTCCACTCTGAAGGAGATTTTATGCATTTTATGCATCTAATTAAAAGGGCAAATGGAAAACATCCAGTCCCTTGTTGGCCTACTGCTCAGGATGAGACTTTGCAAAGAAAAACAAAGTTTGTGAGCATGGGCTTATTTGAAAAAAGCACATCCCCAGCCCCTGCTTTCAGTTGGAGGGATAAAGGACTCAGCAGTGCATCGTGTTTTGATTAAAAGCCCCAACATTGATGCCAAGTCTTGCATGTAAAAATACTCAGATAAGCATGCATATAAGTAACAGAGAGCTGTGACAAACTGTGAGGAGTGGGCTTTCCATCCAGGTGTTACTTAACTGGAAATTCCAAGTACACAGAGCCTACACACAGCACACTGCTAAAGGCAGGGTGCTGCAGAAACAAGAGTTGGCACCTGCCTGGGCTGTGTGTACTGGAAAGGAGGCATCTCTGGTGAACCAGGTCCATTTCCATGAGGTTTTGCCCTTTTTACTGGGTGAAGAAGAGAAGGAAAAAAGAACAGAGGGGGAAAAAAAAGAGAGCATTTTCCCCAGAAATATGTTGTGTCTAAGACATTATATTTTTTAAACCAGCTTCAAAAGAAGCGTATTGACTAAACCAGTTATTTTTTGTCAGATCTGCCAGTGAAATAGGCTGCACATAAAAATCTGGAGAGCTCATGCTGACAGGGGAAAATTGCTCTTTGGATTGGTGGTCTTAACATTGTCTGGAAAGAAAAGTGTTTAAATAATTCAACTTTGGTGGGCAGCAGCTGCATGGGGTTAAAACAGCAGAGCACATGACACATCCAGATCTAATGAAATAAATATTCTGGTACACAATATCCTGCATATTTTCACATCCATGAGTACCTCTGGAGTGGTCCAGATGCCTCTGAGAAATGCTGGCACTGCTGCTCGGCTGCTTCTTGTGATGTTCCATGTCATGTTAACTTTGTTCTTTGATGTCCCTGTCCTGGTGTTTAAAATGGATCTCTCACAATTTTTGAATTGTTGTTGTTGTTGTTGTTATTATTATTATTATTATTATTATTATTATTATTATTATTATTATTATTATTATTATTATTATTAAAACATGGAAACCATATCTATCTTATTGTTCCTAATCAATTGTTACTGCCTTTAAGACAGTTTCTATTACCAGATTTTTTTTATGTATACAATAAAATCAAAAAATTTGTCCGTTATCACTAGACAAATACTAGAGGTTTTCAGGTTCTAAAGAAATTAATTATTGCAGGACTTTTTGTACTTTTGAAATGCACCCCTCATTAGGAACTATTAATTCTTACAGATTAGGGATCACTAAGTATCATCATGATCAGGATTAATTACTATTTGGTTTTGCTAGCTATGGGGTTGTAGCTTTATTTTCCTGTTCCTTTAGCTTCTTGGCTAATGCAAAGTAAACATTTTGGTGGTTTTTAAGAGACCAGACAACATAATTTCTGATAAAATTTTGACTTAAGAAATGTTCTTGAAGCGCTGCCTCTGTTTGTTTTCCCATTTTATATAATATAGTTTTCTCCTGGATTTTTATGTAGAAGGATGTGACTCAACAGTATGGTAGCAACTTGCTAAAAAAAAATGCCAGAAGGAAGCTGATTCTTTAGCTGAAAAAGCAAATTGGTCTTTAATGAGATGTTAATTCTGGCATCCTAGGAGATTCAGATTAGAAGATTTTATACTTAGGAAAAAATGATCAGATGGAAAACCTGGTGGTGTTGAACTTAATGCAATTTTTAAATGGCATTTGGTTCCAGAGTAAAAGAAACACAAATTGAAAGCTGAATATTGGATCCAGAGACAGATGGACATTATTGTTGTTTTTGCCTTTTCCTCTTTAAGTTTTTCACCAGAATTCTTCTTCAAAACTATTTATATAAAGGGCTCATTAAGCAGAGCAAAATACATCATGTTTTGGCATCACTTTTTCTTACTTTTTTCTCTCCATGTATGTTTACTTGTTTTTAATAATCAATTAAGGAAATACATCTTTGCTGCTAAAAAAAATAGATGCAATAGTTCAGGAACCCTTTTGCTTTTCTCCTGTAATAAAAATACTTCTTTTCAGAAGCAGAAGAATAAGAGTATCCAAATGTTTCTCCTGATACATTTAATGCTTCTAACTGGGAAAAGTTGCTATTTAGTAGCTCAGAAATTTCTTTTCACTGTGTAACTCCGTGTTCTGGTTCTTTTCTATGCTTATTCTTTTTTTTTTTTTTTGGTTTAAAATCTCTGATAAGTCACTTGCTTAAGGGTCTTTGATGTTCATCATCCAGATGAGAAATGCCCTTAAGCATTTAAAGTACTGTGGAATGATATATCTGCTCTCTTACAATTTTTTTTTTTCCAGTTCCAGAATAATAAATGAACTTGTTGAAGATTTTAAACTGGAATATATAAAACTAGTATTGTCTTGAGCAAATAAACTTTATTCTTTAATATATTGAGGATATTGAGCACTGTTGCTCACTGTTGCTCTTCTAAAACCTCTATAGTTTTAGAAGAATGTAGAAGAAATAGCTGATATGGATCAGATGAGGCCTTTTAACTTTTTTCAGCAAGGGATTAATTTACTCCAAAAATCACATTTTCTTAAGGGGAATAACTAAATGCTTTAATTCTTGAATGTTTTGTTGTTGTTTCTTTTTTCTTTATTTTTTTTCCACAAATATAAGTGTAATTACAATAAGAAGTCTAACGCTGAAATTTTTTCCCATTAGGGTACAGGATTAATGCATATTTTATTGCAAGGAATCAAGAAAACCAGGGAATTATAGATGAGACAATATAATAAAATATAATTTAAAAAAATAGTTAGCTATGAAAATTATCAGTCAAAATAACAGGAAGACAAATGCCAGAGGGGTGTCCACCTTTCCTACTGCATTTCAGGGTTTTATTTTTTGTCTGGACTTATTGCTATTTAGCCAGATGTGCCTGTGCTGTACCTGTTCTTGTCAGGTGTTAATAGCAAGGC
>VZRH01005680.1:58015-81203 GCA_013397555.1 Urocynchramus pylzowi | reverse complement strand
TCCTTCATTTACCCAGTAAATTATTATCTGGGATGGTTCTTTTGGGGTGAAAAGACACTACATGCCACGTGCTCATCTTTTTGTGCATTCAGGGGTAATGAGGATAATGAGGACTTGAGTGAAATCCTGACTGTTCGAAGCATATGAATAATTCAAATTAGAGGTACTGATTTTGAGGGTTTTTTTTCAGGTTGTATCACTGGAGTACAGCTTTCTCCTACTTGATGATGCTATAAAATAATGATTAATAATAGTTAATTTATATTTATGTTATATTAATGACCAGAATTATTAACGCATGAGGTTTCATGCTGAATTATGGTTGCAGAGCTAGTATTTCATGTGCATTACTTGAGCTGAACACCTGCTTGAGAACTGACATTGTACCATGAGTTAGGAGAGTCAATACATTATTTCCTATGTTAGAAGAAATTAATCAATGAGAATGAAATTAATGTTTCAGCTGCTCCCCCATGGCTATATCTGTAATATTAGAACATTAATTTGATGTACAAACTCTCAAGTTATCAATACCATCATCTCTTTGAAACATGTACTGGAATGCCACCACTCTAAATCAGGGAATTATGAATTCTGGAAAATTCAAAAGGTTGACTCAGACATGACCTTAATTTTTTGTCTCCAAAATTAGGAAAAGAGTGAGGTAGAATTCAAGAGCTTCATGATTTGGCAAAATCACACTTCAGCTTCCTTGGTATTTAGGATTCTGTTCAGTTTATGTGTCACATCATGCATAATTGGTGCAAATATGTGTAGTTCCACTCTTCTGATCTATGCTTTTGACAGATATCTGATTCTAATCTGCATGAATGCATGCGAGGTTTTAATATTTTTTTTCAAATGGATGGGTATGAGACATGCATATACAATCTGCATTGTTTGCCTGCCCATATCCATAGTACTCTGATCATAGAATCACAGGATAGTTTGGGTTGGAAGGGACCTAAATCCCATCCAGTGCCACCCCTTGCCATGGCAGGGACACCTACCACTGTCCCAGGCTGCTCCAAGCCCCAATGTTCCACCTGGCCTTGGGCACTGCCAGGGATCCAGGGGCAGCCACAGCTGCTCTGGGCACCCTGTGCCAGGGCCTGCCCACCCTGCCAGGGAACAATTCCTAATTCCCAATGTCCCATCCAGCCCTGCCCTCTGGCAGTGGGAGCCATTCCCTGTGTCCTGTCCCTCCAGCCCTTGTCAATTGTCTCTCTCCATCTTTCCTGCAGCCTCTTCAGGCCCTGCAAGGCCACACTGAGCTCAGCCCAAATCCTCCTCTCTAGGCTGAACAATCCGAATTCTCCCAGCCTTAATGATGTCCTACACTTACCTCCTAACAGACTAACAGAAGTGGTCAAAATATCCTGGAATATTTAGTTTTTCCATCTTCTGCATAGACACCAGGATACAAAAGCTCAGACTTCAAATCCTCATGGAGATGCTTCACATATTGCATTTCCATTCACAGGCAATTCTTCCTGGCCCTTTCTCTTTGTATCCACGCAAACAAAGGTTATTGCAGAAAGGTGTGTCCTCTGGGTAATGCAATTTTTTGCTCCTTTTATCCAGTAATAAAAGATCATGGAAAGAAATTCTGGGGCTTGCAGATATTCATCCTGCATAGGATCCCACACTCTGAAAGATAGGGTTGGGAGTGATCTGCCTGTGGATTCACAGTTTCAGAGGGGAAGTCCAAGACATCTGTAAATTCCAGAGTCTTTTCTCTAAATCTCAGACAGTATTTTTTGTAGCTCCTTGTGGCTTTGAACAGCAACAATTGTTTGGATTCTGCTGACTGTTTGCTCAACTGGTCCTTCTAAATGCAGGTGTAGGGAAAACTAGAGAGGAAAGAACAACTGCTGCTGTGGCAACTGCCTTGGAAGGAAAAGGAAGGAAAAGTTACTTTTCCTTCTAAACATACTTAGGAGTTTTCATGGAGTGAGATGTGTTCCACAATGCAGACAGAACCAGGGCAGAAAAAAAATTTCTCATTTGTTGATGAAGCCTTTGTCTCATTTCCAACATAGACTGGAAGCAACTTCAGTTTCAAATGCACTTAGAGTTAAATGAATTGGTTATGAAGGAATATTTAATATCCTTTATAAAACCAAACCAACATCAAAAAAACAATCAACAAAACAGCAAAAAAGTAAGAAGAAAAAAAGTATGTTAGTCCCCAGACTGTCAGATGTGTTGTTGCAAAAGCCATCAATGGGGAGGTGACAAGAAAGAACGTACCTGAAGGAAAGGTAGCATGTTGTTAGAAATGTGCTGAAGAACTGAGATATTTTATGTCCATTTCTTCTCTAACATGATACTACCATACTATTATGTTATCCATATTGTCATTAAAAAACATTTCTTGTTTCCTAATTTATTCAGCCATTGCAGTGACTAGAGCTTTAGAAAGGGTAAAAAGCTCAGTTCCAACAACTTGTATTTAATAAGGGTGAAAATTATATTCCCAGTGAGAACCTACAGTGAGTATTATGGGACTCAGTAGAATATACTTGTCTGAGTACTAATGGTGATTAAAAGACATCATAAAACACCACCACACCATTTTCAGATTTTCCAAACCATGTTTTTGAGTTTAGTTCTGCACACAAAAAACATGTTCTAATGGCAGGTGTGTCTTTCCCCTACATTAACCAGCTTTCTCCTGTTGGGACAGTACAAACTAAAAACATTCCTACTGTGGCAAGGAGGAGTTTTCATCATTATTAAAAATTCTTAACTACTTTGATACACCTGAGAAAAGGCTATGAGAAGTTTCTGCAGCCCTGTGTTAGCACAAGATCTGCAATTGCACAGACAGTGATGACATCAAGGCTTGCAACAGAACCCTGGTTGTAGATCAAGATTTAAAAGCCTGAGAACCCAGTAAGAAAAATATTTTTAAGAGCTAAATCTCAGTGTATTATATTACCATTATCTAGAAATATAAAACATCCAGTTCGTATTAAGTTCATATTACTCAATTTGAATTGACATTAAATCAAACAAAAATAATTTTTTGAAGCTGTCTTGGTTTTCTCCATGTGTTAACTAAGATGAGGAATGTAAGGGTGTGAAATAACATGAAGACAGATGTATGCCAACATATTCAAGTACAAATGTAATCTTGCTGCAATTGAGAGAGAGAAGCATGTCTTGATTAAAAATTTCTATTTCTTTCCTCTCCATCTTAGGCAGGTCAACTTTTTAATCATCAATTATATTATTCATTATGAACAGTCTAATGAGGCCAGAATTTGGTCCTTTAAGATTAATTTTTGCAGATAGGAAAACTGCGTTGTCAGTGTCACTTGATTTATTCAAAAATATGACTGAATGGGCTGTAATTTATAAGGGGAATGATGACAGTCATAAAAAGAAAATATTTAATTTCAGCTTCTGCTTTTCCTGGCATGAAATAAGAAACATCTGCAGTAGTCATTAGCTTGTAGCTGAACAATACATTAGCCTAAGTCAGCAACAAAAGTGAGCAGTGGATTAACTTTGTCCTCACTGGTGGCGACTTTGGGATCAGTTTTATTTATATTAAACCAACAGATCCTGACCAATGTAGCATAAACAAACTAAATAAATATATCAATCTGAATGCAAGGTGGTGGATACTTCTGAAACATCCATGCCTTCATCACTTGCCCTCTTAGGGTGATGCATTTTAAAATGAATCAGTACTCAAAATAAAATAGAGCATTTTACTGAAACCTGAGCATTTTAAAAGAATCAGTACTCAAAATAAAATAGAGCATTTTACTGAAACCTGAGCATTTTAAAAGAATCAGTACTCAAAATAAAATAGATTAATTGTGTTTCAAGCATTGCAGATGAATAAATGAATGCCCAAGGACCATGAAACAAAAAACATTAACTAAAATAAGGAATGTAAATATTAAACTAGCAGGCTATGAATCTTGATACTGATTAGAACTGGGATATGTCAAGCATTTCTTTAATATATCTTACAGTAAAATGGAGAAAAAATTAAATTACACAGGTTTTGTCTGGTCTGGCTGAAACCAAACTAGTGGCAATGCCTTAAGAGAAATACCCAACCCTTGTTTAGGAAAAATATACATTAAAAAAACCATAATCTGGCTAATGAGCATTGAATTAAATGGCTTTTTAAAATAATTTCATTTGCCACTGAAGTTAATTTCATACTCTGTAACAGGGAGTGTTGCATCTCCATTCCTCATGAACTGTGTTCATTCAAAAATGGTCCATAGTAGCTGCACTGTTCTGCTTTGACTTGGCAGCCCTAAAATCTAGATTTTCTGCGCTGAAGGCACTTGGCTTGCTGTGACAGTTCTGCTTGGAGCCTGAGAACTCTACAGGTTGAGTAGGAGAGGAGACAGGACTTGTGGGTGACACTATAAAACTAGTTTATTTGCATTTTTACAGCCTTCACTACCGTATTTGGATAGGAAAGGGACAATTTAGCAACATAAACATAGAATTTTTTTTTCACATTGTTAGCCAGTGTGTGGTACCCGAATCACAGTGGCAACGCCCTGTCTGGTGAGAACTGGAGCAGCAGAGAGGGTATGATTAATAGAAAACCAGAGTGCAGCACAGTGAAACGTAGCAGTGATGGCCTGCCTGGTGAGAACAAAGTGATGAAGGGAGCCTGATTAAAAGGAATCAAAACAGCCTAGCAAAGCAGCTGAACAGCATCACAAGAGAGGGAGAGGGAAGTGACTGCACAGTTTCCAGAGAAACTTCAGGGAAATTGAGGTTTTTTTGGCAGTTTAATGGGATCTGTAGGACTATATCAGCTGCAGGACCACACATTCCCACTGTTTGGGAGCAGAGGAAATATCCTGTCAGACTGGAGAAGGATTACCAAACCCTTTGGCAGAGGAGCTGAGGACACAAGTGCCATGCATGCACAGAGACGAGAACAAATAAAAAAAAAAAAAAAGTAAAAAATAGTCTGTGTGCCCTTTAACATTTTTAACAGGTGTTCAGGGGTGATTATTCGCCACTTATAACTTGAGTACAGTGAAATTTGTGGCTGTCTGTGAGGATTCATCAACACTAGGATCAGAACAGGCCATCATTAGGACATGCAGGATGACCTCTGTAAATCACACCCAAATATTGCTGCCTGCAGTCCAGAGAGCCACCCTCAAGCTTTGCTTTCCCCAGGATGCTTACAAATAGGATAAATCCAAGAAGAAGAAGGGATTTAGAGAAGGGATTTTGATAAGGTGAGAGAAGATCATCTGATCTAGCTGGCAGTATCTGCTCTAGAAGTAGATGGAAAATGGCATTTTTTAGATTATGAGTATTTCAGGGATCTTTTTTTCCCCTGTTCCTTTATCTGAGTGCCACTGTGGTACAATCAGCAGTTACAACTTCATCTAGAAATATCACTTCTTGTTTTGAGGTGGGCATCAACAATTAAACAAATGAACAAACAAAACCAGCTTTTCAGCACTGGATTTATTTTCTATATATAAATAGTGGTCAGGTGCTTCTCTATTTATGTTTTCATCAAGTAACGGAACACTCTAACCCTTACCTGATTATTTCTACTGTTTCTTGTTTTGGTAACATTTATGTTAATTTTCTTTTTCTTTGGTATTTTCAATCCTTTGTTGAAATGTAGACACAAGAACCAGAAAACTTAACCCAAATCTGTTTTAAAACCATTATAAGAGGTACCAAATTAATTTTATGTGTTTACTTTTTTTTTTTTTCTCTAAAAGATGTTTTATATCTCAGTGTTCAGGAATCTCATTGACTGCAATATTTATTCCTATTATTGAAAGAGAGTGGGTGAGATGATGGAAAATGGATAGTATATAAAACAGCAGCAGGATTTGTATCAAAAATAGTGTGTCCAAAAAGACCAGGGAAGTGACAAGTTTGGGTAAGGTCACAGACTGATCTTTGTGATCTTGGAAGCCTTTTCCAACTTAAATGATTTTGTGATTCTGTAATTATTTGATCAGTGGGTAAAAAGGAAATATTTACAAGATGAAAGACTATATTTACAAAATAAATTGCTGATGAAAAACCATTAAGCAGGAAAAGGTGTTAATCTGGCCTGCAGACACTCAGCAGAACCACTGTCATGTAGACAATTGGATGTTACAGATATTATTCAAACCCAAATATTATCAATAGCTGTAATTCAGTATAAAACTGGATGAGAAATTTTTATTTTTCAGTATTATTGAGCGTTTTCAACACAGTTTAGAATGTATTCTTATACATGGATTTGCTGTGGGTCCTGATGAATCCTTGGGTTATCATAACACCAGGTACTACTGGATGATGTTCTTACTGAAAAATAAAAGAAAAAAAACAACCTGTGAAAACAAAGTATAAGGCTGTGGCAACTTCCAAGTATAATTTTATTGCAGAAGTAAGAAATTTTAACTGATTTTCAAGATTTTGATCAGAAGGATTTTTTTTTTTTAAATCAGTAATTCAGACTTTTTTTAAGGAAGAAACAGCATCCCTTATGCCACTATGCAGTGGAGAGCAAGAAAATTGATCAGAAATATCCTTTAAAGGCTTCAAGGTGTCTAAGAAAGGCCAGAGGACTTTTGAATCTGAAGAAGAAGGAATATGGACAGAAAACACTTTCTTTTCCTTAAGTTTACTGGTTCAGTTTTTATGGATAACAAGGATACACCATTAACATCTTTCCTCTTTAATGTTCTTTGGAAATGAAGAGCCTCTGCTGTTTCTCAGTTTTTACCAAGTTACCCAATTTGCTGTCAGTGCTTTAGTTGCTTGGTAAATCAGGTATTAGGCTGAAGAAGAAAAGGAGAGTTCATCAAATTCAGCTGTCCTGTTCCCCAAGGAGAGCAGAAGCTTCTGGAACTATTACAAAAAACCCTACAAAGAAACAACCAAACCAAATCAACTTAAAAATAATAATAATAAAAAAAAATTTTAAAAAACCAAACCAAAACAAAACAAAACAAAAATCCAACCCAAAACTCAAACAAAACAAACAAATGGAAAACCCCAACCAACCAAACAAAAAAAAAAACCAAACAAAACCCCCCAAAAACCCCCAAAACAAAATCACAAAAAAACCCCAACCAACCAAAAAAAACCCCAACACCCAAAACCCTGACAAGACAAAACCACCCAACCAACCAATCAATACCTCAACCAACAGCCAAAAAAAACTCCTACAACAAAAAATCACTACGACCAAAAAACACAACAAAGACAAAACAAAAAGAAAAAACCCAAATCAAAACAAAACAAAAAAACCGCAATGAAACAAACAAACAAAAAACCAAAAAAGGGGGGAAAAAACCCTTTCTCTTGAGACCTGATTGATGATCTTTAGGCAGAGATGTCAGCAGCTGCTGGCCTCCCCAAGACTTTTGGGTCTGCATGTGGAGTGGAGATTGAAAATATTTTGAGAAACAGCTGGAAAGAACCTTACTAAGCCTTTCACTCAGTGAGGTTTGCATTTGTGATGGTAAAATGGTAGCAAAATTTACACAATCACTTTCTACTGGGAAAGATTGACCTAATTGCAGAGGAAATAATTATCCTGGAGTTGTAAGCTGGGATTTGGTCCTGGCTAGACTAAACTCTGGTGATTTCAGTGGATATCTACATTATAAAGTAGTGTGAGGGGCCATTAGAATAATTCTCAAACTGCAAGGTAGTACAGTAAAAGAAGCACAGCTAGTGAAAAGTAATATAAATGTGTATTTCATTGATTTATTCCAGGTCAGCAGGAGACAATAAATTCAGTCAGTCACTTTTATAGTTATAAAATGCATCTCACCTAAAGAGCTTTGTGTGTTACAGAGAATCAGGAAGAAGACAGAAAAGTGAAGAAAATCCAGCCAAATATTGGCTGTTTAGTTTGGGCAGACACTTTGTCAGCTTACATAGAGTAGGGCATGTATGTTTGTATATGTGTTTTTGTGTGTTTTTTTTTTTTTTTAATCTCTAGTGTGTCATAGTGTCCTTTTAATGCAGAGTCATGGATAAAATTCACTAGGTTAAAACATGGAATATTTATGAAGTGGAGCAATTTGCTCAACGGATGAATATTTCATGACTGATATTTTTTCATGTCTGATTTCTTCTACATACCTTCAACTTAGTCACAACAATTTTTGATGTAGAAACAGCTTGCAGAGTGCTGTGTATGGTAATTAACACAGACTTTCAAATAGGTGGTTTAAGGTAAATTTTATTATTCCAGCGGATTTCATTAAGAGGAATATTTTCTGTTTGCTGAAATCATCCCAAAATTCCTGGTGAAAAAAGGTTTTGGTGGGGGAAAAATTAGTGTTGGGGATTAATTTCTGTCTTTTGCATTTTGTCTTTGTCTTTAACTTATGCTCCTGTTAGATTTCAGCAACTCCACTCACTTGTTAAAGTCAGTATTTAATGTTAACATTAATAATGCTGTATAAAGTTGAGCAATTGACAATGCAGTAAAACTGCATCTGTTAGCATTTGGATCACCCAGTTCTGAACCTGAACTTTTCCTTGCATGAATATTAACTGAAAAGTGCCACGGGGGCCATGCAAATTATTCATGAGTGTGTGTTAAATTCAGAAGGAATTTTTAACTTTAAAAACAAACACATATCTTTGACCTAAAAACTAACAAAAAGAAGTGCAACCTAAAAAAGTAGGAAAATATTTATGAAAATGTATTACTTTCCTTTTAATTTTTTGAGACAGTGTTTATTGATGCCTAATTTTGAACGTTTTAAAAGACTATTCCAAATGCTCTAAAATGGGTGAGTTTTTCTTTTCTTCTCTTGAAAGGATTGAAGTTGAGTAGATTTACTACAAGTATGGAAATTTTTTTGGTTGACCCAAATAAAAAAGTTTTCCACTTTTACTTAATATATACTTTTAAAAATATATAGGTGTTGGGAAAAAAAACCCAAAAAAACTAAAAAAACAGGAAAACAAACAACAAAAGATTATTTTTCAGGTTTTGTCCTGAACTGAGCAGTTGATGGAGAAGACAAACTAGTAATTTCTTTTTTGTTAGGGTATTTAATGGTAATGAAAATCAATCAAGTTCCAGCCCAGGCTTTCTTGACCATGTGGAGTATCTGCTGGTCATTTTCCCAGATCTCCAGGGTGACACACTTAATGTATTTACCCTGAATGCTTCAGATGAAGACTAGTGAAGCAGAAAGGAAATCAATCCTTTAAATTTAGCATATTTCAATGACCATAAAATCTCAGAATGGTTTGGATTGGAAGGGACCCTAAAGCCAAATCAATTCCATCCCCTGCCATGGCAGGGACACCTTCCACTGTCCCAGGCTGCTCCCAGCCCCAGTGTCCAACCTGGCCTTGGGCATGCTAGGGATCCAGGGGCAGCCACAGCTGCTCTGGGCACCCTGTGCCAGGACCTGCCCACCCTCCCAGCCAGGAATTTGTTCCCAATATCCCATCCAACCCTGCCCTCTTTCAGTTTGAAGGCATTCCCCCTTGTCCTGGCACTCCAGCCCAGCTGTCTCTGGGCATGCCCCATTTCTCTATGCCTTTTTTTTTTTTTTTTTTTTTTCCTTTGATGCACACAAGGCATTATTTGAACCCAGGAGCAAGGACAAAAAGTATTGATTTTCATTGTTCTGACCTGAAATGACCCAAGTTAAAAGCACTTCAAGCATCTCCAGTGCCAAGGAGAACAGATTATAATAGTACTCCTTGTTTTTGTGACGGGCTGCGGCAGCGCGTGGTGAGATGGGAATGTGTGGAAGAGCTCTAGACACCATCCAACATCAGCTGGAACAGTTATTTCCTTCCAGCAAGGAGATTTTGCCATCTGTTTGCAGAACAGAAGAGGGGGAAATCCAAAATGAAGGGCAGAATTTTAGCACAGCACTCCAGAGCCTGGCAGCTCTTTTTTTCTCCGAGTAGGAGGTGCTGGTTGGGAACGGTTTTGAATTGCAGCCACAAGAAAGGGTGCTAAGCACCCCTTGGAAACCCAAAACCCTGCACTGAAAATGAAAAAATGTGCTCTGAGAAATTCACTGGAGAAGTGGGTGAGACACGGAAAAATCCATACGCTCAGAATGAAATAAAAACATCTTTTCAAAAAACAAAAAAAAAGAGAGAAGAACTCAAAATCAATAGGCCTGACTCCTACACTAATGAAAAGTGAAGGGCATGGAGGAGCACCAGAGTGCTCACTGATGGCTGCTGTGAAAATGTTTCTTTCAGGGGTGAATTCAGAGAGGTTGGTATAGTGTTGGCTTCCAGTCAACTGTTTTATTCAGCAAGATAAGAGAAAAATCAGTCTAAATGATCTTCCCTTGTTCATGAGAGAAGGCCTCAATTTCTAGTCATTTTCTGAAAAAATTAAGAATTACATGGATGAAAAAATAAGAGGAAAAATGCAGCATTTCTGAGAAGAATAAAGTAACCTCACACTAGGTGTATTTTTTCTATTTTCTATCACAGTCCTTTTGCCTAGTTTGCACCTTGCAAGGCCATGCTCATATGAGAAAGAAAGAACAAAATCACCTTCTTTTACACTTGAGCATGTTTCTCATTTGGCATTCCTGTTTGTTGAAGTGCAGGTGTCAGCAAAGAAGTTTGTGTGTTCAGTAAAACCAGTGTAGGACACAGAAATTTGTTCAAATTGGCAAAGTTTTAAAGCAAGCTTCCTTACCAGTCATATTTCAGGGCAGAACAATGTATTATTTTTGAAGAGCTCTGGCTTCAGCATGGCCTCTGCAGATACCCTTTGACAAATTGATATATGGCTAATTATCACTGTTTTTAACCCCAGATCTATGGTAATAAATTTTTGAGATCTAGATTAGGGACGTGTTTTATTGAAACTGGATATTACTGACACTGTTTTGCCACAGTCTACATCACACATATTTTTCAACATGTATTTTTCAATGCTGAACAATAATGGATTTAGAGAGGTATTTATTTTGGTTGTACTGGAGTTGAACATAAACCCAATATTGGCTGCAAAGTTTATAAGATCTTCTTCTGTTTCTGCCCAACCAGAAAAGTTAGGAGAGTACTTGTGTGTCTATTATTCCTTAAGCAGTAAGTTCCAGTCTCCAAACTCTTCCTGAACAATGAAAATAGCATTTTATTCATTTAAAAATATCTTATTTGCCTTTCTTGCACCAGGACTTGATTCTTCTCCCACACCTGTGTTCATGCTGGGCAGCTTTATGGTGGAGCATTTTCTTTGTTCCTGAATTTACCAAAAAACGATTAAAAGGTACACTTTGAACCAAAGTGACATGTCTCCCTGCATGGGACCCCTCCAACACCACATCTCTCATTTTATCTGCCATCTGCTCCTTTGAATTCTCCTCTTGGCACATCATGCAATTTACAGTTCAGGTTTCCTGTGATGGAGATCGTGTTACGTTATTAAAGCAGCATGCCAGCCCCCAGTCAGGCTGGACAGGGTACTATAGACTTATTGTGAATAAATATAAGAAAGAAACCTGTGAATTCTTTTGTAGGGCCTATAATGAAGCCAGTTATTTGCACCAAGAACTGTATGCCCCTGGTCCTATGCAGTTTTATTCATAATGATTTATTGTCTGTGAAACTGTGGCTATTGAGTCCTTTTCGTCCAATTTCAAACTAAAGGCTTTTAATATTGGTGGCCCAGGGTTTTAAGAGATGTTGCCCAATCTCAATGGTTTTATGATAAAGTTGCTGTCTGCCTGCTAGTTTATACAGCTTCATTGCCCAGAAAGGATGGCAGCACAATCTTTGCAACTGGCACATTAGATAATTTGCCAAAACTCACAAGGTATTTGGGAAAGCACAGAAAATTGCAGGATTTTTATTTATCCTGAAATTTTAGGGTTTGAAAGCCTCTGGTATTTCCTGTGTACTTATTGAACTTCCCAGTATGAGTTTCCACAACAAAAGGCAAAGTGGACAGTCTGGGTGCAATTGCCTGGCAGCAGGTCAGCTGGCTGAAGTTATTTTGGGGTTAAAAATGGCAAATACTGTGACAGAAAGCTCATACATTAAGATTAGTGAAGGATATTACAGGACTGAAGAGAGTTGGTGTTTATTTGTCTTAACTGCTATTTTCTCATCTCTTTGGGGCATTTTTTATGGCCTTTTGAATCCTTTCTTATGCTGCTGGATGTTGTATATTGAATATTTCAGGTGGTGTGGTACAGATAAAATACCACACGGAGAAAGCTAATCCAGCCTCCTGTACCAGCCCAGAGCCAGCAAGCATTCTGTGAACATCTGAGTGGGCTTTTATTGCATTTTTTGTTTTCTCCCCCAGGTGGGAGAATAGCCATAAAATAAAAAGTATTATCATCATTATGACTTTGCAGTGTGGTATGTGATGTTATTTTAAAATTCCGCATTCACATAAGAACAGGTAGTTAAATTTCCCTTAAAACACACAAAACAGCCAAGTGAAAGAGCTTCAGGCAAGTGACTGAAATATGAAAAGATGAAATTGTTTGGCTTGAAAGGAAAAGCTTTCTGTCTGTGACTGTGGGGATTTCCCAGGTAGGTTTTTGCATCCACAATAACAGTTGCTAGCAGGTACCTACTTCTATAACTGTATTTTACAGCCTTTTTTTAGCATTTTATTTTAAGATTATTTATTTGGTTGCTGGAGAGTGCTCTTTGACACTTATGGAAGTGTCAAAGTCACATTTGCACACTGATTTGCATCCCTATCCACTTTTACCTTTTTGAGTACTTTTATTTTTTAGACACCAAAGTACCAGGGGCACCTTCTCATTACATTTCGTGCTCTTTTGGAACATTCACATATTCTGAAATCTGCATATGGCATTGTGTGTGTGTGTGTGTGTTTGTGTAAAATTGTGTGATATTTCAGGCCATGGCAGACTACTCCTGGGTTCAGAATTACAATTTTCAGTAGTATTGTGCCTTTGTCAGCACTGGAATCCTTGACAAGAACTGGAGCTGACTAAGAGCTCAAGAATTGCTTTAAAACTTAATTTCTTTACACTGCTTTCCATAAGAAAGGTCATTCTAACAAATACCAGGGCACTCCTGCCTTGTTCTATAGAGGTGTAAATGTGAATGCACTAAAAAAAAAAATCATTATCTAATCTTGTCTTCTACAAAATGTAGTATTTCACCTAAATAAATTTTTTATTTGATACTTAAACATTCTCATTCAGCACTGATGGCCCTGGTGATTGGTAAAAAAGGAAGACCAGTGAGAATGGATTAGATGCCTTCATTGGCATTTCTAAGACTGTCATTTTAAGACACTAGTATTCTAGATTTTAATAATACATGGCATTTTTCTCAGACACCCACTTTTTTATTAGAATTTATTTTTCTTGAAATAAAACAATGAAGAAAGAGTAAATTTTTTCATAGATTTTAAGTGCTTAAATCAATGTAAACCTGTGGAAAGTGATACATCTTCTCTAAGTGCCAAGGGCCATTTTTGGGGTTTCTTAATTAATATATTTGTATTCCATCGAACATCTGTCACCCAAGCAGAGTTTCATTAGGTCATGGAGAGTTATCTCTGCCATGCACTGGTGTGGGGCCTGGTGTGTTCCTTCTGTCTCTGTTTTTGTTCATTTCTGTTTGTTCTGTTGTGCCCCTTTTTTGTCTGTTTCTTTGGGATGTTTGTTGCAGTTTTTCGGGGTTTTTTACGTTTTGGTTTTTTTTTTCTTTTTCTCATGAATGAGCACAAAAACAGCTTGGCCAGCTGAAGCAGGAAGGCAGCAAATGCTGCTCCAAGGGCCTGTGGATTCCGAATTCTGTCAGATGTGGAGAGAGGGAAGAGACAGGATTCTCAGGCACATGTTTTCAGTGAAACATCTGTAGCATTAAAATCACATTCCTAATGACTACAGCTGAGATTTTGGGAAGTAAGTCAGTCTTCCTTGCATGCAGGTCCTCTGAGACCCCTGAGATTTGATGCTGAGCAGACTATTATTTTTGGTGCTGCATTCAGAAAAATGTTATTTTCTCTTGGAGCTTACTGTTCCTTTGGATAATTTTGTGGACCTCTTGCGCAGATTTTTCATAGGGATAATGCCATATATATCTAAGTTTATTCCTTTCTATATGAGTCTAACATTTTATTTGAATGTTAAAAAAACCCTTCACATTAATATAAACTTAACTCAAGCTTTAATATAATGCAAAGCTAGTGTAATATGTCATAAGATATAATGCAGCATAGCAGGCTGTTACATTGGATCTGCCTAAACCGAGATATTTATGCTTCAAAATTCAGACTTTTTTTTCCCAGACCTGTCAAGGTTTCTGCCATTGTAACAGAAATAATCAGAAGTCTGGCATAGATATTCATATACTATCCAAGCTTTGCCTTTCTGCATTATCTCTCTTAAGCTAATGTCACCTGGTATAGGCTTTCCAAACCTGCCCATCTTCTTGGTTTTTTTGGTTTTTTTGTTGGTTTTTTTTTATCCCACTTATGTCATGCAGCGTTATTCACCTCTAAGAAAGACAAAATTAAGTGTTCCCAAGTGAGCATCAGATTTTTTTCTGAAGAAGATAAAATCCAACATCTCTCCTGCCATATATCTTATTATATTTTGTCAATGACGCATTAAAAGGGAAATAAATGCATTGTGAAAAATGCTTTAAAGCTGTAGAGTAATTTACATCTTAAGGTCATGCAGTGCTGTTATCAGACCATGACTTGGGGATGTCTGGGACTTTTTTGGGGCCTTTCTTTTGTTAAATTACTGGCTCCTCTGTGGGTTTCAGGAGGAGGACACCAGGCTGATGGGGACCCACCACCCACAGCAGTGAGTCACCAGCCCAGCTGAGCAAGGCAACTCCATCTCACCCCCTCTCCACTCCTCTGAAACAAGCAAAGAGTAAATTACAGATAATTACCCTGGGGATGAGTCACTATACAAATAGATTTTTAAAATAACTGAATGTTTTAAATCACTGCTGATGGGGGCGGGGGGCGGGGGGGAAAGGTGGTGTCGTGTAGGAAATTTTTGGTGTGGTAATTTAGTGCATTTCCTCAAGAAGTGGAAAGCAGAGTGCTGATATTGCATTTGAGCTGGTATGATAAAGCAAAAGTAGGTATATTCTTTGAGTACTCAAGATCTTACTGAAGGCTGGTTTTTAAACATGGTTTATTAATCTAAAGGGAGGTAAAAATATCCTGTCACAAAAAACAAGAGATTAAGTAGATTTAATTTTTTCCAGAAGTCTCTATGAATTGTGAACAGGTTAATAACTGCATTTTCATCTCCATTTTTAATAACCATCTTTAATTTCTATCTAGGATTAAGAAATGCAGTATTGACAAGTAGAATTAGGTCTTTTTGCAAAAGCAGTGCTCACTAACTCTGAGACAGGAAAAGAACACAGTCTATTCTTGAATGAGCTTAAACCAGCAATCAAATAACCAAAATGAATTAAATAAACAGAAAAGTAACATTATTGGCACAGCCATTTTGGCATCTGAGTGATATATTCAGCTGAGATTCAGCTATCCTGTTTTATTTAGATGTGTACCTTAGTGCAGAGTGGTCCCTCTGAAACAACCATCAGAGTAGCAACAGAACCCAGCTTTGAATTGCTAATGCTGCTATTCATCCTGATAATTAAGTCTCAGAATATTATTCAAATAGCAGTCTAAAGGAAACAGTTACTCGAATAAATATTCCTTCTATAATTGGATAATTTTGTTTAACCAGTTTAAAGCAGAGTCTCCAGTACTTTGAATTATTTTTCACTCAAGCAGCAGCAGAGCTGGAAGCTAATATGGATTTGGGGCATTTGTAAAATTTCTACTTCCTGCTTTCATGGTCTGCTCTGTCTGTGTAGTTGTCTCTTCCACTGGTACACTGAGAAATTGCAACCTACTTTATTGACTTAATTTGTAGTTTGTTTATTTACTTCAAATTCTGTTTTTCTAAGATTTAAATACTCCAAATAGTCTGGTTTTGGGGCTTGTTGTTTTGTTGTTCTTGTGGGGTTTAGGGGAGCAGGGGTCTTTGGTCTTTTTTTTATGATTGGTCAGTTGGTTTCTTTCTTTTTTGGGGGTTTTTGTGTGTGTTTATAATCAGCTTTCACATTGTTAAATTAATTATTTAGCTGACTAGTTCAAGTTAAAAACAGTGCTATGGTATTTTTCCTCTTTTCTTTCATTACCTTGAAATCCTCTACTACCACAAACACTTTTTTTTAAAATTTAGTTTAAGTAGTAAAAGAACATGTTAAAGCTTGATGTGATCTTCACATATGCACACTGCATAGTGGATTAATCTAGTTTTGAAACACACATTCAAACATAAAATAAGGAGTTACAGAAGGCAAGGCTCTGCTAAGTACCATGTTTAGGCCATTTTAAATTATGTCTGACATAATGTCATGTTTTTTCTGTGCAGCCTTCTTCAGGGTTTATCTGAACACCAAACTTTAGAAATAAAAATCACCTGTTTACCTCCAATGACTGTGGCTCGAGACAAGATGGTTGGCTGGTGCTTGAGAGAGTAATTCATTATTTCCTCTCGATTAGATCTGACAGTCCCCAAAAGGACACCATGCTACTCTGCAATTAGGAATAACTGATGTGTTCAGTGCTGGTTGTCACATACAGTTGCATACAGAATATTGTGCTGAATTAACCAAGGTTTATGGCCCCTCTCAATTGCACTTGGTGTCTGTTGACAATTTTTTTTACCAAAAAAGGGAAGGTCTCCCTGCTCCTCTCCTAGTTTCTCCCTGCATAAAACATGGGGTGATAGCAAAAGAAAAAAAAAAAAAATGGTCAATTTATCAAGCGTGGTGATGGTCTTTGAGGAAATGTTTGAAATTTTTAGCTATGCCATGTGCAAGCTCAGTCAGGGTGGATCAATGCCTGCCATGGATGAAGTCTGAGATGGTTCTGCAAGAAATCAAAACAGGTGGAGCTTCCATTTCAATTGGCAGCAAGCAGTTGTTAAAAGAGAAAAAAATAAAGTATGGATACATATGTTTAATGTCTCAAGATGGCCTCTATATCACATTTATGGAGAGTTCTCTCACTTCTGGGTTCTTTTTACAGTATCCAAGTGAGAAACATTTGAATTCAGCTTTTACAGTCATCTAAAAGTTTTTCAAGGCTGTGAAGAGACCATTTTTGTGATGCATGTATATATAAACCACACTAACTAAAAGAAGAGAAAGAATTAGGTCACTGATGTACTTTTAAAATGCACTTTTGCTGGGACTATGTCTGTTTCCTTCTTTTGAATGTGAGGGTAATAGATAGTCCAGAGCCATCAATGCTTTTTGATGGTAACAAGGCAATTTAATGGTTATCTGTCAACAAAAGGGAGAGGTGAAGACAGGATTTTTATTGCTTTTCCCAGAAAAATAAACACCTGGAGTGGGGAGCCTGGTGGGTAACTGTGTGCCTGACAGACACACACGCACACTCAACCCACCCCAAAACTGCCACTTTGGGTCCCTAACTGCTCAATTTCAGAGTCAGCAATTCCCGCCAGGCTGGGAAGAAACTGAGTGGAACAGAAGGGGTGGAGGATTATGAGAACAAAGTTTTTTGTTAGATCTAATTGCTTTTATGTTAACAAAATGTAAATAATACAACCATTACCATTATTACATGGATTTCTTCATTTGTATTTTTTTTCTCTTTTTCTCTCTCTCTTTCCCTTCCTTCCTCTTCCCATTCCCTGTCCCTGCCTCCGTCCCCACTCCTGACACCTTTTTGCACAGCCTCCATTGAAGAGGACCCAACTTCAGCAGGTATGAATTATTTACATTACATCTGCATTGTGGTAACCACTTCTTGAGAGCTGCCTTTACTAAAATCATTTTATCCTGCTTCATTTTGCGTATAACTTGGTAAATATCACAGTTGGGATCTATCCTCTTCTATCTGTTTTCCCTTATTTTTTTCTCCTTCTCCTCAACTTGGAGTCAGTAGGAAACATAATCTTCCTGTAGCATTTAAAAATATCAATGGCATGTTCCTTCCTTTTTCCATGCTTAAGCTGGCATGTCAAGCTTCAGATAACAGAATGATTCAATCAGGAGTTGAAAAAAAAATCAGTGATTTTTTTATTTTAAATGTTCGATTTTTCTCTGTCTTTGTGCTGGCAAAACTCAGTCACCTGGATGATGCCCCAAAACTGACATCCTTTAAAGAGCTGGAATCAAGCAGTAAAGGAAGGGAAAAGAAAGGCAGCAGATGCAGAAGCATTGTGCTCAAAGAAAACATGCTCCAAACGATGGCTGGGGTATCTGCTCAGAGAACTTTTTATTTCCATTGACAACCTGCCAGGCAGTGAGAATGGTTACCATCACAGTCATAAAAATTAGTTTAGGAGCTCCCAGAGAGACACAAACTCATTGTGTTTATTTTATTGTGAAGATTAACTATTTCTAATTAATTGGCAATCCATTAGCTGGGGAGTATTTAAAGAAAAAAGAAGACAGTGTACCAGAGAAGAATGCCACTGAGCAGCCTAACATATTTGAAATGGCACTGAGTTGTACAAACTCAGCGAGCTAAAACATCAAATAAATGGGGAATCACTTTATAGTGGCTTGTTAAAAGAAGGAAAGGCCTCCAGAGGAGCAAAAGAGAAAAGGTGAGGAAAGTGAATGAGGAGAGGAAGATGGCAAGAAAGGATTGAACACTGTTTACAACGCTAACCTACAACTTGGGAGCAAGATGTGTAATTAGGATACAGCAGAGAATAATAAATGAAAGGACAGAGAACAAAGCCAAGAGTAGAATGTGAGAGAGGAAGAATAGTTAAGACTAGAACTGAATACAGAAAGAAGCTAAAGGGAGCTTTAAACATGAATGTAGCAGCAAAATGAGCAGGAAGCAGGACTGAGATGAGAAATAACACTGCAAAAGAGAGAAAAAAGAGAAATTTGGAAAAAAAAGTGTAGAGTACTCACACACCCCAGTGGACTATGCATTTTAATTTCCAAACATCAACTTTCAGCTTTCCATTTCTTGAGAGATCTGTCAGTTTAAGATTTCATAGAAAGTGTTTTAGCAGAAACCTACAGCAGCCATTCAATAGAAACATCAGAAAAGGATGGGGTTTTTTTGTACTTAGGAAAGAACAAAACCCCCAGCCTTCTTCCCTTTAGGGAAGTGGTTTAAATACACACATATTTTTTAGAGCGTCTCCTAAGGACATGGCCTTCCTCTTTGAGCAACACTGCTGTTTTTGTGAGATTCTCTAACTGTGGTCTGGCCAAGCTACCCAGGTACATCAGCTGAAAATGTTCAGGTGGAGGGAAGTAGGAATTTATAACACAGCCACATGGGCTGCACTACAGATATAATTTATACTAAGAGAAAAATCTATGTATAAAGTGCAATCTAACATTAATTTCTATCTTAAAATTTTAGAAGCAATGCTAGCTCTTCAGATGCTCCATAATTTATAGTTCCTATTGATTTTGCTGTAAGATATGACCAGATGCTGCTGTTTTGAAAGTAACAGATTAGTTCTGCACTCTTACAGGATTGTTTTAATACAACTTATTTCTCAGATTGTATTGGCATTTGTAAAATTGTGGGTTCTGCTTAAAACAGATTCCTCTCCCTCAGGTAGGAATGCAGCTGTGCAGTTTGCAAGTTGCAGGGGTGCAGAAAAATAAATAGAAACTGCATTCAAAACCCTGTACACTCACCTAGAGCCTTTCAGTGGTATGTGCCTGGTACAGACAGTTTTATACAATACCAGATTTTGCTCTTTTCCACAAAAAAAACCACAGCAAGTTTCCTCCAGTTCATGAAATTTGCCTAATAATTACTCATACACACAGTATTTTTCCAACAAATGCCTTCACTTGTGAAACAACATGAGGTGGGATAAATTGCTTCTAATATTTTTATGAAGACCATTATAAACATTATTTCAACATTTTATGAAAATTACAAACTTTTAATTGACCTGTGATCAGGCGCAAAACTAAAATTTCCTTCCCTTTTTAATCAAAGGGAAGAAACACTGCTATTTCCCATACTCTGCTTTTTGGGGTAGGATCTAGCTGCTCTGCCAATGCCATTTGTGAGGAATCCTATAGAAGCAAAGTTTTAAAATTTAAAATTTTACTTTGAGTGTCGTAACCAGTAAGTTGAAGATCAATAATCCAGTAATAATAAGTGCCCTGTAGATATCTCTCTCTAGAAATGATATTTCACTGGAGTTCCTTCAGTTTCAGAATGCTTCAGACTAATTATGAAGTCTAATTATAACCTGATGTTTTTCATCCAAGTTGCTTTATAAGGAAAGATAAACCAAGGAGTTTTCCCAGGTACTCCTCACAGTTCCAACAAAGTTTTCCTTAGCAATGCCTCTGGGTAAGCATTGTTCTAGATCTATTTTTTTTCTTTCTAGTTAAATACCTATGATTTTATATCATTGTGGACATCTAAACACTATCTTGAGTCACTTCACCATATTTCTTCATTTGTTTTGACTAAAAATCAAATCTAATAAAATAATTTAATTTAATTATTATTTTATTTAATAATTATTTAATAAAACTAGGAAAATCTAAGGAAAATTCTCTCTTTCTCATGTGTTTTTATCCCATCCATATGTGGCATGTGTCTTTGAAAGCTGTTTGTTGAGCCAGGAGGAGACTGTTTTGTTGACAACTATTTTTAAAAGCCTAATGTAGCAAGAAACTCCTGCTGGATGTCCTGCTGTTTGAAGCTTTTCATCCCAAAAATGTTTCCCCATGGTTTTATGGATTCCCCCCCATGTCTCCTCAAGGAGCCTGGAGTACTTTCTAAAATTATTAACAAGTAATTCTTCCAACACCTGATGAGACACCACACAGCAGTTTGCTCACTACACAGTACTACACAGTAGTCTCTACACAGTGATTTTGGCTGAGGTTATAAATACATCTCCTTTGAGATCATCACTCAATTGGAGCTATCTTGCCTCTGCTACTGGAGGTAACTTGCCTCTGCTACTGTTTTGGGGTTTTTAAATTAATTTTTTTTTTTTTTAATTCATAATGATTTAGGAAACGTGGCATTTTTGTCTCTGCATTCCATCTATATAACACATGCAAACACATTTCCAGTTTCATGCTAATAAAAGCTCTTTATTAAAGAGTTCACCCTTTAAATAAAAGGGTGAATTTTGCTATTGTCTTATTTAGATTTAGGTGTTGTAGAAATTAAAGATTCACTGCATGACAGGGCCTACTTCTTCAAAGACATTACTAAAAAATAATCCCTTCAACAACTTTGTGGCAAAGTATGTAATCTGCATTGAATATTTGTGTATCTAAGGAAAATTATATTACCCTTCCAAAATTCCATGTGATATCTAATCTGTTCCCTTCTTATTTAGATTTTTGACTGCTATGAAAGTTATTTTAGCTTGTTTTTCCTAAAGAAGTAAATTACATAGGGGGAAAAAAATCACTTTTGAGAAAGAATAAAAGTTGAAAATATCTTATCAAATGAAAGAGACTTCTGCTGTAAAAATCTATGGAATTAAGTTTATTTCATTAAAGCAAATTAATGGCATTTTAGAAAAGAATTACAATGGAAGAGCACAAGTTACAGGATGAAAGTTGTACTAGACATAATACTTACAGTTATCAAAAAGTCATGAGAAATAGAGATCTAAAGCTACGAAGAGTTTACCCTTACTTATTTACCCATTGCCCTTACTCTAGGAATACCTGGAATCTAAATTCCAGAATAAAAATGGAAACACAATTTACATGCTTTGTTTTGTTTCTGCTAGGAGAACTCCAGGTTTCTCTGGTGCTTGTTTTCTTCCCTGGATCTCCTGTGTTTAAGAAACTTCTTAAAGAGAGACACCAAAACACATTGTGTTGGTGTTTGTCTTTTTATTCACAGAATTTAAAAAAAATATGGTTTACAGAAAGAAAATACATTTTAAAAGATGAAAAATTAAAGGTAATATAAATTATTTTGGTCAATAGATATTTCAAAGCTGAAGTTCTGGATGCAGCCTTGGTGACTCTTAGGAGAGTATTTCTGCTGGGATTATTGGATCCTCAGAAATAAAATTGTTCATGAGACATATAGGTTAAAAAAAACCCAAACAACAGAATTGAACTTGTACTATAAAAATATTGTAAAAGAATTTGTTTTCTCTATCTAAATATCTTTGCATTTAAAAATTTACTGGATTGTCATTTTTTATAGATTTACTATTTAGATATATTATTGTTAAAATCCCGCATAGCAGTTTAATATTACTTTGATATTCAGAATATCAAATTTTCATTATTTTGATTTTTCATAATGATGTAAAGTCAAAGGTAGTAGGATTCCATTTGGCACCAATCTTAGACATTTATATTAGATTGTTTAAAATAATTTTAATTCAGACAGCTTAAAAATAGGTAGATTTAGATGGGATGTTGGGAATTAGGAATTGTTCCCTGGCAGGGTGGGCAGGTCCTGGCACAGGGTGCCCAGAGCAGCTGTGGCTGCCCCTGGATCCCTGGCAGTGCCCAAGGCCAGGTTGGACAGTGGGGCTTGGAGCAGCCTGGCATGGTGGAAGTTGTCCCTGTCATGACTGGGGTGGCACTGGATGGGTTTTAAGGTCCCTTCCAACTTAAACCAGCCTATAACTCTATAATTCAAATATTACATAGGCCTTTTCTTGAACAGGTGAATATTGTAATCAATTTTTCCTTTTCTCTCCTTGCTTCATGTCAGAAAATTCTTTTGCCATTTGGTGCTGCCCTGCTCATCAAAGAGCAGGTGAGATCCATTTGGTCAGAGTTCTGGGCACATGTCCTTGGTTCTCAGAAAATGAGAATAAGACTTGAAATGAAAAATATTTGAGATTGTACTGGCATTAATATTTACATGAAAATTATCCTTATATCCTTATATGATAACTATACCATGTGTTTGTCCTTAAAAATCTTAACTGATGTGGGTTTGAAATGGGTTTCACAATTTAACAAAATGGTCTCTCTTCTCCATGAAAATAATGCCCAGAGACACATTATTAAGAGGCATTATTAAGAGGCTTTTATTAATGGGGATTAAAACAAAAAAAAAATTAAAAAAAGAAAAAAAAGAAAGAAAAAAAGTGCCTTCTACAATGGTTACTATGATGAGTTTTGGACCTGGACAATCTTTTTGGTCCCTTTCAACTCAAAACATTTTATGATTCCATGACAATCAGAAAAGAGAAACCAAACCATATTT
>VZRH01005680.1:3376-54198 GCA_013397555.1 Urocynchramus pylzowi | reverse complement strand
AAGCTTTATTCCTTTACCCCTGAGATGATGGAGCCTGCTTTGCTGTATTTTGGGTCACATCTCACAGTAACCATTCGGGGAAATGTGCTTTCATGGGGGCACTGGCATTGGGCCAGGGTCAACCCATTACATGAATAATGATCCATTAGTAGATAAGCCATTCTGTTCAAACAAACAAAATTATGAATTAAAATAAATACAAATAAAATTTAAAGCTATTAATTCTTACAACCACACCTTTTCAATAATTAATATTTTATTACATCAGAGTGTTAAAAAACCTAACCTTAAGCAGGTTAAATGGCTCCTAAAGAAAGCATGGAGGAATTGCCAAGAAAAGCTCCCTGGCAGGTGGCAAAGTAGAGAGAGCATGACTGAACTGAGAGAATTTGGTATTCTGTTAAATTCAGCCTCCTTTGAGGCTGATTGTATAATCAGGATCTTGTATTTTGAGATCTTTAAGTCTATCATAGCATGAACAGAAAAAAAAAATGTTGAAGGAAAATTTGGCCTTTATTATTTTAAGAAACAGTGAAATGTTGCTTATCACCAATATTGGGCAAGACTAAACAGTCATCTTTAAATTGTATCGCTGACACAACATAACAGATAAAATTCAGTTGTATTTCATATCATAAAGAGAATATAAATTGCTTTAGTGGCATGGAAATATCAAGCAAAGGTTTGAATGAGTTCACTCAGGACCATGGGGATTTCTGCACATATACAGCAACTTCTTAGATGATTTCTTGCAGTTACAAATATGTACCACTTAATTCACATCATTTTTACTCATATATTGACTTTCCATATGATAATCACTGTTTGCAAGTGCCAAGACCTTCCTGTTTTCTTTTGTCTTAAAAATTGAATAGTTTCCTTTTTTTATTGTATATTATTTTTAAGTTTTGTTAATGCAATTAAAATGCACTTTGCTTTTTTCTACTGGAAATCTTTTAGATAAACTATGCTTTACCTGAGAGCATGAATGCCCTTTATTAGGCTTGACAAAAGAATGATATGTGGCATTCAGCTTCCTGTGTATTGAGTAATCATATATATACATTTGTAGTAGTTACAAAATTATTTTGGAAACAACTACTTTTGTATTTTTTTCTTTTTTTTTTTTTTTCTGTTGTCTGCAGTAGTCTTCCTTACAAATAAATGCCATGTGACTTCAAAACAAAATCCTGGCAAGAACATTTACACACAATCCACAGTACTGTGAAGCAATAAAATGCTAAATGAAAATTATGACTGAAGATAAGTAAAAGGCCAAAAGATTTCCCAGTCCAGTTCTTATTCAAGACATAACTTCCACTGGCTGCCATGGGAGTTGTGGCTGTGTGGCAACTGTTGGGATAAAAATAACAGTTATGAAATTGTAGTATGCTCAAATTATGAACACAATTGTAATTTTAATTGTAACATGCTCCCATGAATGTCCAGTTGTCTATTACTAAAAAAAAAGCTAACATGAAATCTACCTTTATATACTTTCAAAGGCATTTTGTGTCAAATAACCTGAGAAATGCCTTGGAATTCCTGAAGTTTTATTGGAATGGCTGCAGTAGCTACAAGGAAGAAGGCAAAGCCCAAGAACAAAAAGGTCTGGGTAGAGATTTATGTATTCAATTTGCCTGCAGCACTGTGTTTTAACAAAGCATGAATTAACACTCTACAGTAATATTACAAATCAGTGTTACAGTTATTCATGAATTTCATTAGTTTCGACTTTTCGACAGAATTTCATCCTGTTCAAACTGCAGAAAAGTTTATTTATTAATATACACTAAGGGAAAGAGTGAGAGTATTTCAATATCTCTCCATGTTGACCAAAAATGTCTCAATTTTATTTTTTTAATCCAGCCTCCTAAATTACAAAATATGTCTACTATTTTTTTTCTTTTTCTGTGAAACAGTAATGCTGGGCTTTTCTTTTTTTTAAACAAAAGACAAATCAAACATCCTGACAGGTGTGTGTTCTGCTCTAACCTCCTATGAGGAGGGGCAGGGAGAGAAGTGTTTCTCATCAGGTCTTGTTTCCGTCTCAAATTTTTATAGAACAATACAGGCAATACAATATAACGTCCTAAGAAATTCAAAATAAGTTTTTTGCCTCAAACTGTTTTAAGTCATGCAGTGTCTGGTGTGGTACCCATGACACAGCTGAGGGTGGACACCAGGAAAGCTTCTATGGCTCTGATGCCAAAAGATTTTTGCTTTTTATATATTTTTTCACCTATTTGTAGCTCTGTAAAGTATTATTGTATAATTCTACAGTGTATTCAGTGGGAGGCCAAAACAAGGGGGGATTTACATTAAATGTACTTGTAATTGGAGATTCTCATCAATTATGCTAATTTGATAAACTGATAAAAGTGTCAAAGCCCTGTATTACATGTGCTTTCAGCCATAAGTGCACCTGGAGGACCTTCAATAAACAGTAAAATCTTTTTATCACTTTAATTTTGTTTGGCTTTTTTAGGGGCTATAGGGTAAATCTCCAGTAGAAGTTTGCCATGCCATTCCCTAAATGAATAAATTATTTCCCTGGGGAAGGCTGCAGCTTAAGCCCCGCCCCTGGAAGCCAAAATTTACCTGTGCTGAGAGCTGTACTTGGACTCCTTATTACAAACTATTACATTGTGTGTAATGACACAAGCAGGAATTTCAAGTTAAAGCATTAAAGCTTATCAGAAAACACCAACCTGCAGTATTGCTGTGCAGGGCTTATTGCTATTAACCACCAAAATAAGTCAGTACTTCCATCCAGGTGCAACAGACTTCATGTCAACCACATTAATCACAAGCAACTAATTTGAGTTTGTGCTGTGGAAGAAACTGGTGCAAAGGAAGCAGATCTCAAGTGATCCTGCTGTGTATATTCCAAACTGAAGGCTTGTGACTGCAAACATGGGTTGTGATTTTAAGCTGGGATTCTCAATCAGTGCAGGTTTCTGGGTTGACAAAAAAACCAATATGGAGCAGGAGTGGGAGATGAAGAGAAAAAAGAGAAATGGTTTCCTAGCTAGATTTGCTAGCTAGGAAAGGAGAAAGAGTTGGAGAATAGTGAGAGGATCTGGAATTCAATGGGATTTAGGGTTGGGTTTTTTATATGGAAATAGCAGGTTTTGATGGCAGTTTGGGAAAAAAAAGTGGAAGAGGAAAGGATATATTTCCTCTGTCCTACATCCTCAGAGAAATAAGTGACTGGTGTGTAACTCTTGTCTATTTCCCTTGGTTTCTGCTTTGGACGACTTCACGTCTGTTTGGACTACATATATATTTCACATTTAGTGATTCTCTTTCATCACTTCTTAATAATATTTCATGTCCTGAAGATAACCAGCCTCTGAGGTTTTCTTCTGCTCTTCTGTGTCATTAATGCAACACTAGTAGTTAGCATATGACTCATACAAATATGAACAGCCTAAGTTTAGGCTGTGGCATTTTTTAGTTCCCACTGGAATCCTCAGCAAGAAGACTAACAGGATTTATTCTATTTGCCGTTATAATTAAGGTTCACATAATCTTTGTGGGTTTTTTTCAATTTTGCAGTTATAGAGGCGAAAAAGGATGGGAAGTCCTCATCATTGGCAGTTTAAAGTGCAGTGAAACAATAAAAAATGACATCTTCATATATGATGACAAGAATTACGATGATAAAAATAACACTGTTGCACAGAAATCCCAATTGCAAGTGAGGTTCTGCATAAGATACCAAACAAAATATAGTTTCTTTATTGCTGGATCTGTTTTCCTTAAGCCATTACCAATGCAGTAAACAGAGACATGGATTTGTTCCAGTCATGTAGAAAATGGATTTGGAGAGTTTATTTTAATGCAGAAACTGTAGACATTAGCCTTTTCAGGACTGCACTTTTGAACTAAATCTTCCAGACATCCCAACTGAAATCTAATCTAATATTTCTTTGAATATTTTAGCATTAAAAATTCAAGTCTGCAGTCCTTCAGCAAAGTTTTTACAAAATTATTCTCTCTGTTTGCAGAGGGTGGGGGTTTTTTTGGTTTGATGTAAACCAGAATCAACTGAAAAATAAATTTGGAAAATATTTCTAATGTATGTGGGAGAATTAATCTAGTTTTAATGAGAAAAGTGAATCACAAAAGGATTGTAGCAAACAAGATGACACAGCTGGGTCAGAAAGACTGGGAGAAGTCAGTGACAGAAAAAGGATCATCTATGAGAAAAACAGCAATGAGGCTGCCTGAGTGGAAAGTTGAAGGAGGAGGAAGAGGCCTTGGAAATGTATTTTCTATAAACTGATCAGGTGTCCCCTGGGAAGATAAAATCCTCCTGTGAAATGTGATGCAGCGATGCAGAATCGGTCTCACATTAACACTTGCTAAGGAGGTTTATGAGAGAGCTAGTGGGGGAAGAATACTGTGGGCATTATTCAGAAACACATATTTAGGTGGTAAAGGGTACAAAGAGGTGAAAAACAGAATTGAAAAGTGGAAAAGAAAGTTCTTAGCCTTGAAAGCTAAGGAATATGAAGAGAAATAGTGGAAGAGGACTTGGGGAAAATGTCTTGTAGTGCATTGAGCACTTTCCCCAGATTTTAGAGTATTTTCATGTCTCACCCTCTTTAAAATCACTACAGTGCCTGCTACAATCACCATGCCTCAAATTCGGGTATAATTTGCCATCAAAGGCTTGGGTGTGAAGTTTAAGACTCTTAAGGAAAGGCATTGTATATCCATCAAGTACAAATTGCTTCTTTTCAGAAAATAGTCTAGCTATTCAGATCAAAAATGGTTGGGAGATGGCTGGATGATCAGGTTAAATTTGTTCCCCATAGAAGAATTGTATGGAATAGAATTGGAGGGAAACGTGCAGAAATGACACAAAAGCCATTTTGCACTCAGGGGGTGAACTTTATCTTTTGCTGCAAGATGGAGACACCTTGATCATTATAATCAACATGCTCCATTTGCTGCACTAAAAACAAGATAAACATTTAATCACAGTGCAATTAAGTCTGGATCTCTGCCATTAGTTTATAATGAATATATAGGCAGATAGAATCTAATACTCTACTAATTCACTTACAAGCCAAGCTGAACAGATTTTTTTTTTTTTTTGTCCAAAAGCTGGTATTTTGGGAATGTTCATGAGATGACAGTGTGTGTCATCTAATTACTTTCTCTGCTTTCATGCATTAATGGTAATAACATGCAATAATCAGTTACTGTTATCAATATTCCACATAAACTGTGAATGATGTGCCTATTCTTTTCAGGTTGAAATAACCAAACACAAAATGAGCTGTAGGTCAATACATATTTGGTAATGCAAAGTACCTGTGGATCCCAGCAGTGAAATAGGAGCAACAGCAGCAAAATCAAAAAGGAATACTTTGAAGGAGCTGTCGTGGCTTGGTTCATTTCCTTTTCTCTTTACTTTAAAAAGATTTAAGTGTGCTGGGGAAGGAAGAATTTCTTATTACATTTCATTAAGTGATGATGATCAGTTTTTCACAGTGTACCAGTAAACTGCAGTTGAACACTAAAATGTTTAGATGTCTATGTATATTGTTAGCACAGAATTACTTTTAAATTTAAAAAAAAAAGAGTATTTTTGAGTGAGAAGGAGCAAATACTGGACTACAAAGTATTAGTTCATTACTGCTGATGCTTAATACTTTAATACTTGAATACTTTTAATACTTTAGTGGCAGAATGAGCATGTTGTGTAGAAGACATTTTCATGATTGCAGTGCCTTCTGAAGGTCGATAGCAGATCTGCTGGGAGCATGCTCCTCAAATATCCCCAAATTCTGCACTGCAAGGCAGGCACCTGGGGGCATTCAAAAACAGCCTCTGAGCTGGGTAAAGTCTTCACAATAATATTGAATTAACAACCAAAGCAGTAAATGTGTGGAAGATCAGAGACCCTCAGAAGCTTTTGTTATATTCCTGACCTTTTTGTGCAATAAAGCAGTTTTCTGCCAGAACCTGTAGGGGCATTCATGATGGATTTGAATGCTCATTTGTGTGCCTCTCTGGAAGATGGTGCCTTTTGAATAGGGTTAGGTTATACTTTGGATTTGTGTCTGCTGAAGTGTGAGTTCAGTAATCTCACATTTGAAGGGGCAGACCTTTAAAAAATCCATTTTGAGTTTTTAAAAGGGAGATGAGGAAAGAAAAAGGTCGTACTTGTGAAAAAAAGGCGGTCTATCATCTATGTACATAATGGTGGTGAAATTTTTCACAATGTGAAGAAAACATATGTGTCTTATAAAAAAAAATTAGAAAATTATGTCTAATACAAAGACTCAGAAATTAAGCTCATTACAAATATTTGTAAAATATCTAATGCAGATTTTTGGTCATTTCCACAGCAGGATGGTTCAGCTTTGTGCTCAGGCTGCAGGAACTGCTGAGCAGAGGCAGTGCAGGGCTGGATTACCTGGACACTGAGCCTAATTCAGTGTGATAATCCTTAACTCCCTTCCCATGGGCAGTTTGTGCCATTCTGCTGGCTCCTGCAGCAGGAGGCTGATTCTTGCCTTCCCATAAAGTTGAAATAAGTTGTTTGTGATGCTGGCTTCCTTTGCCCACACTAATTCCAAAATACAGAAAATACAGAAGCTCCTGCTAAGTGAGCTCTGTCATGGCTTATTTTGAAGGTTTTGCTTTGGCAGAGGAAGCACCTAAAGTGTCATGTATTATCCAAACACAGAGGAAAACTTCCAGCTACTGATGTTAAAACTTTGTGAGAGACCTCTGGTGAAGATCTCAATTTATCAGATGGGGAAAAGCCCTATTTGACATTTGTGTAAAGCCAGGAGGAATTTAAGAAAAGCTGATGCCACAAAGGCATGCAGCTGGAGAGTACTTTTCTTTAAAATGAAAAGTAAAATTATTTGATACGTTTTATTAGTTTGATGATAGCTTGCAATATTTGTTTTGATGGGATTTGCAGTTTAGTATATCATCAGAATACATTATCTATTAATCCTACTTCAGTAGTACTCCATAAAATAAATGAAGCAATTAGCTTTGTATCTTTACCTTGATGTATATTAAGGTCAGTATCTAATTTAGTATTTTTCATTAAAGTAATATTTCTACATGAAGAGAAAATGGATTGATACCATCAAAAGTGCTGACATTTTTTATTTTATTTGACTTAATTTTACTCGTAAAAAATGTGGTTATTTTGCATGTTTCACTCCATTGGAGTACACATTTTTTTCTTTATTTCCTCCTTATATTTTTCATATTTGTCAATTAAGCTTGACTTACTAAGAAAATGTGGACTTTGATTTTTGATCACCTGTTTTAGCACACTTTTGAATTAGGGGAATCCAACTGTGTCATGAAGATGGCCTGATGTTGATTTCTTGTTTAATGACATCCCTGTAATTTTTTAATGTCTTTCCCACCAAAGCATCAGCAGATTTTATATTTGGCAAAAACAAATGCTTATGCTGTTTCTTTAGAGGCAGATGACTATCACTAAACTGGTTTCCTTGCTTTCATGGCTTTATCTCCTCTAGACAAACTGATGGCTTCCATCAAATATGCAGTTTCCACTGCTGTATGGCATGATACAAGATTTTATTATGAATATTTCGTTGACTTTACTTGTCAAAGGAGAAAACTGATAACATGATCCTGCTTTGAGCCCCTCTGCAGCTCTGCTGAGGATGCATTTATTTGATTCATACCTCTATGAAGTCTCAGAAGTTTTAGTAAGAACATCTAAAATTTAAAACCTGCTATGCTTTAAGTTAACTTTCAATATTTTTTCAAAAGCAGCATGGGATTTCAATTGAATAACAGGATGATGTATTTTGGACTATACGTATTATGTTGGCTGATACCCCTGGAACTGAACAAAGAAGGACTCAAAAGAGCAGCAAAGTGAACAGATCTATTACTTTGAGTGCACAATTAATCTTGCTGACATTATTTTATATGAACATGGATAAAAATGCCTCGAAACCACACCATTGAATTCTTCTGCTCATTAATATTGATCAAATGTTGTTGTTCTCTTTGTGTTGGAAGCCACTTAAAGATTACCTGTAAAAGTATTACAACACTATTGATTTAAAAAAACCCAATCAATCCCTGAAATCCACTGTTTTTGAAAATTAGTTGACATATTTTGTTGCTTTGTTTGGGTTTTTTATTGGTTTTTTTTGGTCAGTTTCTTGGGGTTTTTTTGTTTGTGTTTTTGGGGGTTTTTTTGGTTTTTTGTTGTGTTTTTTTTTTTTTGTAAAAAATTTTATTTGTGAACTTGTTTCTATAGATCTGAGTAACAGACCATATTAATCAGGCTGTCACAAAATTAATTATCCAGAATTTAGTACCATGTTTAGTACTTTGTTTTAAAGCCTAGACATCCCTGTGGAAGTTGGTTGGGACCTCTCCTCATGTGTCATCTGTGCCCAGATCTTACACATTACATTTTTGGTGCTTCAGTAGAATGATGGCAGGATTAGGCCCCAGATCCTTCAAGACACTTAAATCTGCAAAAATTGCATCAGGGATCCTGTAGATTCAGTTAAAATTAATTAATTTTGAGAAATCATATTAGGGTGTTCATGCAATTTAAATAAGCTCAAGATGTGTGAACTTAAATTTTGGTTCTTTGAAGAATTAGGAGAAGCATTGGTAGGGTAGCACAGGCTTTTTAATTTTCAACCATTCATTCATTCATTCATTTAGAACACAGAGTTAGACTAACCCAAGTCTTTATCAATTAATAAATGTTAACAAGTCAAAACTCTGCAACTGTGCTTTTTTAACTTGAGCACAAATAATGACGATGTTTTGTTGCTCTAAAAATTATTTTTGAACTACCAGTTTCTATGAATAACAACAACAAAAGCAAACAAAAATACCCAAAGCAAAATACTCAACATTTATATTGAAAATAGTAATATTTTTTATCCATAGCAACCATAATCAGGAAAAAAATTTCCTATTGTTGCTATTTGGTTTGTTTTGTTTGGGTTTTTTTTCCAGAAGAAAGGCTTCATAAAAGAAAAACATTTGTTAGAAATACTGTCATGCAGCAGTATACATATCACTATGCACCTCAGATGACCTTTTAAGCCTTTGCAGTTTGGACTGATCTGAGAAAATGCAAAATATAAAGAAAATCAATGAAAGTGGGCTGAACGTGTGCTTAACAAGCCATACTAGAGAAAGCAGAAAGCAAAATGAGAAAGTAATTATTAAAAGATTTATTGTTCTTGGAAGATTAGAGATCTTGCTTGCATGGAAACAATTAACATATGAGGCTGCCTGCAGGTACTCCCCAAACTGCAGCACTGTGATAGAGGCTTGGAAAAAAAAAAGCCCCAGTTCATATTTATTGGGAGGCTAAAATTGCAAGTTATTAGAGAGGTTTCTTCCCAAATTGTTATGAAGGAGAAATAGCATGAAGTAGTAATACTTGAAAGAATAGAAGCAGTAATACTTGAAAGACACAAATCTTCCTAGAATTAAGAATGTAGTGTACCACTACTTTTAAATCATAATACAGAGTGTGTGTAGCAAAAGGCAAATCAAGCAGCAGCCATTCTCCTTGTTTTCATCTTCATGATTTCCCCCTTTTTTTTGCTACTAATTCCATTTGGAATTACATGCAGTATGTTCATGTCCATTATATTTTTGGTTCAGTGAAACATATCCCATGTTTAATGATGTACACAAGCAAAACTTCTGCAGGCCTGTGTCTTGGAACAGGCTGATGACAAAAGTTTTAATAGAAATGTGCACCTGCGTGGCTTCTCAAATTGCAATAGCTACATGGACAATAATAACTGGGGAATATGTTCTGACATCCTCATCATTCAGTTAATTTTTATGTTTTGCAAATTAATATTTGCTTGGAGGGTGTGGTATTCAATGATGTGATGTCTAGATGAATGGAGCTGCCGTGAGAATCTTTCAAACCTGGGTTGTAAATGAAAACATGAACAGGCAGACACCCAGAAACATTGAATTTACAGATCTTTAAAGCCTAAATCATCTTATTCGTTCATTTGTTGGTTCACTAAGGTGACTTTTCAGGTCACATCAATCCCATGGAGCGCTCCAGGGTAGGGCAGAGGGACTGGAAAGTTGGGACAGGCCCTGGGGGTGCTGTGACAGCAGCTGGACACGAGCCCAGGGGTGCCCAGCTGAGGCCGATGGCCCCTGGGCTGTGCCAGCCGTGGGGTGGCAGCAGGAGCAGGGCAGTGCCCGTCCCTGTGCTGGCCCTGCTGAGGCCACACCTCGAGTGCTGGGTCACCTCTGGGCCCTCACACAGGGAATGGAGGGGCTGGAGCGTGTCCAGAGAAGGGAACGGAGCTGGGAAGGGGCTGGAGCCCCAGGAGAGGCTGAGGGAGCTGGGAAGGGGCTCAGCCTGGAGAAAAGGAGGCTCAGGGGGGACCTTGTAGCTCTGCACAGCTCCTGACAGGAGGGGACAGCCGGGAGGGGGGTTGGGCAGTGCTCCCAGGGAACAGGGACAGGAGGAGAGGGAACATCCTCAGGCTGGGCCAGGGCAGGCTCAGGGTGGACAGCAGCAGGAATTTCCCCATGGAAAGGGTGCTCAGGCCTTGGAACTGCCCAGGGAGGTTTGGAGTGCCCATCCCTGGAGGTGTCCCAGCAAGGGCTGGACATGCTCTGGTCTGGGGACAAGGTGAGGACCAGGTACAGCTTGGAGTTGATGGCTTTGGTGGTCTTTTCCAACCTCTCTGATTCTGGGATTCTAAAATTCCCAACTCTGGTTGTCAGTAAATTATGCTCTAGATTTCTTTTCTCTTTTGTTTGCTTTCGGTATTTTTTGCCAAATGCAATTTAAAGTGAATGATTATGACATTGCATTTCAACAAGCAGTGGTTATCACCTTTCGGGGTACATGGCACAGGTTACAAATAACATACATTACATTGAATTTACAAATCACAGACAAACTTGCACGTGGGGCTTTCTAAACAATGTTTACCACTTCTTTAAAATGAGATTGGGGGGAAAAATAATCAAAATAATGTTTTCTTCTGGTAGGAGTCGTGCTGTGGGTAGTGTTAGTAAGACATTAAAATGTAAGTAGCTCTTTTCCAGTGCTGTTAAAGGAGTAAACTCTAGACCTCAGGTCAAACAATTCCATTTTTCAAAGGTACTTAAAGTTATAGTAATTGCAATTCTAGCAGATCTCCGTGCTGAAACTTTATGCATCCTAGCACATGGCGTGTTGGGGAAAAGGAAAATTTAGTCAGAAGAGCTTTCTCAAATCATCTTGAAGTGGCTACAGAGGCACTGAGTGGAAAAGAATAGTTGGTTTGGTAGCTGCTAACTACTGGCCCAGATACTCACATTTCAGAAAGTCACCCGGAGCCATAGCAAAGATCTCCTCAGACTGCTAACTTGACATGTAGTGATCATTCAGGGACATTGTACATGTCACTCTGCGCATGATAGGCATGTTTGATTAATATCCATTCCCTCAGTGGTGCAAAAACTAGAATGCCTGTTATCTTTAACAGAAGAGCAAGATTTAGCCTCACTGTCTCCTGTCTTCTCTCACATTAAAAACTAATGCCTTGATTAATGAGTAGTGACACACTTCATATTTTCTTCTTATTCATAAAAATCCGTGCTGGCAAGTTATCTGAAGTAAGTGAGGGGTGTATTTTACTGAGTTAGTGGAATATAAAGGCCTGTGTAAGGCATTTTGTTACTTTAATGAATGCTTATAAATGACTGAAATTATTATGGTTGTTATTGTGGATGTGTACATACTTCTCTCACTTTTTTTTTTTTTTTTCTTTTTTCCCTTCTCTTAGGACCCTGCCTTCCCAATCCATGCCATAATGGTGGGATATGTGAAATTAGTGAAGCATACCGAGGCGACACATTCATAGGCTATGTTTGTAAATGTCCACAGGGATTTAATGGGATTCACTGCCAGCACAGTAAGTTCCACATGGTAAATTTTATTGTATTTATAGATAGGAGCCTTTTTATTGCCTGCACTGTTAAGGATTAATATAGGATCTGGTTTTCTGGAGTATATCAGTCTTTGGCCTTTATATTATGAGCAAGCTAATACCACAGAATGCTGCTGCTTCAGAAAATGATCTGTCTACCAACCCACTGGACACAACAGGACATGATTTGCTATGCATGTTTTAGACCATGGCAAGGACAAGGTAAATGTATTTTGCAGGGATTTAATGCAGAAGCATATTTGAAATAGGAGGACTGTCTTCTTATCTCTATAGTGTTTGTGGGTTTGCTTTGATTAATGCTAAAAAAAAAAAAAAGGGAAAACACCCCTGAAATTTCTGAATAAATATGTCTTCTACATCTTTCTTTACCTATGTCTTTATAAATAATGAAGAAATGTTTTGAATCACAGTATCTACGTTCAAGAGCAGAACCTGCAGACTTGCATAAGATGCAAATTTAACCCTGTTTAACATACAGTTTCTTGATCTGTTTTTAATCTTTATCATTTATTTGGAGAGTATTTCCTATTTTCAGGTCAGTTTTGGAACAGCAGGTCAATAGCCTCATCTTAGAGTGTATAGTTAGAGAAATTACAATGAACCACATGGGGAAAGAAATTTTGGGTGTGCTGGATTTGGCTGGAGCAAAGTTAAATGTCTTCACAGTAGCTGGTGTGGGCCTGTGTTTTGGATTTGTGCTGGAGCCATCATTGATAATTCAAGGATGTTTTAGTTACTGCTGGGTTGTGCTAACACTGAGTCAGGAGCTTTTCTGCTTCTTACTCCACTCCACCAGCAATCAAAACCAATTAGTGAGGGATATTCATCTGCTAGTGATTGAGCAGGTCATGTACTAACCTATAAATGTAGTCTGCATTGTCTGTTACTTTAATAGAAACTGGGTTTTTTTCACATGCAAAGCTCATTCAAAACAAGTGCTTGCCTGAGGGGAAGCTCACAAGAGAAATTTTGGGGTTTCCATTTTGTGCATGAATGGTTCTTAAACCAAGAGCAGCATGGATCTTAAAATCTTATCCTGTTGATGAATTTGGAAGCCAGCTGTTACAGAAGGTAAAAAACTTAAGGAAATAGTCAAGAATCCAGTTCCACTCACATGTAAAAATTAGTTCAGTCATTCAGATCACTGTGACTAAGCATTGAATCCAGCCTACCTGAATTAATTGCTCCATTTAGATACTTGTCTATAATTTGAAATTTCCAGGAACAATACAGTCCAGCCCAGCTAACATCTTCATGTTTGTTATATCCCTTAAATACTCAGAGGAGAGTGTCTCCAAAAACTGGAATTTGCATACTCAATTCCATTAACTTTGGCCACACTCTCAGTTAATTGCATGGGTAACGTGGGCAATGCCACTGACTTAATTCTAGTGAAAATATACAGAAAATATACACCCACCTCCTCCACTGGGAGCATGGAAATGAGTGTCTGCTGTCCAGCCATGGGGATGAGATCGTATGGAAACACCATCACATGGACACATGTGCTCAGTGATGCTCCATCATGGTACTGTCACATTGATGACAAGAGCTGGACATTTCTCTGGCTCTGGTCCAGGGGGTTTTCCAGATGCCTTCGTCCCATCTGGGTCACCATAAACTGATGCCTTGTGAAGGCTGACCTAGAACAGAGGCTGGACAGAGTTAAAGTAGGGATTTATTAAAGGCCTCCATGGACCCACCGTGGGCAGCACAAGAGCCCAGCCAGGGCTGCACTCAAGATGAACCAAAATGGTCACAAAATGCATGGTCGCTCACGTGGTCTCTCACTTTGATCAGTTCTGCTCCATTTGCATCTTGGAGATCATTGTCCATTTCCATCTTTAGCCCACGCAGTCCCATCCTGCTTGTTTTTCTCTCTTCAGCCCACATTGTTTGTGCTCTTGGGCCTGAGATTTGGATCATTTGTCCTTGGTCCCCAGTTAGAGAAGGAATTGCTTTGTTTCCCTGCTCTGTGAAGAGAGCTCACCATCCCCTAACATGAAGCTCAGACCCACACACTAAAGCAGCACAGAATCTGAAAAATATAAAAGCTAAAACCTGAGGCATCAGTGTGGCACAGAACACTTCTTCCATAAAATATCAAGGAGCTGACCTTTGTTAAAAAAGTAAATAATATCACAAGTTCTCATCAAGAAAAACATATTGCTGAGCACGAGTTTTGGATGGAATGCCATCTTTTGTCACCTAATTAATGAGCAAGGAACATACAGCTGGTGCATCACAGAGTGATTCATCAGAGTTGTTTGTTGGGTCCACAGCATCCTTTTAAAAATATCGAGGTATATTGTGTTAGGTAATGATCCTGATAATCAGCAAAGTGTGTTTGTGTCAACTTCAAGACAAGCTGAAGCCTTCACACAGCTGACTCAGGTTCACCACAACCCCAGAAGGTAGCTGAAGTGATTTGAGAAAAGACTATTTTATGTGAAGAGTTATTCTTTGGGGAAGAATGAAATTTAGTCCTTTTGAGATAATCTGATTTAAGATGGGATGATAAATCAGATACCCTATCCAGGTGTTCAGAGGGTCTCTGGGCATGGGAGCTGTGAGAGGCAGCCACAGAGCTCTCTGCAGTCAGGGAGAATTGTGGGTTTTTTGGTGGTGGACTTAATTTAACATTTATATACAATATCACCTTAGCTCAATTCACAGCGTTCCTTTGATACAAATTCCTCTGCTTCATGAAGTTTAACAATTCAATTCTGAACTCACTGTAAATCAAGTAAGAATTCTGTCAAATTTATCATAAAGAGATAAATTAAAATGACCTCATTGCAAGGCACGTCTCTTCTATACTGTCAAGAATTCCAAAAGCCACGTTATGGTTCTCTTGCACAAAGCTTTTTATCTTGGATTTCTTTCATGTCTAATATTCTGTTGCCGAATCAATTAAGCCAGGTGATTGATTTTGCAGTCGAGACACATTCTCAAAGCTGGTATTTTAGCATTCACATCAACAAACACCCTGTCAGCATTTCTGAGATTTGTTGACCTTTTACCCATGTAAATAATTAATATGTAAACTATAAAAGAGATCATTAGCAATTTTACTGACTGTATATTCTTGATTTATTGCAAAACTGATATTAATTTGCTGTGGTTGCCTGAAAAGATTCTGGTTACCCAGTGGCAAAAAAGGAAAAGACTTCCCATTTCAAAGCCCATAAAGTAACCAAAACCAGGAAAGTCTGCCTCAGGTTGAGGACTGGACTGGATTTTGTGCTGATACACACAGTAAATCTGTTCTTTAAATATTACTGCATTATTTAAGAGGCATTTACTTATCTGACTGGAATGAAGATTCATGTCAAGGGCTCTTCTGAAGCAAGGCTGGGAGAGCTGGAGGTGTAGAGAAGGTTCCAGGGAGAGCTCAGAGCCCCTTCCAGGGCCTAAAGGGGCACCAGGAAAGCTGGAGAACTCCCCATGGCTGGGGGTTTGGATCTAGGTGATCTTTAAAGTCCCTTAAAGCCCAAGCCAATTTATGATTCTATTATAAAACAGCCTAGAACAAGTCAGAATCCATGGAAATATCCCCAAAACTGAAATGGACATATTTTTCACCCAAAAAACAAACAAACAAACAAACAAACAAACAAAACCCAAACAAAAAAACCCAAAAACTAAAAACCAAACTAAAAATAATAAAAACTAAAAACCAAACAAGCCAGTCAAAAAAAAAAAACAACAAAAAAAACCAAATCCCCCCCAAAAAATCCAAACCAAATGGAAATAGAAAACCAAAACCACAAAAAACCCCACAAAACCCCTAAAAAGCCCCAAAAAAAAAAAAAAAAACCAAAACCAAAAAAAAACCACCCCAAAAACAAACAAACAAAAAACCCCAATAACAACAACAAAGAAATCCTCTCACAACACAAAAAAAAAACCCAGTTGGAAGATATTTATAGTATGCATTCCTGTGATTATGTAGAGATTGCATACTGGAAAAAGTAGAAATTTGAGACATTAGACACAATATGTGTTACTGGCTGCCACTCAGGTAGCTGAAAGGACAGAGATCCAACCAGGAAAATTTGTGTTTCTAGCAATAAACGGTTCAGATGTAAGGGTTTGATTTGATCTGGAGGATCATTAACTCCACCAGACATAACTAAAATCCTTGAACTCCAAGAATAAGTTACATTTAATAATGTAAGCACGCCCTTCCCAGGTTTTTACTGAGTTCTCTGCTTTCTTCTTCCGCATCATGGACAGCCTGTGATATTCACATGTGCTACACAAATGTGTTGGGAAACTGCACCGGTGGGGCCCTGTGGCAGATTTCCATTGTACCTTGAGGCATCATGCCATCTATCCATGGGACAGTGCCTTTTTCTTGTGGTGCCACAGCTGGAAAGGCTATGGCCACATATTTCTGGCCAGTTGACCTGATGCATAATCTCTACCAGCAAATGCCAGTATACAGTCAAGGAATCTCCTGAGCTGGTAGGGACTCGTGATAACTATCAAGTCCAAACCTTGTCCCTGCATAGACACCTCAAAATCCCACCCTGTGCATCCCTGGAGTGTTATCCAAATTCTCCTGGAGCTCTGGCAGCCTTGGGGAGCCATTCCCTGGGGAGCCTGGGCAGTGCCCAGCACCCTCTGGGAAGAAACTTTCCCTGAGATCCATCCCGAATCCCTGGCCCAGCTCCAGCCCTTCCCTCAGGTCCTGCAGTGTCACAGGGAGCAGAGATCAGAGCTGCCCTTCCTCTTCCTCTCACGGGAAACTGTAACTGTGATGGGTCTGTCCTCAGCCTCCTCTTCTCCAGCTGAACACACCGAGTGCCCTCAGGCGCTCCTCACATGGCCCCTCCACACCATTCACCACCCCCATGGCCTCCTTTGCACACTCTATGACAGTTTAATGCCTTTTTTATGTTGTGGTGCTCAGAACTGCACACAATATTCCAGGTGAGGCCACCCCAGCCCAGAGCAGAGCAGGACAATCCCTCCCTGGCCCGGCCAGCCATGCTGGACCTGGTGCCCTCAGGACAGGGATGTCCCTCCTGGCTCCAGGGCACTGCCACTGACCTTTGTGTTTGGAGGTTGATTTCACAAATGGGATAGGACTGCTGGGGTATGTTCTTTGAGTTTTTATTGTATCATCAGCCTCATGACATAGTTGAGACAATAGGAAGATGGCAAAGCGCATGTACAGCCAACAACAGCCAAAGATTTCTTTGTTACAGAGCATCTTAAAAACTTTCTAGCCAATAGCATATTGCTAAAGCTTACAGACAATTGTTCTAGCCAATCACTAAAAGTACATATACACTTGCTTCACACAATGCTTGCTTGTCTTCTTTCTATTTACAATACATAATACACCATTATTAAGCTTAAAACTTTCTACTATCTTGCTAAGCAAATTTTTCTGCAGTCCTAAGGTCTATCTTAGGCAAGCCTAAAACTCAAGCTGTTGTTTAATGTCCTTGCTTGCTGTACTATTGTAACTTTCTCTACTTCCAGATGTTGCAACTGCAGCTAGTTCTGAGTTTTCTGCTCTTTCTGTTTCTAAGGCCTACTTTTACAACTTTCTGGAAATCATCTTACCTTAACTATTTCCCATAACCAGGACGCCCAGTCCCTTTCCCTGGCACTGCTTCCCAGCCTCTCCTTCCCCAGTCTGTCCACTCACCCAGGGTTGCACCATCCCAGGGGCACAACCACTGTGACTTTTCCAGCTACCAGGAAGGAATTACTGGGAGGGGGGTGCAGAATGTGACACAGATTTTGTGTTAAAATTAATGAGTGCTCTTGTTAAACCACTCCTGGCTGCATTTGTGTGGCAGGACACTCCAGAAACCATTCCACACAGATGGTTTCCATGCAGCTGCCCTGTTTTGAAGACTAAAACCCATTGTTTTCTTGCACAGATGCAGGTTGTTCTAAGCCAGCCATCCCAAGAGCCAAGGGGGCAAATTTAATGTCCCAGTGTGCATGCAGTTACACGACACCACATTTTCAGCCCATGCTCCTCCTGATACACACAAATTATGGTTCCTCCTTTGGAGAAAAATGTCTGTTTGGGCTGTTGTAAACTTTAACATGTTGTTCCTTTTTATTCTGGAGGGGAAGGAGAGGCTAATTTTCATCAAAAGTAACTCTGTGAATAGTTTTAACGAATTATACTGCCAACAAGATACTTACTGGTATAGTAATAAACTCCATAGTACAGTAGCCTGTTAAATGTGTAAGTACATCCTTGTGCCTCTAAGCATTGTAGAGCTGAAATTAGAAAACTATTCCTGTGTTTGACCAGTAACTTGGACAAGAAAGGAAGGAGGAAGGACATATCATTATTAGTTTGTGAAACTTCTAGACTTTACCTCAATTAAAACGTGAAAGAAAGCGGGTAATTTGAAAGATATCTAAGAGAGATCACTAGTAAAGAATATAAAAACAAACAGCCACTGAAGGCTATTGGAAGAAAAGTCAGTAAAATGTTCCCAGAATTGAAGCTGTGTCAGGGGGCTGAAGGAAATGGCAGAACCAACAGGTGTGGGAGCCCCTGGTGGTTTTGTCCCATTCACAGAAGTCCAGGGAAGCTTCTGTGGGGACTGCCTGGAAAAAGGAAATTCTCTAAGGAGGTGAAAAATGACAGGTTTGTCAGCTGAAAATGGAGGACGTTTTGCTGATGGATCCTCTTACAACAACTGTGTGGTGAGATTGGACAACAGTGACACCAATTTTGGGGCATTTGGAAGGAGGTGTTTGTTTCTCTTGAAGTCCAAATAAATTTCATGCTTAAAGCAGTAGGTAACTGAGCTGAGGCCTGCCTCCTACTTGAAGATTTTATTTGGTTCAGTAAGAGCCAGAGATTGCCTTAAACTCCCAGGTAGGAAGTATAATATGCCCACCAATTTTCTTTCACTCTTCCTTGAATTTTATTGTATAGCATTGTTTATTCTTTTTAGCCATACACAATTCAAATAAATTTTTTATTCTTGTTGAGTTACTGATCTTAACAATATCCTCATATATAGTTTCATTGAGTTTCAAAGTCTAATTTTGCTGTATATTGGAAAAAAATCCCTTTTCAATTTCAAACCTGCTGTCTTTCAGCATCTTTTAAATGTTTCATCCTTTATCTATTACAAAACTGGAAGAAAAGCAGATTTTGAATGCTTTTTTTGAATGTGTACACCATTTGTTATTTTGCAGATGTTTGTTTTGCACCCTCTTACTTTTCCTATGCAGCCAGTTAAAATTGTTGCCTTTTCTGTGCAGTTTGTTGGTTTTTCTTGCACTTTTAAATTGTCTCTTAGTGACCTTCTCAAAACCTTCTTTGTTCAGTAGTGTATTTTACAGCAACAGTGACTTATACTAAAGAAAAAGCTGTAAGGTTTATTTGTCAGAAGTTCCTTACATTCTGTATTCTTAATGCAGCATTTTGTTGTTAAATTTCCTTCTGAATTTTTTTTTTCCTGTTTTAACTGTAACTGGGTATGGAGCTGAGGCTTTTCTTAAGCAGGCCTTGGTAAAGGCTGAGTTTCTTTCATAAGGTGTCATAGTGGGAGGAAATAGATCTTCCTCATTGCTTTGGGGTTTTATGGCAATATTAAACAGAGGGGTTGAGTTCCTTCCAACCTAGGCACTGACTGAATTTCATAATGAATGGTGCTTTTAAGAAGATGTGTGTTTCTATGGTGTAAAAGTCACTTAGGATGTCAATAGCCATTATAAACTTTTTTTTGTAGGTGGGTAGATCTGTCTTCCCCTAATTAGTATCTTTTTTAATGAGTATTTTGTTTTGGGTTTTTTTTTTTAAGGCGGAAAGAAATTAATGTTCCAAAAATGCAGGAATTGCTGTTTGATTACAAAAGAGGTTAAATTTGTTCCTGTATTGCATTAAAAATATAGCATATGGAGATGTTTAAAACATACAAGTTTCTCTTTATATTTTAATTAAAAATAAAAAATACTGAATGAAAAGAGTTCACTCTAAATTTGAGAATAGTTATCCCATTGTAATGTCTACATCATACATTCCTCTTTTTATAACAGAAATATTGTAATAAACTATCTGAGGGTGCACTGAGGCCCAGGGGAGAGTTGGTGAACAACAGTAGGGATGTGTATGGTTAGAGGAAGAACAAATTATAACTTTGGCTGGACAAAGCATCTATTTTCCTTTTTTTTTTTTTTTCCCACTTTTTGTGCCCATGTAGGTAGACGCAGCATCCCATAAGTCAATTTCAGCCACTGTGATGGTTTAGTGTCAACACAGTCACGTGAAGTTTTAAAAGAAGAACTGCATTCAGTCTTTGTTGCACCAGCAGTTTTCTTAAATATACACCAGCACATTCCTGTGAGGAAGATAAAGAAATAATTAAATGTTTAAATGAAATCTTGATATTTAATGAGACAGCACTTACCATTTGGAATTTTGTCACACAGAGATGTGGTCTGGAAGCAGCTGTTAAGAAAAAAAAACAAATAAGAGGATGAATTTTGTAATTTAGATTTTTTTCTTGGTTGTATTGTTCTGTTCCTGTAAGACCTACTGTGCTCAGCCATCTGTACGTGTAGGTGTGTCAGGGATGCAGAATTAAAATATTGTATTTTATTTTTATTGTGTTTGTTACTTGTGCTGGCACATGGCTGTGCAGTTCCCTATTACTATAAAAAATACTGGTACTGCTCGTTGAACTAGCTGAAAATTTTATGAGTGGCTTCATTGTTTAAAAATTGGACAATTTACATGGCAGGTTTTTTTCTGAAAAATGAAAGAAGGAAAACAAATTCAGTTATCAAGGCTTGTTTTTATACTACAGACCCAGAGAGAGGTTTGAAGAAGTCAAAGAACTTAGAAGGGGAAGATCCAGGCGTACATTCAGTAGTCTGGCTACTCTCAAAATTATAAGCAGTATTTTTTTGTGTGGATACACTTTTGAGAAAAAGCGTTGTACAGAGGGGGAGAAGGATATTGCATCAGACTCATTGCCTGTGCAAGAAAAACTTGAAAAATCAGTATTTGTGCTTGAAGCTCAGTATAATGATAAAATGGTCTAATGGCAGAAGCCAGTCTGCATCACAAATGAATCCCTTTGTATTTGTAAAATATCTCAAGCAAAACCCACGGTGCTGTCACATTTTCATATGAATACCCAGGATATTCACGTAGTTTGCATTTATTCTGCACTTACTCTTAAGTAACATACAATTATTTCTGTAGATCACCTGGCTGAGAGTTTTAGCTTGAGTCAGGAGCGTATTTTTAAAGAAAATCTCTTGATCATGTCTACTTATCATGTTTTGCTTTGTGTGACAGCAGGCTGAGAGCACAACAACTGGATCCCTGTGAGATTAAAATAATCTAAAAGAAAATAGCCTAGCAGTCTGGAATTCCTGGGATTTGTCATACGGGGAATTTGTGCAGAGAAAACATGCCTGAGACCTGTATAGGGATGTGCAGACATATGTGCACATAAAATTCTGTAAGGCCATGCTTCTTATAATTGTAGGCATAACCTCTGCTTTTCTCAAAGTACACTGAAAACTATAAATAGAACTTGTTTATATTCATTTTCTTATCATGTGCTAAGTGTCTGATGTCATGAGACACACGTGGCTTTCTGTCAGTCATGCTTTGGCTTGAATATTTTTTGTCCTCACATGTGATTTGTCTGATTCTGCCAAAAATAATGATGCCCACCTTCACTGAAAATTTATCCCCATCAGAATTCTGTTTGAATCAGCTCACCAGGATTGTCTGGAAGTGCACAAACTAACTGCACTAAGAGACTTTCAGTGGGATCAGGTCACAGGATGTGGCCAGTGCTAGGTCCTAGAGAAGTGAGGAGATGGGAACATGCAGAGGGACATGAATGGCTGCATTAATTGTGACTGCCCCTGGATCCCTGGAAGTGTCCAAGGGCAGGCTGGACAGGGCTTGGAGCAACCTGGGATAGTGGAAGGTGTCCCTGCCCATGTCATGGGGTTGGAATTAGACATCTTCCAACCCAAACCACTCTGGGATTCTATAAAAAGTGAAACCACCAGCTCTACATTACCAATAAATTCAATTCAGGAATTACATTCAGGAATTGCCCTGTTACAACAAAACATTAACAGTGAATTGATGTTCCCTGGTCCAGAGGTGTAGCACTGCACCATAAAACAGTATTTAAAATGTTATTTAACTCCAAATAACAGGTAACTTTTGTAATCTTGTCAGATCTCATTTTGCCCTCCCCACAAGTCAGTAAGGTGGTATCTGGCTCTGAAAATGTATTCTGTGTGATCCTTTCATGTACCTGGCAGAGCTGTTTATGCATGCAGCCATTACTCTCATGCAGTTTTTACAGTTTACTTAAAAGCAACAGTCTTTTCCATACCAACAATTGTCACTGTTCAAAATAAATTAATCTGCTCCCTTCTCATCCTCTCCAATTTCTATGTCGCTAAATATTTAAGGGAGCTTCAGAATAATTCTGCAGAAGACATACACCAAAATTAGGAAAACAGTGCAAGGCGAAGAGAGCCTTTGCCCAAATGTAAAATTAGGAGTTTAAAATGCTTATTTCTGACTTTGTGATGTCATTGATCATAAAAGAGAGAGAACCTCCTCCCATTTCTCAGCAAAAGTAGAGAATTTTACGGGAATTGTAGCACCCATGCCATTAGGTTTGGTACAGATTTTATGTACAGACTGGAAGACAATTTTTTTTCTTCCTGAACCAGACAGTCATTGATGATGTGGTGGAACTGCTGCATCTTTTGAGGGGAAGGAGATGGGGTCTTCCTTGTCACCTTTCACCACAGACCAAAAGGCAGAATTGGTGATGAGTGTTTCTTTCCTTGTGACTGTAGTGGTTTGACGAGGAAGGAAGTTTCTTGGGAAGGTGGTGGTCAAACCAATCAGTGGCCAGAGGTGAATATTGGCACCTGGGGTGGCCACTAGGAACCTGGACACGCCTTTGAAAACACACAGGGGTTAAAAGCAGAGCATTCCCAGCGGAACTTCCTCTTTGGGTCCAGCGGGGATCAGAGCTGACCTCCCTTGCCCAGCTGTGTCTGGGTGGGGGAGGGGGTAAGCCATGCGGCCGGCCGGGGCCGAGGTAGGCCAGGCCGGAGCCCTGAGGGACCCTGGGGTGCTTTGGGCAGGCCAGGCCGGAGCCCTGAGGGACCCTGGGGTGCTTTGGGCAGGCCAGGCCGGAGCCCTGAGGGACCCTGGGGTGCTTTGGGCAGGGCCCCCCCCAGAGAGAGAGGAACGGAGACAGTCTGTGCCAGCTCCAAGTGTGATATCTGTGCTGGCACCTCGGGCTGAGGAGGAGAAGGGGGAGGGCAAGGAATGAAGCAGGTGCCCAGCCGCGGTCAGCCAGCTGTGGGAGTTAGATGTTCTGGCAGACAGCGGCTGAGATTTTTAACCCCTTCCTGGACAATGGAAGCCACAGAAGCACTAATCCTCCCTAATCTGAAGAAGAGAGAGAGCTAGATGGAAATGAGCAAGTGGAGAGAAAGTTCGAGTAAGTAAGAAAATGTCAGCAGAGGATGGGAAGCGTCCTGGATGGAGGAGATGATTGGAGTGGCTTTTGGCTGGACTTTTCTCTTGCATAGCCACGGGACAGAGCCTATTTCTTTCTATAATTCAGAGACTGTTTCCGGGGGGAGGCGATGGCTGGGAGCCACGAGGAGTGCAGTGTGTCAGAGGAAGATGTGGAAGGAACAGAGATGGATGAGGAGATCTCTGTTCCTGAGAGCCCCAGGCCCCAGGGGAAAGAATATGGGGGGGACTGCTGTCCCAAATGTGAGACTGTCACTCTTCTGGAACTGGGCCAAGCATCCTTAAAAAAGGACACCCAAGAAGCAGTTTGGATCCATGGTCAGTGGTGAGAGCACTGAACATGGAAGGAAGATTTGCACCCTGGCAGATTTTCCCTGGATGGCTGCCAGGTGTGCCGATGGAAGCACAGGAAGGTTCGACCGTGCTTCCGGGGGGAGGCCTGTGGTGCAAGAGGGAGACTCCTCTCTCCTGATGAACTGGGAGGTGGTAGAGTTAGAGATGGTACTGGGTAGAGAATTGAGTGTTCGAGGGGTGGTTGCTGGATTGGGAAGGTAAAGCCTTGACTCATGGTGTTGATGGGAGAAGGTGGGGGGAGGAGAAGTGGTTTTGAAAACTTCCATTGTAGACATTGTGTGTATGTGCATGTTTTTTTTTTCCTTTTCCTTTTGTGTTTATAGTAGGTGTAATAAAGCTTTATTCCTTTACCCCTGAGATGATGGAGCCTGCTTTGCTGTATTTTGGGTCACATCTCACAGTAACCATTCGGGGAAATTTGCTTTCATGGGGGCACTGGCATTGGGCCAGGGTCAACCCATGACAGTGACATTCACCAACTTGCAGTTGTAGATTAAATACAAGATCCATTAACAGCTAAACATACATATATTTATGAGCAATTAAGAGTCTGAATTTGAAAACTATCAGCAAAGAGTAGAAATTACCTCTATGTAGCACACATATGTGCACTTATGCAAGTGCCTCAGACAAATATTTTTGATTGTTTAAATAAATTTATACAGATTGGCCATCAATTGGTACACTTCACCCTGTGTCTGTTAAATAAAGGTACAAGAAAGAAACATTATCATTTGTAATTTCAGAACATCCATCTTTGCATGTCCTAGAACTTGTGTAACGAGTGACATTTTTAAAAACCTGTGCCATAGCCATGTTCACATAAAAAAAAAAAAATGCTACCCTACCCTCACTCTATTCTGAAATGCATAAACAACTACCTTTTGAAGGGATAAAATTTTTCTGAGATGTATGAAGGGAGATAGTACTAATTTACTGATTTGGGTTCAAAATCATTGTGAAAATAATTGGATATATTGCCACGTGATCACTTACATTCTTTCAGCAAATCATCCAGTTGCTCCAATGCTCCATAATTTAATTTACTCCTGAAGTTGAGATTTTTGGAGCATTGCTTGTAATGAAAAATGATTCACTAGCTGAATCACTTTTTAATAAGATTTTTTTTTCTTTTCCTCAACTGCAGTTTAAATGATTTGTCAAATGCTTGTTATATAAATAACAAATTATTTTAATAAGGTTCATTGGAAACGCCAGGAATAGTTGCCCTGAAGATGTTCTTCTACAGTGTAAAATTAAATGGTAAGTTACTTAATGGGACGAAGGTTTTCATGCCAGTATTCATTAAAAGTAATTAAAAATGAAAAATCTACTTCAATGCATATTAAAACTTTTAAAGTAACAACTCCTTTAAAACTAATAAGGAATGTCCTGGCTGGGCAATTGCAAAATTCCATTAGATTAAAATTACCTCAGATGAAAAGTTATTAAATAGGCATTTAAACAGGTAAATAGAAGATGAGGAAATACTGACTAGTCCAGTGTTGGAAGTATGGCTCCACAGAGAACATTGTAATAACTTTCTAGTGGCTATAAAGAAAAAATAAATATTTTGCATAATAGAGAGTAGGTACCTATGCAGAGTATAATTTCACTGCATGGTCTATTTTATGAGAGCTCTCAGAATTGGAATAGGGATGAAAAAGTATCTAAAAATACAAAAAACCTCTTGTTAACAGCACAAGCTATATCACTACTGTGGTAATCATACTTGTAGTGCCCTGTCTTATTTTAAATCCTTTGAAGTAGACAACTTAAAGTGGAAATGTATACTGGAATACAATTAATTGTCTCTTTTCCTTAATTATTTTTTAATTATTATTTTTCCAGTAGTTTTACATTTAATCCAAACATTCTGAAATCTGTGATTATAGTTACTATTTTGTGGAAATGAAGTCACTTCAAAACTTTAAATTTAATTAATTAATCTTTAAGTGAGGGTAGCATAGGGTAAGTGCCACTATAGAATGCAAAGAAAAGTGGGAAAACACTATAGATAATAAATTGATTTTAAATTGGATTTCTAAATACATGCCACTATTCATTCACTGCTACTATAACAGAATAACTATAACTATAATATTGAACAGAAGTGTAAATTGTAGGTGGAAAAGTTGCAAAATTAACTGGTGGAGAAAGAAATTAGTCATCATAAAAAATGCTGGTTTGTCTAAATTCAGGATTTTACTTACCACACCAAATTTAAGAACTTTTTAATTAAAATAAAACTTAAAAATAGTCTTTACTTTTCATTTTCTCAGAGCCTGGTTTTTTTTACAAATCAAACTGAAGAGGATCATACTATATATTCCAATTTTCCTGAAACAAGTTGACCTAGATATATTTTAGAACCAATAGGATGGGAAAAAACACTGGATTGTTACCAGCTAGCGTGAAATATCTTCTTTTTTTTATTATTTTTTAAGAAGTCTAGTAACATAAGTATATTTAAAAATGTGCCAACTAGAATTTTTAAAGCAGCATAAGAAGGGATAAAATTGCTCTGAAAAAAGAATGTAAGAATGGTTGAGAAGCAGTTTCTGGAGAAATTCTAGACTAGGAGCTCCAGGATAATATAATGTAAAATATTTGTACTGAATGTTTCAGGAAGAATCCTAACAGACAGCCCTGTGGTGGATTATCCTGGAAGACATTTACCGCAGTATTTGTACCAAATACAGGAGGAGGAAAACTTTATCTGGAATTAGGAGAGCAGGGGTATTGCAATGTTGAACCTCTAGGGGTGGGTGAGCAAGAGGTCTGTACTTTTTTTGTCTCCAGTGTAAAGCAGTTTTCCTGTCTTTCTGAAGATCAGATAATAAGGATATCTGAATAGTAAATCCCTTCAGCATGACACATAACACTTGAAATTTCTTGCAGGTTCTTTTGGCACAGTGTTGTTAGAGCCTTCTGTGGTGAGGAAACTGGCTATGAAAAAGCAGTGAAAACCCCTGAATTCTAGCAGATGTCCTGTGTTCAATGTCAATACATCCAATTCAGATTTAATAATATATACTAAATTACTGTATTTCACAGGAATATGTCACATTCTTTTTAAAAGTTTCACACCAGTGTTGAGCCAAACATGTGCTAGTCCTTGTTTTTGCATAATCCTAATTAAGTCAAGGATCAGTTATAGCTGAAGTTACATTTATCTGTTTACATAAATTACAAACAAACATTCATTTGGAACATGTTAGAGACCTTCTTGAATCTCTAATTAAGATTATTAAAATAAATTATTATCTTGACAATTATTTATATGTTCTGTATCTTTAGCCAAAAATTGAAGGTCATCCACTTGTGTTTTTTCTGATGCATTTTCATTCTGTTTAAACACATTTATTTACTTATTTTTTATTCTCTTTCTAGGGAAAAAAAAACAAACCAGCAAGTTAACCTAATTTAGGAGATCTTTACAGTTTAGGCTTATTTTTATAAACTATGAATATGAGGAAGAATGCTTTGATTTGGGGTTTTTTTGGTAAATATTTTAACAAAAATGTCCTGCTCTTAAAGAAGATGTGTCTTTCTATATGTGAATTGTTGTAATCCTTCAAATTTTATCATTATCACTGAGTAGCTCACTGCTAAGATAATTTTATTAAATTTCAGTTTCTCATGAGCCAGAATACTTACCAAATAAAACCAATATAATTTCATTCTTTTCAATGTAGCTTTGCCATTTAGTATGTCTTAAAAATATTTGGCACTTGAGCAATTTGGTGTAAATAAAAAATAAGAGTATGTAAGCTGAATTTTCTGAGCCTAAGAAATTCATAATAAAGTTTGACTATCTGAAAGCTCAAGTTTAAATGATAACAAGATACTACAAAATTATGCAAGCAAGATCATACATTTTGTGTGACCTTATTGATGTAGTATTGACTTGTGTAATCAAATCATTCAGGATCAATATACAAAAAAGAAAAGATACCTAGAATGCCTTTTTAAAATTCTATAAAGAACCATCAAACATCTACAAGAATAGCTTAGCAAACCCCAACTTAAATATAATTATTCCATATTAACTTTTTGTCCACGTTATATAACATCAGCTTCCAAAAGTAAAGCTATTTGAACACATTGTCAGCTCTATAAAAGTTTTATTTTGAAGTAGAACTGGGTAGGGAAGTATCTTGGGTTTTCTTAAAAAATATTGAAATCTGTGGCACAGGAGGGAATGTGAAGTTACTCAGACTGGGAGATGATCTTTATACAGTGTAGGGCTGTGGCCCTTCACAGAAGCCAATTATGAAACAAACATATTTTTTTGTTCCTAAATTGTATGCTATATGGGGAAGAAAAATATTTGCAATATTTGTAAAGAATAACTGGATTTTGTTAGATCAATTCTCCTCATAAAGGCCATGTTGGCCTCCAGTGAAGACTCTTGAACATAAATTCAGTTTCTGTGATGGGCCAACCAATTTATCATGATAGAAGACTGATTTTAAAACATGACCTAAGGTCGAGCTGAGCAGCCTGAGTGTGATCCAGAAGGCAGAATGAGAACAAAATCAAAATATAAGGAAGGAATGTTCTGGTCAGCAGGAGAGAGCTTCAGGAAGCCTGCATGGCAAAAGGCAGTCCTGGACCAGAAACAAGGGCTCAGGTGGCGGGAACCAGGAATTTGGGCTGTGAAAAGAACAAACAGGCAGGGGACAGGAACAAGACACTGGTGTGACCTCACAGGTAAAGCACAAGGTGTGTTGGCCAAAAAAAAATGCAGTTAAATTGATCTTATTGATCCCTTCTTCAGAAAAAGTCAGGTTTGTACCAGGTAGCTTGCTGAAGGACTCAAATGACTTTACATAAGAGTTAATTTTTTTATTATGACAGCTGCATAAACTAAATACCCATTTCATGGGTGGTGATTTTTCAGGAAAGTATGTGTAACTGTATTTAACAGGTAAAACCTAAAATGAGGGCTAGGCATTTTTAATTACATTACATTTGCAAGTACTAGTTTTTATTAGTGTTTTATTAAATACTTAGAGGATTAAATAAGTGTGTCTATATATATATATATATATATATATGCTTTGATGCATTTTATATATATATATATAATGTATCAAAGGAAGTCAAAAGCACAGAAATCTGCCTCTTGATGGTTTTCCAAGTCACTGACATAGCCAAGTCCTCTATTACTTTCCTAGTTTCTGACAATGTAGTTTTGTTCCAGGGTGCACCACAACTTCACACCAGGGTGAAGCACAAGTTTGCTTCAAACAGAAGTCTGCTTAATAACTTTGTGATTATGGATTGATATTAGAAGATAGGAAATTTAAATTTAACCATCTGCAGCATAAAAAGAAATCTTAGCATAGCCTTTACTTCCTAATCAACTCTCTCAGACCTTCAAGCTATTTCTTTCAAGGAACAACCTGTTTTCAGAAAATTTCAGTTTTCCTGTTCCTGCATCACCTGGAATTTCAGAATCCCTCTTCAGCAGAGAAATCATGAGAGGTTGGGCATTCAGGTTTTTTGAGGCTGGGGCTTTTGGGGTTGTTTTCTTTGGGTTTTTAGATTGGTTTGGTTTGGGGGTATTTTTGTTCTTATTTGCTTTTTTTTGTTTGTTGGGTACTGCAGTTCCACTTGGTTTTCTTTCATTTTCTTTATTGTTGTTTGTTTGTTTTCTGTTTTTTTATCTAACCTGGATATTATCTAGAGATCCAGACTCTCCCTCTGCCTAGTGATGAGTCCTTTTCACTCAGTGTTTATCAGTTCTACCACCTCCCTCTGTGAGGAACTCAGATTTCTCTGGCAGCACCCAGGTCTCTGTATTTCATTTTTTGCAAAGCAAAAGGATCTGCCTTGCAGCTAAGACCTAACCTTACCCGAAAAATCATGAGGATCCTGCAGTGATTTTACTGTGCATTATTAATTTACATCAAAAGAAAACATTTATCTTTATGTAGGCAGGTTATGTGGTCAGTGAAGAATTAGAATCTGATAATTGAAAGAGAGTTTTCTGTATGAATCTTTATTGCTTGAAGGAGCAACTTCTCAAGAAACTCTGGTATTTTAAAATTTCAACTTGTCATGGTAATATAACAAAGTTAACATTTTTCAGAAGGAAGGAACACACCAGCTGGTGTAAAGTGTGGTATCAGAATTGGCACATCTGGGAATTTGAACATAATCTCACCACAATTCATAGGAATCACCCTTAATTAAGTATTCTTCATCTGCGTGTTCAGTCAAATGAAATAATAACAAGAAAATATACAGTTCTGTAGAAATTATTATTTAACCCATGTTCAAGAATGTTTTTTATTCTTTAACATGGTTTAGTTGGTTTTCTTTTCAACTAAATGAGTCAGACATGATGCAATGACCAATCTTTCCTCATTCATTCATCAAATATGACATATTTGTTTGACCTGATGGGACTGAAGGTTCTGAAATTACTGGGAAAAATCATTGTAGAAGCCAGGTAACAAAGATAATAACTAACAACTTCCATCTTTCTACTCTGATCATTGCTGATTGCTCCTTGGGGATGGAATATGAGGATTGCTTTAAAAGGATGTGGTGCTCCAAGCTCGGTTGATTTTTCTCCATTACCACACAGACAATATGGAATATTCTGGAAAGCTTTGCATTTTCTCCTACATATTTCAACAGGAACGGCAAAGTAGGAAATAAAAAAAAATCTTGAGAAGATATTGTCTTTAAACAGAAAAGCTTTTAAGAGAATAAATTACCACCTTCTTAGTGGGAGATAGTTCATATGTTCACTTAATGTTTTTTAGTTCACAATGACCTTGGGTTTTTTACCCCACAAATGTGTTAGCCTGTATTAAAATGATGAATAACCTGATAAAAATGTAAGGTTAATGGGCTTTGCTTAAAAAGGCAAATAGGGAGCTGAAGAGTCTTGTTAAATTTTATAAATACATATAAAGAATTTAATTTAGAACTGAGCAGGTCTGCTCTTTGGTCATTTCCCTTGGCAGGTTTTATTTCTTGAACTCTAAGCTGTTACTCCTCTTGTTCATTTTTAACTGAAAAAATTCAGCTAACTCTAAAGTTTTATTATGCCAGTATGTAATACCTTTATAAGCGAGAAATAGAAAAACATGCGGGGTTAACAAGAAGCCCAGGGATCCATTTCCATCATCAATTTTAGCATAAAAATCTGAAAACTTTCTGGTTCAAACAATTGAAACTAGCCTTCATATTTCACTGAAGAACGGTCTCTGCATTTCTGTTCACAGCAAGGGGAAGATTCTCCTATTCACTGTATAAAACACTGATTTTTTTGAATACAGATTCCTGGAAAATTAAAAAAAAAAATCAAGTTGGAAGTACAGAAGTCACATACTCAAACTATCAAATATCAAGCAACTTTTTTGACAGAACTGAATTCTTCTTCTCCTGAGCAAAGCCATGTTGCATAAAATTCAGACATTTTTGTAAAATTTTTTTAATTTGTGGATACCAGAAAAAAAAAAAAAAAAAAAAAAAAAAAAAAAAAAATTTAATTTTGGGGGAAAAACAAAANNNNTTAAAAAATTTTTTTAATTTGGGGAACAAAAAAAAAAAAAAAAAAAAAAAAAAAGAAGAAAAAAAAATTTCATTTTGGGGGCAGAAGCAGATTCAATACAACAGCAAGGAGCATTACTTCAATTCCCAGTGATTTCCCATATTGTCTACCATGTCAGCTACCATATTTACCACGCTCTCTACCCTTTTAAAAATATTTAACTGCAGATATGCAGTCTTTTTGGAAAATGGCATATAGAATCTATGCAACATTTCTACTCCATTCAGAATAAATATAAATGTGGAGACTGAGAAATTTAAGTATGATGTATCAATATAATCCCCCTGCCTGTTTAATGTTGACTGAAAAATTCTGTGTCACATTTGAGGAAAGGAATCTGATATTACACTTAAGGTTGCTACATTGAAAAACACAGGGGAGTTTTATTCTTGCTGTTTGACAGAGTGTACTAAAAAGAAAACTCAAGTGAGATTACTCACCTTTTCTGTCTTTTGAATTTAATGAAATTTGCTGACTTCTAGATTGAGTTATTAGTTTCAATTTGCCCACTAACTCATTCACAGAAAGGGAATTTTTTAGATGGTTAAACAGCCTTGTCAATTAGATGTTTAATGAATTAAAATAAACTGAGACACATCCTTAACTGGCATCTGTTGATAAAAAAGTAGCTACATTCCTTGAAGTTGCAAGAATCTCTACTGATTAGTCCATTAGAACTACTACAATTTGGTTTTTTTGGGGTTTTTTTTCAGGCCAAACTTTGGGCCCTGAAAAATAATCTGGAAGTTACAGTGGAAATCATTGAGCAAAACTTTGAATTATATTGTACTACAAGACATAATAATACTTCTCTCTTTTTTATTTTTTTTTTTATCTTTTTTTTCAGTTATTTTAAACATGTGCTTATTGCTTTTGCCATTTCTCTGCTAATCCTGGCATCCTTTTGTGTGCTTCCTGCAGATGTGAATGAATGTGAAGCTGAACCCTGCAGGAATGGTGGAATCTGTACAGATCTTGTTGCCAACTATTCCTGTGAATGTCCAGGTGAATTTATGGGGAGGAACTGCCAACAGAGTAAGTACAGCACTGTTTAAAAACCATTATTTTAAAATAATATAATATGTTATTTTTAATAAAATAATATTTTATTTTAATAATAGAAAATATAAAATTATATTTTTTACAGGAAAAACAAAACCAAAACACTTTAATGTACTGTGGAAATACTTCTTTACACATAAAGAAACCTCAAAATAGCCATCTTATTCCCTTCAAAACTGATGGAATTTCAGAGACCAAATCTGTCACACATTCAAGTAAAGCATCTGATATGATGGAAACATTTGCAAAATGTGTAATAAATACCTATAGTTAAACAATAAGTAAAATAATGTAATGTTGAAAAATTCAAAAGATTTATTCAGGCTGGGGTTTCATCTCGTCAAATATCCTATCTTCAGCAATGTTATTGGCAGAAATCAACAACTGTAGAAACAGGGCAAAAATATCTGTTATTTGCTCTGACATGTCTCTAGCCTCTGAAATTTGGACCACTGCTTTGTGGGGAAGTCATTAATAGAATTAACAGTCATTAATGGATTTGTCCTGGGAACAATCTCACATGATTTCTTCAATAGCATTGGCTATGGATGCACCATGAAGGTCTTATTCCTAAAGTTCTTCATGTATGATAGACTAGTTAATCCTGAAGACCAAAAATAACAAAAATAAAATAAACTGCTTTGGCACAAAATGCAATATACCTTAACATTTAGATATTAGAGGTTGTTGGGTTTTAAATACTGTAAAGATGAAATCCTGTGTGTTTTAGTCAAACAAAAGATGTTAAAATTATGGTATTGTGGATAAAGCTAATATAGTTCCAATGTATATTACCATAAAAAGAAACAGGAAAGTATTTGACAGTTGGCTTTAGCAGTGTTGGGTATTACATTCAAAATACCTGAAATACTGGGCTAATTCACATTGAAGAATGGGAGCTTCTAGTGCAAGGAAAATCCTATTTCATGTAGCAAAAAAAGAGAAAAGCTGTTACAAGGTGAATCATAAATAAATGAAACCATAACAAAGCTGAAAATATTATTCTTTTTCCTGCATTCACATCGTGGATGTATGGGGGAGAACAGAGAGGAAAACAGGATGGACCAATAACAACAAATGTTTATTTGAAGTGGCTTCAGTGAATTCCTAGATATACAAAGCAGAAAAAAGATTTGAGGCACTTAACATAATGTGTATGTAGTTCTAGAGAGGAATAAAAAATGAAGATGTGCTTTGAGAAAGTCACAGGTCTCTGTAAAAGAATTTATTAAAAAAAAACCTTTTAAAAATTCTTTATAAAAGAATTTATAAAAAAACTCTACCTGAAAGAATTTATATATATATAAAAAAAAAAAAGTCTATTACAGTGTTTTTCAGAATTTGCTGGTGAAGCAATTCATGCATTTCCTTATTAGGTGCAATTGAATTGTCATTTGAAATTCTACCAGGAACCTCATCCATCTCTTCAGAGTTTATCCCTTCTGTATTTTGGCTGCATCATGAGCACTGCTCAGATAATAGATCACATAAACCCAATTTCCTGTTTTGCTGGAAATGGGGTAGTCAGAGCTATTACTTAAGTGATCATTGCATTTCCTGAACCATCATCTGTTATTTTATATTCATTTTCTTTTAATAGATGTATATGTAGCAATATACAAAAATAACTTTGTGTGTGAAGTTGCATATCTCATATATTAAACTGAATTAAGTTTTATGTATGTGTCTATATAAGCACAGGCACACATTTCTGGTTTTGAGGGCATATAAGAGAAAGTATACATATGTACAAAAAAATTGAAATTTTCCAGTTTATTGAAATAGTGAAAGAACTCTGAGGTTCTATTGCAAAATATGTTATCCACACTCTGTCTTTCTGGGTCTTATCTTGAAGGTTTCATAAGGTGTAAATATAAATATATATGGTTTACCATCTCTGTAACTTGCACATTACCATCTTCTATACCTGGGTTTGAAAATACTTTTTTTTTTTCCCCATTAGAAGTTTGGTTATGTCATCCCCCTTAATTACATATTTACAAGTAGTTATTACACATTCTAATTACACCATCAAAGTTTTACATATATTTACAGTAATCATACAATTAAATACTGTTATGCTAATTATGTAAATTACTGACTGCTGTCTCAGAATTACCTCACAACGCTCAAAGATTCCCGAGTCACATCACAGAATATATATAAAATATCCTAGATGTAGAATAAAAAAACTGCAAAAGTGCATTATACAAGCTGCTTTTTCAGTATGCATTTCTAATAATTTATCTAGTTTGTTCTAGCCCAAATATCACTGCTCTGCAACAAGGATTTGTCATGTTACTCATCAGCCTCCTGTACTTTGTGTCAGACTGTTTTTCCTACACCACCACCTACGTTTTCCCTCTTTTTTAATTCCACCATTTGGTTTCACCACAATTAATTCCTCTTAGACAATATCCTAAATAATTCCGTTCCATTTTATCTAATGTGTAGCACTTTTCAGGTGTGAGACAACTGCTGTGCTACACCCAAATCCTGGGACCCTTGTGTGACACCCACCCCAAATCCTTCTGAGTAGTCCCAAAAGCCTCTGAAAGAACTAGTGCAGCTAGTCTCAGCTGGCTTGAGAAGGAAAGGGTTGAAACTGAGTACAAAAATTACATTTTAACCATGTTTGGACCACCTTGACCATCCTCTGAGTCTGTTTCTGGCATGGATGAGATTCAGAATTGTGTATATTCAGGTTCTTTCTTTTCTTTTCTTTTCTTTTCTTTTCTTTTCTTTTCTTTTCTTTTCTTTTCTTTTCTTTTCTTTTCTTTTCTTTCTTTCTTTCTTTCTCTCTTTCTCTCTTTCTCTCTTTCTCTCTTTCTCTCTTTCTCTCTCTCTTTCTTTCTCTCTTTCTCTCTTTCTTTCCTTCTTTCTCTCTCTTTCTCTCTTTCTCTCTTTCTTTCTTTCTTTCTTTCTTTCTTTCTTTCTTTCTTTCTTTCTTTCTTTCTTTCTTTCTTTCTTTCTTTCTTTCTTTCTTTCTTTCTTTCTTTCTCTCATTAGCTATGGCTGGTTTTAGCAATTCAGGCATAAATGGTATTTAAACCAGCTGCTTCTCATTTCTGGAAAGCACAGGATGAGGCAAAATCAGGGTAAAGTGGAGTGTGAGAGCACTGACAGCCTCAAAACATGTTCATCCATTCTGGAATGAGCTTATCAGCCTGTTAAGTGACACTTCAACAAACATCTGGTATTTACAGAATCTGCCTGCAGATGTTTAGCAAACACAGAATGGGAAGAAAGCACCTTTCCACATCTTCTGAATGTAAAATTTAAGCCATATTAATTCCATATTACTTCCCAGATTTCTAAGGCCTCAGAATTTCCTTGATGTAGCTGCATCTCCTTCTGCTCTCCCACTCTCTGCACCAATTTCTTGCTCCTATGCTGAATTCAAACTATCAATTATGATCACATTCATTACAGCTTTCCTTAGTCTTGGAGTGTCCATAAATAAAATACTGCCTCCAAGACAGTTTCTCCTGTGGTCAGAAGGTTTTTATGATTTTTTTTTTTTTTTTTAATTTGTGGATCACAACATTCTCTTGCAGGCACTTGTTAGGCTGTTTGCATTATTCAGTGCAAATCCGTATTGTTAAAATCTCCCATGATCAGTGTGGGTGAAGAATTGCAGTAATATGTGAGCAGTTCCACAGGTGACTTTTTGATCACTTTCCCTTCCATTTTAATGTTTTTAATCAAGCAGATGGTACCAGGCAGTGGACAACTTACAATTCCATCACTGTGCATCGCGGAGCTGTGTTTTGCTAAATGCCAAGAGTTGCTGCCATTAAAGCATATGGCAAATTTTCCCATGCTTTTTTCTTTAAATATCTAGATCAAAATAGTCACTATAAATATTTCTTTACATATACTATGGCTCCTTCACCTTCTTTTCTGTGGATTCAACATGCCCATATGTAGGAGAACTGCATTCAAAGCAAGTGCACCAATTTATTTGCCTGGCATGTCAGAAATCCTGCTAAGCAGTGTACCTCCACCTTGTTTTCATTGATTTCCTCTACTTTTATGGTTTAGCACACTGTTGTGTTTCTATTGCTCTTGGTTGCCTCCTGCCTTCCTCTCTGTGGAAATCAAAGTGGCATTTTCTTTCCATTCACATGAAAATGCCTGTCTTTTTAACTTAAAAAATTATCTGAAGATCTGATAGATCTAGGCATAAAGAGATGTTCAAGACTTCTGATTACATGCAGCCTTATACACCCTGACTAGATGGCTTCATCCAAAGCACTCTAATGCATTATGATTTTAGAGTTTTCCTTCTGTCAAAATAATTCCCAGGGCATGACCCTGAAGCTGGCATGATTTGTGGTGTAGGATAAATAACTTGTTTTACAATATCTTTTCTAATAAACCCTTATTCCTTTTCATGCCATCTGTATTTCACTTGTGTGTCCTCAAGGCAGTGTTGGGTCTTTTTGGCTTCAGGTGCTTGTCCTTTGAACTCCTCTGCTTGATACTAACAGTCTTGGGTGAATTTTGGATATCTCTGTCTTACAGATCAAGTTCTGACCACTCCTGGCCCAGCAGGGTCCAGGGTTGATAAAGCCTCCATGCTTAGGTTCAGAAAAACCCTACTCAAAACAGACATAAGGGCATAAAAAGTGCACAGACAAAATGAAACTATTTATGAAACATTAAAAAGCTGTGTTTTCTGGGAGAAAGCTTATTGCTGAGTAAAATTTTGCCTTCTAGGAAATCTGTGTTTTCAAAATATGGAATCAGAATTTCACCACTTTCTGAAATCGTTGAACGTGGTTAGGGGCTTTCTGGTGAACTCAGCTCTTGGAATTGACCTATTAAAATTAAGCTGGTAGCAACTGAATGGTAAAGGAGATCCCATTGCATATATGCCTTATTTCCAGATTACCTGCTGGGGAACCTTGGTTTCAAGGCCTGAGATTCTTTGTTCATCTCCAGTAATGTCTTGGTTTAAGAAGACAGGTGTCTGCTAAGGAAGGCAGAAAAAGGAAAATGTAAACCCCCTCCCTCTGAATTATTATAATTTTGAAATTAAGGGACTCTCGGGCAAAGACATGGGAGCAGGAATAGCAGTTGTTTATTAGGGAAGAGAAATTTTTAAAAATAAAATAAATAATGAAGTAATACAAAACAACAGTGCCAGAGTGAGAACCGGCCACTGACACTGTGGGTCAGGGTGGTGGCAGCAGTCCCATTCCATGGTGGCTGCAGCCCTCCTGCAGTGCCAGCTGTGGTTCTGGTGGAGCAGGGATCCTGGACAAGGGTGGAGTTTTCCTCTGAAGCTCCAGGGGTGCTGGAGATGGGCCTGGTCTCCCTCTGGGAATGCAGGGGAGAAGAAAGCTGCTCCTCTGGGAATGCAGTGGGCAAAGGCTGCTGGGGTGTTCCCAAAGTCAGATTGGATCCAGGTAGGAATGCTTGGCTCCTCCCCTGGGCGGTGCTTCTCCCAATGGGATGATGGAATTTTATCAGCCATGCAGGGCCACTCACTGGCCATGAACAGAAGATAATTAATCATTAATGGCCCATGAACAGGAGAGATCTCCTGGAGGGAGGATTGGTTGAAGAGATAAAGAAAACTGCCCAATGAACAGGAGATAACTGCCCCACCTCTGACAGATGGCAAAGAGAACACACACCCCCATTTCCAACCTAAGGCAAGTAAATACACTGAGCTTGCAGTGATCTACTGTGAAACCCTTCACCTGCCAGGAATCAACACAGACTCGAGTTCCCTAAATTACTGATTATCATAAAAATCTGTCAATGTCATTTAGGAGGGCATACTCTTCCCTACAGCTCAAAATACCAGTTTGACTAATTCTGTGATTAATGAATTATGAAGTTTGAGTTTAAGCTTATTCTTGATTGTTTTGAATGTGTGCCTGTTTCATGATCTCAAATACTGGTGTTAAACATAAAGTCAGAAATCATTGAAATACAAAGCTGGACAAATATACTAATGAAGGGGTGGCAAGGGGAAAAAAAAGAAGATAATTAATAAATCAGATCAGTTCTTTTATCCTGTGAACTTCACAGCCACACAGGTATTGGTACAAAGGAATGACAGGGGAAAGAGGCTGGACATGAAATCAAAGCTTAACACCAGTTAAAAAATTTTAATCAAAGCGTGGTCTAATCAAGAATGTAGAAACTCTTTAATTAATTTTTAAGGCTAAGAGAAGAGTTTATTTAAATTTTAATATTTTTCTTGCTTAGTTTCACTTCAGAGATCATAAAACTTAAAAGCCAGAGTTGTCAGTTTATTGTCAGCAGAGGATAATTTGGTAAATATGTGCATTCTTGCTAGTCATTATTTAGATAACAAGTTCAGGAGACTTCCATGGAAAAATTAAGGAAGTTTTATAGATATGCATATATTTGTGTGCATGTGTAGATGTAGGTATAAAAAATTATTAATCATCGAGAATTAATTTTTTAATGTCCTCAGGGTACTTAATTTGTCATTCACATGATATCCTTGTGTATTTATGGGATTATGTGGGGTTAATATCATACACAAGAAGTAATGAAAAAAAAAAATTATGCATAAAAGAATTTTATCCATTTAATATCAAGTTAATAGTACTAGTGTGAGCTCCATGGATTACAGAAATATCTCGGAGCAGAAACATAGATCTTTGAAAGTGCAGGAGGGAGAATTTTTACATGTCAAATGTGACTTTAGGCCATGTAATTCAACTCAACATCAGTTGAGGACATAATTTGTCCTTTTCTGCCATAAGAACAGAAGCAAAAATTATTTCAAAAGTTGAATTCCTCCTTGAAAGACAGGCTAATATCAGTAATAAGAATTATGCTTTATGCACATCTTAAACTATTTCAGCTAATCTTGAATGTAATGCAATTCCTATATTTGCATTGGACAAAACCCCTCTTGAGCCTCTTGCTGAAAATGATGATTTTTGCTGAATCTGCACCACTCTGTGAATGTTGTCTGGCAGGCATTTCTGCTTTCATTTGGTATGAAAGTGCAAAGAGGCAGAAAATGTTATAGAAACGACAGAACACGTTGTTAACATTGAAATGTTCTCCCAGGCATTTCAATGACCTAGTGAGAAATATTAATCAAACTCCAACATTTCTAACACTGAGCCTTCAAACAAAGCTCCACCCTGGCTCTTCCACTGGGGACTTTCTCCGTCCAGGCATCTCGTGCAGGGCACAGAGGTGTTTGCAAAGCTGGGCTCAGCAGATCAGAACTATAGTTCTCCTGTTCAGCACAAAAGAGAAATGAGACTGATCTCTCCATGTTTGATGTTGAAACAAAGTCCTAAGCCCCGTGCCTTCAGGTACATTTTCATCTTGCTGCACTGGCACTGTGCAGAAACATCTCCCTTTGAAAACTAATTTCTCAATGTCTTGTTTTGATTAGGCGGGGGAGGATTCAATCTTTACCTGGCAGAAACTCAATGTAAAATACTCAGGCAAGCCCTGAAGGAATCCAATAGGAATATTTTAAATGTGTAATTGTTTCCTTACTCCATGAGTCATCAAGTGCAATAACAGCTTTTTTGTGGTGTCAAAACCCACAATATTAACTCAACCCTGCATTCAAACCTATATTGTTGACTTTAGATTGAGCCACCTTGTTCTGAAAACTTTCTTTCCGTGTTTTCTTACTTTAACCTGTGGATCTGCTTTTCTAAAGGGTTTGTGTCATTCTTGACTCAGTCACCTTCAGTAAAAACAGGATGGAGTCAGGGATACCTTCTCCCTCTTTTCCTACTGAGGGAGCACTGTGAATTTACCTTTTTTACAGAATCCTAGACAGTCACAAAAAGTAGGGGAGAAAAAAAAATCCTCATCTTATAAACATGATCCACTGTTCCTTTGTCAGAAGAACTTTTATGTGTATTTTTATGTGTGGCAAAGCCTATGACAATGAATATTTCAGTATTTCTAAGCCTTAAAAGAAAAATTACAGCACTCCATTATTCTCAAAGTAGCCCCTATAGCTCTTAAGTTCCTGGTCTGGTCAATAATGCACATTCTTTTTTTATGTCCTCACAGAAATGAAAAATAATTTGCAGGTAAAAGATTGGTACTATAAAAGAAATAAAAGCTGGACTGTAGACTGTGGAAGGAAGCTCAAAACAAATCACGGGTTATTATGACCAAAAAAAGCCTCATGAAGTATAAGATGAAAAACCAGAAATTATTATAAACGCATGAAAAGGGTTATATATTAAACTTAAACATATAAGGGTATATTAAATATAAAAAATTTACAGCTGCAGGTGGTTTAAAAGAGTTCCCAACAGCCAAGTCACAGGAACATTTTGAAATACCTTATTTCAAGGCTCATTATATAAGATATTGGGTATTTATTTCCAAATAGATTGATTGGGGAGGGTGGCTTGCCATAAGAATTAGTCTGGTCTTCTTTGCTGCTACTCTTTGGAGGACACAGGAATCATCAATTTGAGTAAAATCATCTTCAGGGCTGTTACAAACTCCTCAAAATGAAACTGTCTCGAGCTCGGCAGTAGTTAACAAGCCAGGCATGAACTAGAATTACAAGTGAGCATGGCATAAACCTTGCAAAACTTGGAGTTTGGAAGCTGGCTCACATTTTGGAGTTTCATTTAGTCTTGGAGCTCAAACCAAGCTGTGAAACATGAAAATCCATATGAACTACAGGGGGGAAAAAAAATTATAAAAAACAGAACACAGTTACACAAGCCCTAAACAAACTAAAATCTCCACCCTCAGCACAGCTCTCTCACCTGCAGCTTTCAGGAGGGGAAGGAAATGAGAAATGTGGAGTGCTCAGCTTCCCACTGAGGGAAGGTTTGCAGCTCCTGCTGCTCTGGACAGACGGACAGTCTGGCACAGCCACGGTGCTGGGCACTGGTGCAGCCACGTGTCAGGGACCTGGCAGGGGAGGCTGGGGGCTGGCAGCTGCTCCAGTCCCCAGCTGCCACCACTTCCATTTGTTCATTCCATCAGATGATCCCAGGGCTTGCAAGGGGGTGAGCTGACGTGAAAGATTTGGTGGCAGCGCAATAGGGAGAGAGAAAATTTTGTTTTCTTTTGGTCGTGGTGATGGCAAGTGAGTTTTTGAAATGAAGTAGCGTGAAAACTTTAAATATTCACAAGTGTGGTAGAGTGCTTTCCAAGAAGAGCTGACAGAATTAACTCTTAATTCAGTTTTCCTTCATATCTGTGACTGTTTTCCTGTATTAATGCTGAATGTAATTTGGCCATCTCTTAGTTTGGTGCAGATAGAAATTTTCTTTGCAGAAAATATAATGCAAAACTTTTACCTTTTAAAACTCATTAATATCCATTGCTGATCCAGTAAAATCTGATAGACCTTACCCATAAGCATGATTTCCCTCCATTGGCAAATCTGTGTATTTGATAGTAACATTGCATACCTTCACTGAAGATCAGTTTCAGTGTGTAGTTTGCAATATTGTATTTATTGTTATTCTAATAATATCAATTCCCTTTTATGCTCCTGTCACTGAAACCTAATTTTGTAATTACACTCGTCCTGATTTTTTACAAAATTCAATTTTACCCATCTGTGATGTGAGCTTTCATCGTAGATGTAGCACAAAAAGTAACAGTGTTGTAATTCAACACATCAAAGTTAGCAAAAAACAAATAATGCTGGGAAATTTACAACTTTGAAAGCAAATTTGAATCCTCATGTCCACTCTCAGCAAAAAAGGATTATTTTTCTTCAGTAATTTGAAAGTTTTCCTTGTTCTTCTGGATAGGATCTTCCATACAGGAAGCGGAATATTAATTGTATTTATACCTCTTCATCTTCTTTTTCTTACCTCCTGGTCCCTCCACAAGATCTTTCACAATGCCTTTTTCCCTTCCATTAGGTGTGAATTTGAGTGAGTGTTTGGTTTCACTCATTTTTAGACATAGGAAGATTTTTTTTTTTTTTTTTTTTGTGATAAAAAAGGTCAGGTGGAAAATCCTAAAGAATTAAATTTCTTTCCCAAATTGCACAATGGAATCAGTTCAGCCTCATCTCTGCTGAAGGTTTTCCACTGAGTTTTCTGCAGGTGAAATGGGGCAGAGGTCCTTTAAAAGCTGTGTTTAATCTTAGATGTAAAGATATATCTGCTGGAAGTAAAATGGGATTTAATAATGAAGTGCAATATGTTTGCCCCCTTTATGTATGTTACATTTCCCTATAATTGATTTTACATTGTTTTAAATATTGAAACACTATTTTTTAGGTTGTTTGGTTTTGGTATTTAGTGATGGAGAGTGCTAATTTCAGAGACTTTCCACACTTTTAAAAAGTGGGGTGGGCAGAAAGCCTAATTTTTAGCCACCAACTCACCCAGTGACTACCGCTGCAAAGTACAAGGAGAAGCAGACCCAGTGATTCACCAAGTTACTGGGTAAGGAGTTTGGTAAATTAGTGGGAAAGAAAGGTGGCAGAAGACTAATTTTTGTCAACAGCAAAAACTGTACCTGCCCAATGTGCCCATGTGTAAGAAATGTAATGCAGAGTGTTTCCTTTTGGGAAAGCTGAGAGACCATCATCCTCCTCTGTGGCTGGAGAAGGGAAAAGCGGATTCCAGTCTGTGTTGTAATTGGGATTTTTAATGCACACAGAAGGCAAGAATTCCCGGTACCCCGGGAGCTGGGGCATGGACAAATTATTCCAGATCTGATCAGACAGGGAAGCAATTTCCTTCCCTTGCAAGCAGACCCTAGTCTTGTTCACTCAATCTTTACAACTCCTGAAATGGACATAAACCTGCAGCTCCAGCTGCCCCATTTCCCTGCAGCTCATTGTTATTCACAATTTTGGATGCAAACAGGGTGGTGAAGAGACATGGCAGCCAAGTGCTCACATCCCTCCCTTGATGCTGAGTTTTGCTGAGATTAGGTCTTCTCACAAAAGGCATCTTGGGAAAGAAAATTTCCCTGCTCTGTCAATTCCTGTTGCAGCTGAATTAGCAAAACAGCCCCAAATGTTGTAATGCTTTGGTCCCTGCAAACCCCAAAGGGATTGGAAGTCACAAGGAATTTTACAAAGTGAGACTTAGACAAGAAAAATCTTTCAACTTTGACAAGAATCTTTGGAATTCTTGCCAAAATTCTCATATGGCCCCAGGGAGTTTCTGGGGTCATATGAGAATTTTGCACTGGCAGTGAGGACATGGGGTGAAGAGGATATTGGGAAATTAAAACTATTTTCTTTCTTTATATTTTTTAATCTTAAAGTTTTTTGATAAATCATTATGGATAACTAATAGCTTAGTTTAGTGCTATTCTTATTTTGTAGAATCAAAAGACAGGTTGCCAACTACCAGGTTGGCCCTGGTAGTAGCACTGCAATTTTGCCTTATGCAACTTTATATGGAATTTCCTAATACAGATATTATTGCCTCCATAAGGCCTCCTGGCTCACATTCAGACATCAGAATTTAATGAATCAAGGGAAATTGGTGTATTTACACCTATTTATGTATTGCTGACAGGTAATTTCACATTTGCCTTTTCTTGTAACATTTATGAATAGTTGTTTTTACATAGGTAGTAGTGAAAGCCACAAAATCAATCTATGCCTCTTCAAACACCTTCAAAAAGCTTTTTGTGAGATTAGGTGAGAAGAATTTCTCCACAATAAATTCAAATGTTTATATGTATTTTACTCTTAAAACAAAAAAGCCAAATTATTTGGGTTTTGGTGACTACATGATGCTACTTAAAACTCTTGAAATGTAAGCACCGCAGTTATCTACTGGCTTCATTGACCATGTTTATTTTTATTTCAGGAAAGAGAATATTATTACTTAGCTTTTCAGCTGAGAAATATAACCCTCTTCTTGGTAATCCCCTAAAAAACTCTGTGTAATATTAAATTATTGTATAATTAGATTTCCTAAAGAACACCTAGTAAAGAGCCTATAAACAGCATTAAAAGGATATGCTTCTGAAAAAGTAGCTTTTTAAAGTTTAGTTTCGTTCTAATGGATGCATTCATTATGTATGCCGAGTTTTTTTCATGGAGAGTTTATATTTAAATATGCTATTTATATGAATAAAGAAAAAGCGATTCTTAGCTAAATTTCACTACCATGTTAGTGGTAAATTCTTAGGAATGCAAAAATCCTTTCTATTAGGTCAGGTGTTTCATCAATGGATGTGTCTCTGGTGGTAATGACAACAGGAATATTAAAAGTACACCCCTGGTCATTCTCTTTAGCATCATCCTTGGATCTGTAGTGCCTAAATTTGTCCAGTTCCTTTTTGAACCCTTGGGTGCTGCATCTTCTGGAAGGCTCCAGAAGATCACAACCCACTGTGCCAAAAATTACTTTTTTTTTTTTAAACAGGCTAAGCTGATTTCTTGTGAATTTCAGTGAGTGTTCCCTAATTTCAGTAATGTCAAGGTGACAAGCAGCACTGTATTAATCTTGTTTATGTAAAGTTGTATCCCTGCTCATTCTCCACCTTGAACAATCCTGTGCTCTTTGGAGCTGTAATGGCAATTTCCTGGTTTGGTACAGTGCAGGCACATTTTAGGGATTTTGTCTCTTCCCTTTGAGTACTTGAGGTTCATCTGCCACCCTTTTGATCACTCACTCAGTTTTCCATGTCCTTCTGGAGCTGCTCATCATCAGAGTGGCATTTGATCCAGAGAGCTTCAAACTGGACAATTTTCCCATTCACAATTTCCTTCAGGTCACTGATGAGTAAAGCTGACTCCAGCAATGACCCTCGGGGAATGCCACTGGTAACATTTTGTCCTGAAAAGACATTTTCTGTTCTGTAATTAGACTTCTGGCTATAGCAGGACCATTTCACCAACTCCCTGGAAAGATCCTTTCGTGTGGAACCTCATCAAGTGCCTTCTGAAAATCCAAGTGTGCTGTTTCCACTGTATTTCTTTTATCCCTGTGCATATCATCTCTATTAAAGGACTGCAACAAGTGAAGCAGAACTGCCATTTACAGGGGGAATACTGGCTCTTTTTCACACCTTTTCTAGGTTCCTTGTGATCTTAATTATAGAACTATCTATCAGTAAACCTCTGTAGTTCCTGAATCTTTTTTTTGGCCCAATTCCTAAAACACTGCCCCATGAAATCACTTCACCACTAGAAAAAAGGGGCATAAAAAAAAGAGAAAATCCTGAAAGCCTAAAATCCTTTCTGCTTACTTTTTTTATTTTATTTTTTTTTTTTTAATCTCAGACTACCCAAGAGTTGCCTAACTTTATTTTCAGTCTGAGTCCTCAGCATGGAGCCCGTAGAGCACATAAAGGCCCAAAGTTAATTTTATGACCTTATTATAAAAATATGAAAGAGGGTTTGATAATGGAAGCACACGACAGTCACTCAGCAATAATGGCACTCTTGAGAAGTAGAAACATTCAATTTCTTTTTATTTGATTTGTCCTGATGGCTACTGCTTACACATATGAACTGTGCTAGCCACAGTGGTAACAGAATAATGCACTGCTTTTGGAGGAGATGCTACATCAGCATAAAAAGGGTTTCATGTCTTTGGACATATCAGCAAATAGGTGGCAATTCTTCCCATTACTGCCTGAAAAGCTGTCTTCTGCTGCGTGGAACATAACTAATCACCTCATTTTCATGTCACTTCCTGCAGACCTGAAGCTCAATATAGCATCCTTTGAAAAGTTTTGCTTGTCTGAAAGTGTCTGTGTGCTCGTTAGCTGCTGCTGATGCAAATGGGTGAAGATGTTGCCTTTGACGTGCATTATTTTATGTGAAGGCATAAAACAAGATTAATCATACCCTGCACATCAGTGCTGCAGGATCACACTGTCTACTAACATCCTTGGGAGTCACACTTCAGGAATCAGAGTAATAATAATTAAAGTGTTAATAGGTCAAGGAAATCCATTTTGTTTTGTTTTAAATCTGGGGAGCAAACTTGTGGAGATAAATGTCTTCTGTTAATCAGATTTCAGAGGTGAGTGGCTTTATAGAATCACCACATCTAGGAATGTGAAAATGTGCTGTTTCATGGTGTAGTTACAAGTCACCTTGAAGTTACAAAGCCTGTGACTTCTTTTTTATCTAGACAAAAAAAATCTGACATAATCACTGGCACTGCATGTTCTCCAAGTCTACTGAAGTGCAAAAAAAAAAGAGGGTGTTTGTAAATTATATTTTGCTATTTCATTTGCACTGTGATTGACTAGAAAGAGGAACACATGATCTGCTTGCTGCCTTGTCCCAGTGGAAATGCTGATTAAATTCCTTCAATGGGAATGAAAGCATCTATTTGGTCGTTCCTGTAGGATGAGTCCTCAGAACAATTAACATGAGTTGTTACAACAGAGCTGCTCAATATCTCTCAGATCAGAACATTGAATTGTGGAAAAAAAAAAAAAAAAAACAAACACTTGAGCTACCAGGACTGAGCAAACAGTTCGATCAGCTGCAGAATGATTGAAATACCCAGTGGCTAAAATGTGCAGAGCTGAGCTGTGTTATGGTCATAGGATTCTCCAAACACCATCCCATAAAGTGAGACTGTGCATACTCAACCCCAAAGCAGCACCAAAAGGCTGAAACTAGAGATTTTTACTTACTTGTAATGGTCTGATTAGCTAAATCAAATGTATAGGTCACATGACTGTGGTATTATATTGCCTCCTTTGGGCAATGGTGATTTAAAATTCATTTTAGAGATCTACGGAGTTTTAAAATTTTAAAAGTTAGTGTTCCATGCACAGGTCTTGCACAACCTGGAATTAAATCCAAGTGAAAACCTGCCTCTGTGTGGGAGCATTTAGGCTTTGCTTGTATTAAAAAATGATGTTTTGAGAGGAGGCATAAGAAGCAATAGTTGCTCGTAGGGGGAAAAAAAAAAAAACCATGTCATGAGCTTGAGCGCAGATGAGATGGCACTGAGAATGTGCCTGGCAAAAAAAAAAAAAAAAAAGAGGGAAATGCATTTCAAAAAAGGAGTATTTAGAAATATACCTTCTGTGTCTGTGTAACCTCCAGCTGTGCTGGTACACTGCAATGAGTGCTGCTGGACCACTGCAGCCCAGCCATGAAATAATTAACAGGATAATGAGCTGGGATGGATGACTGTCCTTCACACAATGTCTGTGCTCTGTGCAAGCAGGACTGAAGTCAAACTGAACTTACAAAGCCAAACCAGTGCTTCAAATAACTGCAGGGTTTAGCTCCTCTTCAGTCTGTTGTGGTGTGAGCTCAAACATATGGTCTGCACACACTTGCAAAGGCAGCAGCTTCTGGTAAACTGAAAAGTCTCCTTGGCCCTCTACCTTCCCCTGGAAATGAATATATAATTCCTAAAATTAGAACTTCTACTTTTTAAAAATATTCTGATTATACATACAGCTACCAGGAAAAAATTGATTTGGTATAGGAAAGGAAACATAATTTTTGTTTGTCAGTTATCATTCTAAAAGGCTGGGACTGGTTGGAACCAAAATATTTTCATATCTAAATTTATTTTTAAAATTGGAACTGCAAGCACATTATGAAACTGTACTATATATATATATATATATATATATATATATATATATGTATGTATGTATGTATATATGTAAATATATAGTGTTCTGCCAATGACTGGCACCCCGGGGAGATAAAGTGCTAATGAACAAATTATGAGTTATTATTTCATGTAAAACTGTATAGTACTAGATGAAGTCAAGTACTTCAGGGACAAATCTTCACCCATTTTAAATAAGAGATATAAAGATGGTGTTCCAAAATCAAGAAAAATATGTCAGATTATTCCTTCTTGGGAAGGAATCCTCTGGGCTGGTTTGATGCCAGGATTTTCCTCTCTGTCAGCATTGATTTGAAAAGAACTGGAGCTGCAGCAATTTGGAACCAGAACATCTCAGACAGGATGAGATTGGCAGGGCCAGATACTCCAGCCACACCTTCCTTGAGCAGGGACAGCTTGAGGCACCTGCCCAGGCCTGTGTCCACTCAGGTTTTTAGTGTTCCCAAAGAGAGATTTTCACAGCCTCTTGTACAGCCTGATGCAGTGTTTGACTGTTCCCATGTTAAAAACCCCTAAACCAAGAAAAACCAACCAAAAACAAACACACACACACAAAAAAAAAAAACCCACCCAAAAAAACAAAACAAAAAAACAAAAACAACAACAACAACCAAACCAAAACAAAACAAAACCCCACCCAACAACATCAACAAAACCACAGGACTAAAAATACCACAAAAAAACCCCAAAACCAAACCAAACAAAAGAAACCAACCACCAAACAAACTCAAATCACGCACATCTAAAGTGTAGAACCAACCCCGTTTTCTTGTGTTAAAATGGCATTTCCCATTTTAAAACTTGGTGTTAGAATTTCATATTTTAAACCTTGGTGTTCACTCCTTCCACAAGACATGTTTTCACATGGATAAGATCCCCCTGAGCTTTCCCTTCTTCATGCTGAGCAGTTCCAGCTCTGTCAGTGTCTTCTTGAAGGTCAGATGCTCCAAAGTCACATCGACCTTTTCGTGATCATGTTTGTCAACAGGAAAATCATAGTCTGGGATGTTTTTTTGGTTTGTTTTGGGGGTTTTTTGGGGTTTTTTTGTGATTTTTTGGGGGCTTTTTTGGTATTTTTTTTTATTATGTTCACCCATCTCCTCAGCATTCCTTCTTCAAAGACCTTTTTCTGTAAAGCCCAGGTATGTTTACTGCCTAGTTATCTCTAGATTTGCAGAAAAATAGATTAAAAATAGACCAAAATTTTTAAAGCAATGTCTTTTCAGTGTTTTTAAAGTTAATTGCATTAATTTAACTTAATTTTATCCTCCTAAACCTAGGCACTAAGTTGAAATAATGCTCTAGGTTTCTTCTTGGTCACTAGACACAGAAAAAAACTAATTACATCTATCTTGAATGCTTTTTTAATAGACAAGGAAATGATGAAAACTGTGTTTTAGGCTTGCCTGTTTCCTCCCACAAACGACAGAGCCTGAGCAGCTACTCTGGGGTAGATATGGAATTTTCAGATGTCTGAAGCTGAGTCACATGAATTGCATTCTTTATGTTTGCTTTGTTTGGTTTGATATTTCTCTAAACAATTCAGAATAATGCCGTTTTTATGGTTAAATAGATGTTGACAAGGAAAAATAAGGGGATATAAAGAAAAATAAGGGGATATTCAGAAAATCTGGATGTAGATATTTGTGCTTAAAATACACCACAGAGTCACAAATAAAACATCTCATTTTACTGCACTGCTATACTAATAAAAGAATTCTTCTACTGCATATATGTATAAAACCATAATTTTATGAATCTTCATTCTGATTTTTTTTCCCACCCTAATAAAAGTGCATGACCTTTAAATAAATTCTGTCTTTTTAACAGGGCTTCATGCCCTGATCTGTAAAGCTGCTGTACACAAATATGAGTTTACATCTACACCAAATGGCTTCTGGGAGCAAGATCTAAATGAAGATATCTGAATTTCCAGTTATTAAGATGTTGGATGGGTTATAGAAGAAGATGGAAACAGCTTAGAGACCATAAGGGCTGTTTCTGTGTAGCCAGATTTAAATTACTGTCGTTTACATGCAGGTTGTGTCCAGTACAGTGAATATAGCTCATATTTACCCTATCACTTCAGCAGTATGTTGTAGAATATTCCTATCCTTTTACTCCTTTCTGAAGAACATGTACCCCATTGTAATGCAGAATTCATGAGTGCCAAAATGCAGTCTTTAAACTATTCCAATGAATCCCTCTTATAACAATTTCAGTGAACACATCTTGTAACAAACAATGCTGCCACTTCTAGGAGCAGTTGCTGTTCTTCTGGAGGGGGGAATAGAATAAAAACAATGCCAAAACCACAAAAGGCAGAAAGAACATCTCCAGGCAGCAAAATAAGAATTGCTTCTTGAAAAGCATAGAGTCCTCTCCTGGCAAATGAACATGCTCGTTGTCAAGCCAGCTGGCAGGAATGCTAATTACCCTGGTGCTGGGATCCCACTGGTTTCTATTGAAGGCCTGGTAGAAAAATGCAAATTGTCTTTCAGTGTGACTCTGTCTTGTCATTGCAGTTTCACTTGCAAGAGAACCTTTGGGTTTGTTTTTTTTTTTTTTTTTCAAAGTTGCTTTTTGGAACAGGCAGATTTAAGGTGTAATTGTTAACCACATACATGCATATATTATGAGCTGCCTTCAAATTGGCAATAGTTGTAGTTGGTTACCTATTTTAGGTTAAAATTATTAACTTTCTGAGTAGAAATATTGTACTATGACCCCAAAAAAAAAAAAAAAAAAAAAACCTGGGGAGGAAATTTAGG
>VZRH01005679.1:18264-73185 GCA_013397555.1 Urocynchramus pylzowi | reverse complement strand
CTTGGCACACCTCCCCCGGGGGCTCTGCCGCAGAGCGCGGCCCGGAGAGCCCCGGGGACACCGGAGGCGGGTTGTGGGGCGGTGCGGGGGGGAGGGCCTGGGGAGCCCCCAGCCCCAAATCCGCCGCGTGAGGAGGGTCCCGGAGCCTTGCCCCTTCTCAGCCATCCCCTCGGTGGGTGCTCGGGCACCCCGCACCCAGGGAAGGGGGTCGGGGGGCCGGTTCTGTGCCCACTCAGCGCTGCCCTAGGGGATCCGGCAGCCGCTGCCCCGGCCGGGGAGGGTCCGTCCGCTGCGGCCCGAGGCCCCCGGCCCTGCGGGGAGTGGGGGGGACGGTGCCGGGCCCGGGATCAGCGTTCCTCGGCCGGCGGGCTGGCTCTGGGAAGGGGCAACCGCCCCCTGCGCCCACCCTCGACCTGGAGCCCCGTCTGGGCCCCGTCCTTCCATCCTTCCGTCCGTTCCTGCATCCCTCCCTGCATCCGTGCCTCCATCCCCCCTCCCTCCGCCTCCCCTCCACCCCACAGCCTCGGGGGCCCACGGGACCCTCCTCCCACGCCCCAAATTCGGGGCCGTGCTCTGTGCATTGTAGGAAGGGAGAGCCCGAGTTCTCCTCGATGTCCCTTTCCCCCTCGGCCCTCGCTGCAGCGCTGCTCTGTCCCTCCACCACCCCCTGCTCCCACCGCTCGGCATGCAGAGCTTCCCCTGCCCGGAGAGGGGGAATTTTGGAGGACAGGAGGGTTTTTTTTGGGGGGGTAGGTGGGCAGGGGGATGCTTGGGGCAGCCTTGGTGTTCCACCTGACCCAGATGTTGGGTCAGCATCGTGGTTGTGCCTCTTCCTTCCCTCTTTCCTTCCGCCACAGATTTTTGGGGGGATGGTGAGGGCAGATTTGGTTTATATTATTTTTTCCCTTCCTGCTGGGAGGGAATTGCACATTCACGAGGTTTTTCTATTAAAAAATCTGGGTGTCTTCCTCCCCTCCCCCTGCGTTCTGGTGCAAACTGATGCCCAGCTGATGTGGGGGTGGGGACACCGGGAGATGCTCCACGGCAGCGGCTGCGGATGAGCCGGGGTGAAGTCGGAAAGTCTGGCAAGGGGAGTGTGTGCAAGGGGCAGCAGCTGGATCCGGACCCTCGGGCCCTGAGCTGAATTTTGGAGGGTGATCCCAGGTGTGGGAGGATCATCCTCGTCCCCTCCGTGCCGTGTCGCAGCGGTCGGCGGGAGCCCCCCGAGGGGCCGCGCAGGTGGGGCGGCTTTCGCGGCTCCGGCGGTGCTTGTGCCGTGTGTGGACGGGTAACCCGGCCCTGGCACACTGCAGCATTCCACCCGCACCGCGAGCCGTGACCGGGACGTCCTCTTTTCACACCGGGAAGCTTTAATTGTGAGGAACGGGGGGGCGCGGGGTCCCTGTCCCCCTCCTGCCGCTGCCTTTAGAGGCGGAAAGGGAGGAAAGCGTGACCGTGGTGGTTTTCCAGGGCAGTCCTGCTTTGGAGGGATGGGGCCTGGAAATGGTCCTGTTCTCCTGTGTCGGTGATGGAGGTTCTGGGAAGCTCTGGGGTCGGTTCCTCCAGCGGGTGGCCCGGGGTAGAAGGTGTGGGCGAGGCTGGAGGGGCCCATGGGACACTCCCCGTGCCCACTACTGTCCCCTCGGGCCGTCACCGCCCTCCCGATCTCTTCAGGGGCAGCCACATGAAGTTGGTGAAGCTGTTTAGGATCTCTGCATAGCACTAGGTTTGGGGAGTTGGTGCCTTTAGGAGTAACAAGCCCCTGCACTCCCTTGGGACCTTTCCCTGTCTGTCCTAAGGCCTCCCGGAGCTCCAGTGCTCGGATTTTCCACCCTTTTTGTATTTAGAAAGTCCCTGTTCTTCACTTTTGGTGTTTTATATAAAACTGACAATGTCACCGAAGGTTTCTTTGATCATTTTAACGTGTTTGGGTGCTTCTGTGGTGTTGTTCACCCAGGGTGGAGGACCTGGAGCCATCACAGATAATTTAATCAGTTATATAAGCTTGTATATATGGCTTAGATGTAGATCATGGTATAGATACTGTACTGCTCAGTGGAACGAGTATAATCCTGTGGCTATTTGGTGGGAGCAGGTTTCTAATAGGCAGGAGGGCGAGCGATCACGTGCCTCAGGAAATGGAGCATGGCTGTGCCTTCATTCTGTTAAATAAAGCAGAAACAAAGTCAGCATTGAATGGAAATGAAGTAGCTTCCAAACATAAATCACAGCACCATCTTCCTCCCATTTGGTGCCGTGTCTGTGCTTGGTGGTGGGGCTGCCCGAGCGTGTTTTTCATTAAAGTGGCCTGGTCTGGGTTTCCATCTCGATGGAGAGGTGCTGGTTTTCAATGGCTGGGTGGTGGCCCTGTGGCCCGTGGGCTCCTGCTGTCACATGGTGGCCCTTCAGCATCGATCGCCTTCCCCCAGGCTGCTGCGACTCCATTGACATCGACAGATAAATGGGGATCAATAATTTATTGTTGAGTTCAGAGCAACGGGCTGGGTTAGAGCTGGAGCAGTGAAACAACAAAACGAGTTGGGAACAAGCACATGGGAATAATTTCAGGAGCCAGAGAGAGGAAAGGCGTGTGATGGCTCGTGTTGGTGATGGTGGGGTGGAGAGCTGGTCGCTGTGGGACGTTGGCTGGAATCTGGTGGGGCTCAGGAATGCTTGGAGTGCTCAGGAACTGCCCCTCTTGTGCCTCATTATCCTATTTCTGTGCAGAGGTGGAGAATACAAGTAGGGAAGAAGTGGCTTCCTGCTGCAGCAGTGTATTACAAAACCTCCCTGACATTAGCTCAGGTTCCAGTCTGGCTTTTAACACTTCACATATTCTTCTGGCTTAGGCAAAACTCTCTCCTTTTCAGGAGGGGTTTCTTCACAGAAGGAGTGGTCAGGCACTGGAAGGGGCTGTCCAGAGATTGGTGGAGTCCCCATCCCTGGAGGTGTCCAGAGAATGACTGGACATGGCACTGAGTGCTCTGGGCTGGGTGACAAGATGGGGATCAGTCATAGGATGGACTCAATGAATATGGAGGGCTTTTCCAACCTCACTGATTCTGGGATTCTGTCTTAAAATGCTGTTCCAAATTTAGAGCAACTTCTGCCTTCCCTTGCCTTGGCCTTGTCCTGTAACTGTTATTCCTGCCTGACGGAGCACTCCAGAAAATGGGAGATTTTGAGGAGAAAGAGCAGCCAAAGCTGGGACTTTGCTCCTTCCTGAACAGAGCCATTTTAAAATTCAGAGATCTTGCTACCCTCTGGAAGTCCCATCCCATGCTTCTCGTACTTCTGCCCCAGCCAGAAAGTGCGAGGAGTTTGTCATGAAGTCTGCTGAGAGGTGATTTGGGGAGGAATGTTTGTTGAGTACTGCATGACACTGCTGAGTTGGCCAGGTAGTGGTATTAAAGTTGCAGGAATAACTATACAGGTGGTCTTAAAGTTGTGGAAATAAACCCTTCATTGCTGGAGAAGGGAGCAGTGAGTTGTGGGGAGTGGGAAAGGGAGGCTCAGGGGGGATTTTCTCCAGGTTGAGCCTCCTCAGCTGCTCCTCAGTGTGAGATCTCTGTCACCCAGGTGGGAAAATGCCCTGGAAACACGAGGTTGGATGGCAAACGTGGCCATTCCAGTGGTGTTCCCAGTGGGAGAGGAACTTTTTCTGGTGTGTTGGGTGAAATCAGTGGCAGGATGGTGATGTCAAGACAACCAGGAATAACTGACACTGGTGGAGGGAGATGTTTGTCTGACCAGATATTCAGGGGGTGATTAGGAGGGAAGAAAAAAACCCAGGAAAACCTGGGTTGTGTTCCAGCACACATCAGAAACTTTTAGCAGAGCACTAGAAGGGGGTTGCTTAATTTCCACCCTTTCATATTTGTCCCCTTTGTACTCAAACCATCTGAGTGCTCCACAACAAGAAATTAATTCCCCCAAAATTATAGTGTAAAATAACCATTCCCTGACTCCTGTTTTATGGGTCATGGATGGGCTGAATGAACCGAACAAGGAATTAAATTTGGGTTAGTGGCTGAACTCTTGCACAAAAGCTATTTTGAACAGTTCTTTGTTCAGAAGTTGGAATTTAAAAGGGGGAAGTTGAAGCACTTGAGGTTGTTTAGTTTGTGAACCTCCAAGTTCTGTGTGAGCTTGGAGAGAAACACAAGTCGGCCTTGAGTAAGGACAAAATAGGGAACTGGGGATTAATTAATTAACTGGGATTAACTAATTCTGATTATTGTAACTTACTGAGGGATGTTACTGAAGCCACACAGCTACTGGGAGGGAGTGAGGAGCCTGCAGGAATCAGTCTTTAGTCGGTCTTCATTAAAGTGTTGTTAATTAATAATGTTTTCTGTGCAGCCAATCTTCAAGGCCAGGTTGGACAGGGCTTGGAGCACCCTGGGGTGGTAGAAGGTGCCCCTGCCCATGGCAGGAGGTGGAACAGAATGAGCTTTAAGGTCCTTTCAAACCCAAACCATTCAACCATTTGATGACTCTAATATTTTTCTGTTGCTTCTTCTCTTTCCTCTCTACATTTCTGTTCATTTCTTTTTACCTTTAGAGGTGTGTCTGTCCAAGTTCATGTCCATGGCCATTTCAAGACCATGAGCACGTCCCTGCCCTGTCCCAAGTCTGCCCTTGACCTCTCTTGTTGAGCCAAGCCCTGGGAACTTCCACAAGGTTTTGCACAGGGTAGGGAAACACCCAGCACCAAGCAATAAATGCTGCTCGGGAGTGGAAATATTTTCCTTTTTCTTCCACTTTGTAGCCTCAAATGTGCCATGAGAGCTTTCCTAAAGGAAAGGTCCCTCCTTCACTGCTGCTGGTCACAACACTGACCCTTTCCATTGATAAAATTGGCCTGTTCTAGACACAGGACTCACTGCAGGTGGGGATTGGAGACTGAAAACCACTTCCAGCCATGGATTTCCCCATGGATGAATATTTTGGGTTTGCTTGAAGCTTTTTAGGCTCTCCTGCAGCAGGATTTCAGGGTGCTGTTCATCTACACCATGTTTTCCTTCCTGCCTCAGTCCTCACGCTGGAATCAAGAGGCACATGTGTCCATGTGGGTTATATAAAAATTCACACTGAAGGTCTCTCTGTCTCACAGACACACTGTGAATGGCTGACTCGGGGTAATTAATAAAGGAAGAAGTGTATTAAAGCAAGGAAATTGCCTCAAAAGTGTTTTTTAATTTATTTTGATGATCAGCTTGAATAATTTATTGGAATATTTCATAATGTACCAGTAAATGGACTGCTGGGAACATTTAGAAAAAAATAATTAAGTCTTAGCAACTGGGCACCTCAGTGCAGCAGTTTCTGGTGGAAAATCTTTGGCATTTGAGCAACGTGTGTGTTGTGGGCACCCAAATCCAAGCTCCCAGGATGAATTCCTGGCTCCCTGGCAGTGGCTGGGAGCAGCAGTGCAGTGTCATTCCCAGTGCAGATATCCATGGATCCCTAACCCAATCACCCTCTTCTGCAACTCACCTGGATGCTGAGTCTCTGTCACTGCTGATTTTGGCAGCGTGGTGTTGTTCCCAGTTTTCCATGGATAAAATTGGAAAAAAAAACTGTGTCACAATTTTCAGAACGTTTCTCCTGTTACAGGTTGAAAAACTGATGTGGGAAGGGCCGAAAGAAATCCTAGGATATATCCATATCAATCCCAGCAGGACCATTCCTGGTTGGAAAATAACATTTACAAGGTTTTTACCTTCCAGAAGCTTTGCCAGGCAGAGCAGCTGTGGCAGTTCCTCCTTGATGAAGATGAGGTGGAGCCACCCATCTTACTTTGTCCATTACCTTAATGTGGGATAATTTATTGGGAAAACAAATGAAGTCAGGACAGGCAAAAACATCCCAAGGAGAGAGACCCTCAGGTCACTGTGATGTGTTGATAGTACACAAGAAACAGCCCTGTAAGTAATTCCAAAATGCCAAAACTGGGGAGAAGCTGCTGCCATGTGCAGCTGTGAACCAGATTTGGGGAATGGTGTTGGTTTGTTGGGTTTGGTTGTGGTTTTCCCTTTAAATGGGCAGTCAGCTGAGTCGGTGCCTCCAGTTGTGGATTGTGTAATTTTGCACAAATTCCTTCATGCCTTCATTTTTTCCCTTTTTTATGCTGTGTCCCTGAGCTACTTTGGTTTCTAAATTCAGGCCTTACATATTTATCTGTGCCATTCAATTAGACCACATCCCCAATGCTGCTCCATAGTTTCACAGTATGTGGGAAATTTGGTAATTAAATGCATGCAAATGCTGCAAGAATAGAATAAATTAATTTTCCTTAATATCAGCAGGCCATTTGATGATGTCTCAGAAATAATGTGACCAAGATACTGGCTCTTTTCTCCCCTTCTTGCCATCTTTTTTGAGTCTTTACTATTATTGCTCTAGAAATACCCAGTCAGGTTTATAGGAAGAGAATCCTGGCCCCGCTGCACTCTGAAATTACATAAGGAGGGAGATCTGTACTCCAGGTTTTTTTGGATTTCCAAATAAAACCTGAGCTGGAAACAGCATTTGAGCCCTACGTGTGTGGTGCAGCTTTAGAGTGATGTGTGGATTGGGGGTGTAAAAGGTTGTGTCACAGCAGTTGCAGGGGATAACCTGAGATCCCTCAGAATGATTTGCATTGGGTGCAAATCTTTGGAAATGCTGTGTTGAGGGCTGGGATCTCCAGGTATTCTTACCAAAGACTCAGTTATTTATTGGGTTTTATTTATTCCTGAAGCCCACTGCACTCCAGAGAGTTGTGGTTCTCTGTTTCAGCTTCCCTGAACTCCTCCCACGTGAATTCAGCACAGTCCTCATGGCCTGGGCAGGCTGGGGGTGCTGAAATAGCTGAATTTTAACAATTCAACCCCATGTCATAATTTCCAAGGAATCTGAAAGTCATTCTTTTCTCCAGATCTTTAATATTTATTTGGATGCCGTGTTTGTGTTGCCTTAAAAGATCTCACCTTACTAGTTATCTTTTTCCTTGCTTGAGGGACCTTATCCCAGGCAGCTTTGGGATTCATTCTGTGCCATATCCTCATGGTTTTTGTGCCATATCCTCATGGTTTTTGTGCCATATCCTCATGGTTTTTGTGCCATATCCTTATGGGTTTTTGTGCCATATCCTCATGGTTTTGTTGCCATATCCTCAAGGTTTTGTTGCCATGTCCTCAAGGTTTTGTTGCCATATCCTCATGGTTTTTGTGCCATATCCTCATGGTTTTTGTGCCATATCCTCATGGTTTTTGTGCCACATCCTCATGGTTTTTGTGCCACATCCTCATGGTTTTGTTGCCATATCCTCATGGTTTTGTTGCCATATCCTCATGGTTTTTGTGCCATATCCTCATGGTTTTTGTGCCACATCCTCATGGTTTTGTTGCCATATCCTCATGGTTTTGTTGCCATATCCTCATGGTTTTTGTGCCATATCCTCATGGTTTTTGTGCCATATCCTCATGGTTTTTGTGCCACATCCTCATGGTTTTTGTGCCTTTCCTCTTGGATTTGGTGTTTGGGTTCCTCCCTGAGCACCGTGTCGGGGCTGGGTTCTCTTCCAGCCTGCAGCACTGCAGTGCTGTTGCATCAGTGCAGGGTTTCTGTCATCCCTCTCCTCCCTTGGCCTCATCTGGAGTGAGAACAGCCTGACGAGGTAGCAGCAGCTCAGAAATGCAAGGTATTCCTGGTATTCCTGCTGCTGGTTCTGGAGCCTGGCAGGAGGAGCAGAGCTGCAGAGCGCTGGTGGGCGGCTGCATTCGTGGGAACCAACTTCCTCACAGCTCTGCTGCTCATGGCAGTGGGTGGAGGAGAGCAAGGGGCTCCGTGGAGGGATGGGGCAAACCCTGCCAGGGCAGGCTGGAGGCTCTGGGAGCTTGTCCTCACCTGTGCCCTGCAGCCCTCCCTTTGATTTGTCGTTTGTGGTGTATCTGATGCCAACAAGACCCTGTGTCTAACCCAAATAATCAGAGAAATTGAACTTTCAGGAATTACTGTTGTGCTTGATGGAAGTATTTTTAAATGATTTCGTTTTTATGGCCTCAGATTAATAGAAACCCTCAGAATTGATAGAATTATGGAATGGGTTGGGTTGGGAGGGACCTTAAAGCTCACCCAGTCCCACCCCTGCCATGGACAGGGGCACCTTGCCCTGTCCCAGGCTGCTCCAAACCCTGTCCAGCCTGGCCTTGGACACTTCCAGGGATCCAGGGGCAGCCCCAGCTTCTCTGGATAACCTGTGCCTCAACACCCTCACAGGGAGGAGTTTCTTTATATAATTCTATGTCTGTAAAATCAAAAGGTGAGATTTGACTTCCCGTCACAGAGCTGTGATGTCCCTACCTGGACCAGCCCAACACCTGGTCCAACTTGAGCTGGCTTGGAATTTTGTCTCAAAATGGGTTTGGCTGAGAGCAGTGACTGGTCAAGCTGTTTTTGCAGTGACTGGTCAAGCTGGTTTTGCAGGAAAATAGTGGCTTTGAGGATGAAGTTGCTTTTCAGAATGTTTTTTCTAGAACAGTTTGTGTTCAGGAGGGCCCAAGTTGGGGTGGCCACCAGTGGGGCACATGCCTGGAGCTCGTTTTGGGGATGAAACCAGCAGGTCTGCTCCTCACTCTGATGAGAAAGCCTTCAGTTTTGGCTTTCATATTTTCCAGATTCTGTACTGCATTGGTATATAACTCTGAACTTCATATAAAGTGTTTTAGCAAGTTCTCCTCACAATTCAGTCAGACAAAACAATCCTTTTCCAGCCCCAGAACCAAGGACAGAGCTGCATCTTCAGGCCCAAAAAGTGTAAAACAACAGCAAATTAAGGAGAGCAGTCTGGGAGGATGGGACTGCATAACCTGGAGTTTTAATTGGAGGATTAACCCCTGATATGTAAATGGACCAAATTTATAATTGTATGAAGAAATCATGACCAGTATAGATCCAGCTTGGGTACAGCCCTGGCCAGGCTCTTGTTCTGCCCAAGGTGCATCCTTTGAAGGCCTTTTAATAAATCTGTATTCTTCAACTCTGTCTAGGTCTGTTTTAGGTAGCCTCTCAAGGCATTGCCTACAGCCTCAGGGCTCGAAAAGTATAAATAAAAATTTATAATTGTATGAAAACTCATGACCATTGTCCATCTTGGGTGAACAATGAGCCAAGAGCCAATGAGCCATCTTGGGTGGACAACAAGAGCCACGGCCAGGCTCTTGTTCTGCCCAAGGTGTATCCTTTGAGGATATCCTTTTAATAAATCCCTACTTTATTCTTTAACTCTGTCTAGCTCTGTTCCAGGAGCCTCTCGAGGCATCACCTCCATGGGGATGTGAAGAGCAGGGCTCCCCGTGGCTCTGCCCGTGCTGTTCTGACCTCGTGCTGTGTTTTCTCCCCGCAGAGCTGACCTGCCCGGGGTGCAACATCTCTAAAGAAGCTGCTGCAGGATGAAAAGATGGCAGCACGGCTGCTCGCACCACCAGGCCCCGAGAGTTTTAAACCCTTCACTCCGGAGTCCCTGGCCAACATCGAGAAACACATCGCGGAGCTGAAGAAGAAGCAGCGCTCCAAGCAGGACAGCAGCCACCGGGACGACGATGAAGACAGCAAACCAAAACCAAACAGTGACCTTGAGGCGGGCAAGAATTTGCCTTTCATCTACGGGGACATCCCTAAAGGGCTGGTTGCTGTGCCACTGGAGGACTTTGACCCTTATTATATGACCCAGAAAGTGAGTCTGCAAAAGGAAGGAGTTGCTAAAGCGCCTTTTATTCTTGGGAAGTTACAGGTTTGGGTATGGTTTAAACAGAAGATAAACAAAGATTTTAAAAAAAATGTTTGTTTTCTTTAAACAAAGAAGATAAACATCCCCTTGGATGGGGATGGTTTGGTTGTTTTGCTTTCTTATGTATTTTTCTGTGAGGTTTCATAGAGGTGATACGATCGCCTCTGTCACCTCAGTCTTTAAGGGTGGAGTTAGGAGAACAAGCTCTGGAAACTAAAAATAGTTCAAGTTGTGCTAATGAGCCAATTTTAACCATCAGGGCAATAAGAAAAAATTAGTGGGGGGGGTGACAGTAAGGGTTTCAGTGTGTGTTTCATCACTTACATGAAATTCAGTCTGAAGTTGATGGTTATGAAGCACTGACAGAACCGTGGCAAAAAAGGAGACTAATTAACTCACTTTCATCTTAATTTTTATTTGTCTAAGGTGTTGTGGCACCTTAGGAAGCATTTATGGCTGCTGAGGTGTTTGAAGAAATGGTGTCGAGAGGGGATGATTGGAAAACTCTGCTGGGGATGAAGGGGAGGGATCCACTGGTGATGGAATGAGGAGCATGGTCACTGATTTTCTTAGAAGGCTAAAGCTGAGGTTCTTCAGTGTTTAATTTCATTGCTTTCTTTGATACAAGTCCAATTGAGCCAGCTGAAACAGTCACCATCTCAACTGAGGCTCAGCTGTGCCTCTGGGGGAGCTGCAGATTGAGCTGTGTGGGTGACAGGAGCTGTGGTGTGGCTGTTCAGAGCTCAGAACTGGCTGCATGTGGAATCTGTGGCATGGGCGATCAATGTTTGATGAGTTTTTGTTGGGACAGACGTTTGTGCCACGCTCAGAAATGACTCTGAGACTGGCAGGGCATCGTTCACATGAAATCAGCTGAATTTGGGGAGTGATGAGTGTGACTGACCCTTCTTTACTGCGTTCACACTGATTCATTTAATGGTTGTTTGTGTCAATTAATTTTTGTGTCCGGAGTGCTGAGGGCAGGTTCTGACTCAGAACAGGGCTGTGAAATTTGGGGATCTGTGTGTTGTTGCATCGTGGTGGTGCCCAGCTGATGTGCTCCTTCAGGAGATGCACTGCCAGGAGCTGCTGTGGGAAGAAGGCAGCTTAGTTATCCTCAGGAATACTTTTGATTTATTAAACAAATATTTTCTCTTTATTAAACCAATCTGGTTCTGGTGAGAGCAGGTCATGGAATTACAGGATTTGGGTTGGGAAGGACCTTAAACTCATCCAGTGCCACCCCTGCCAGGGACAGGGACACTTTCCACTATCCCAGGGTGCTCCAAACCCTGTCCAGCCTGGCCTTGGACACTTCCAGGGATCCAGCCACAGCTTCTCTGGGCACCCTGTGCCCACCCTCACAAGAGAACTCCCAAGGTCTCTTGACCCCTTTTGCCCACCACAGAGGTGTTAGGAAACGTCTGTGATCCCACTGCCTGAGTTTTGAAGCCTCTCTGTGTCTGTGAGTTGAAGGGGTGGTGTCAGTGGGAGAATTGGGCTGATTCATGTTTTTTCTGGCTGAAGTAGGTGGCAGAGCTGAAGGGGCAGTGGGCAGAGCCCCGTGGTTCTCAACATTCCACCCCAAAGAGGAGGCACAGGGAACCCCTCCCGTTACCCCTCCTGCTGCATCCATCTCCACGTTTGCCTCCCAACACAAGGCTATTAATAAACCTTTCATTTTTAGAGGAAGAAATGAGCTGCATTCCCCTCTCTGAAGGCATCTGTCACATCTCTGGGAGCGCCGTGTGGAATCCTTGGCGGGCTGAGATGCAGGGAAAGTTCTGGAGATGGGAGCAAACCCCCCCAGCCCTGCTGACCTCGAGCAGGCTCTGGCTCTCCCCACAAACCCTGAATCCTCTGCTCCCTTCCTGTCGTGTCCATCTCAGCCTGGCCTTGCCTTAGTGCTCCTTGCTGCTTCCAATACTCAGTGACTTTCCACAAAGAATTTTTTTTAAAGCCATTAAAAAAGGCCCTTCTCTGAATCATCAGGAATTACGAATCTGCTTGAATCATGGGAAGTTTTCCAAGATTTTTTTTTTTTTTTACCCCCTTTCCAGAAGGCTTTGCATCACAGGTCTTTGCTTTTGCAGCGTGCACAGGGACGAATCAGCTGGTTGCTTTTCCCTGCAGGAGGACACAGTGATCTTGGTTTGTCTAAGGAAACTGAAACTGCATTTTAACAGAGCAGCTGAACCTCCCAGCACCTGTAAACTGATATTTAAAGGAGAAACAGTGTGACCTGGAAACAGAACCGTGGCACAGGGAGTCACAAGTCCTGGGTTTGTAGCCCAGCAATGGTTTTGTCCAAAGTGCTGCTCTTTCCTCTGCTCAGTTTCATTTTGCAATATGTGAGTCACAGAATCCCAGAATCTCAGAATCCTTGAAGTTGAAAAAGACCTCCAGGATCAAGTTCAGCTTGTTCCCAGCTTTGGACACATTCTAGCCCCTGAGTGTTTTGAAGTGAGGGGTAAGTCATGACTCTGAGGAGAATCTGGAATCCCTTTGCTCACAGGTAGGGTAGGGCAGCAGGTTTGGGAGCTGCTTTAGCTCATTTTTGTCTCTGTGTAAGGACCAGAAAGATTTTTTTCATGATTTCTTGTTTTACAACTTGTAATGGCCTTCCAGTTCCTGGCCTGAAGCACAGGGTAGGAGCAATGGTTACCCATTTTTATTGTGAAAACCTAAAACATTTCAATTAACATATCCAGAAGGCAGGTACACGAACTTCCTCATTCACATGTGCAAACAAAATTCAGGAAAACCCTGTGTGAGCAGCCCCACCCACGGGAGCAGAGCAGCCTCATGGCCTTAAAACCTTCAGTGTTTATTAAGACATCAGGACCATCTTCCTATTTCATTCCTACAGTCAGGATTTCCATTTTGGATGTTTTCCTATCTTCTACACCTCTCATTCCTTCTGATCCCTTTGTGGCCCAGCCCATTCCTATACTAAACAGCTCTTCACCCTGTTCTTTCCCTCTGGACATGATCTTTGCCAGGTTGTGGCCATTCTCCTCAAGCACCTTCCATTTCCAATTCCCTCGAATTTCATCCCTGCTGCAGAATGAGGTGAAGGTGCTCCTGCTTCTGGAACCTTCTTCAAAGGTTCCAGTTATGAGGCAGCAGGAGGTCCCTGGATATTCTGAGAGTTGAGGCTGTGGATAAGTTTAGGTGGATGGATTTCAGTGGGAAAAGGAAGAGTGTCCACACACACATGAGATCTGAGGCTGGGCTGGGACGTCCGAGGTCACCTATGGCTGCCAGAGAAGCACCTGAGGATCTCTCCAGAGCCTTCGTGCCAAGGGAGTGACTTGCAGCTTTGTCAAGTCACATGCCAGCTTTGGAAACGGGCCCTGTGGGTCCAGAATGTCACCTTGGCCCAGGAAAATCACAGGGATGTGAGGGACCAGCTGCAGGAGGCACGTCTGGCTCTGGAATGTGCCTCAGGAGCCTCGCCCGTGGTGTCTGCAGGGAGAGGTGGTGACTCTGCAAGGTCACGACACCATTCCTGGGTTTGCATTTCAGTGAAGTCACCAAAACAGAGGAAAGAGTCAGAACCACCCCAAAAATCAGCTTTTTATTCTTATTTCCAGCGTCTTATTGCCTTTTCCAGGTCTTGAGTGCTTAATGGTGTTTTTTCTTCCACTTTGTCTCTCCTGTTGGCTTCAAAGGAGCAGGAAAAGTGAGTGTGGAAGGGAAAGAGTGAAGAAAGGAGTTTGGATTCCCTGGCAGTCGTGCTCTGCAGTCCCCTCCAGGTGTTGGAGGGAAGGCAGAGTGTGATGGAGCTGTTGGCTGAGTGTGGCTCTTGGTGCTGTGGATCCAGGCATGCAGAGCTGGGATCAGGGAATGCCAAGTGTGGAATCTCTGCTCCCATCTCCTAAACAACTGCAGCCCACTCGTGATGGGGGAAAGGGTGGAGAATTATTTCTAGCCAGGAGGCAGAGTGGATTTCCTTGCACAGGCAAATTGTGAGGTCGTTAAAACTTAAAAATCAGGAGCTCTCTGCAGCAGCTCCACATCCTCCCAGGGCTGGGGCAGCTCTGCAGGTGGGGTCTCACCTGAGCAGGGCAGAGGGGCAGCCCCTCCTCCCCTGCTGGGGGCTCAGGGGGTTCCTGGGGCACCTCAAACCCTTCTCCCCAGGGCTGCTCTCAGGACTGATTGTGTCTGTAATTCTTCAGCCCACAGGGTGCCCAAGCTTGCTGTAAATTCCTTTTCCAGCAGCCCCAGTGGCTCTCTCAGGGTGTCACCAGGAAGTCACCGCTCTCCCCTGCTCCACATCGTGTCACTGCTGCAGGAATGTGCTCCCATATGTTCTGAGGCTGTTCTTAAAGCTGTTTGCTTCTGAAATCTCCTGCCCACTCCCCCTCACTCCTCAGCCATTTCAGAACTGCTCAGTGGCAAACCTGCAGGAAGCAGGAATGTTTTAAATCTTGCTGGAGATGAATGATTCTTGCCATCCCCCAGTTGGTTCTGTTGCTCTTCCAAGCACAGTCATCATTTTGCAGATCACCTCAAACCAAACCTTCTTTTTATGAAACCTTTTTATGAAACCTATTTCCAAGGTTTTGGTGGGTCCTGACAAACTTGATGGAAACTAAAGAGGATGGAGTTTTTTCACAGCTCTAACAACAAACAGAGGCTTTGGGAAGTCCAACCAGACAAAACCATGTCTTAAACTGACTGCAAAATACCTTTTTCCAGGTATCCCCTTCCTCTGAATTTTGAGCTTTGCTTCAGCACATCTTAAAAGCTCTTAAGGATGTTCTTGGCCCAGATCCAGAAAATGTTTTAAGAGCTTGCAGCCATTTTGAAATGGAGTTTTAATATGTCAGCAGCAGAATGGAAAACTAAGAGAGGGTTTAAATTGCCAAACACTTCTTGGCTTTTGGGCTTTTCTTTCTATTGACAAGACCAAGTGGAGATTTACTGAGGATTTGATAGGGCACACAGGGGAATGGTGGATCTCGGAACTGTTGTAATCGATGAGCAGACTGGAATTATGACACCTCACTGGTGTGAGGGTTGTGCTGAAAGGCCCAGGGGTGGTGAGCTTTACAGGCAGGAACAATTCAACAAGGTTTGTGGTCTAAAAGGAGAAATCTGGGCAGAGCACAGAGAGAAAACAAGGAATTGCCTTAGGTACAGTCACAGTACAGGTGAGGGACTAAGCAAGAAGAACATGGAGTTGATTTTGGTAGACAGTGGGATTAAATCTTAGATTTCTTCATGGAAAGGGTGGTCAGGCATTGGAAGGGGCTGCCCAGGGAGGTTTGGAGTGCCCATCCCTGGAGATGTCCAAGGAATGACTGGACACTCAGCACTCCGGGCTGGGTGATTGGTCACAAGTTGCACTCGATGGCCTTGGGGGCCTTTTTCAACCTCAGGGATTTGGGGATTCTGTGTTTTTACAGCAGGCAGTGCCAAATTCCTGAGTCAGGCCTTGTGAAAGTGGGTGTTCCATGTGATCCCTGCCATGTGCCAGGGCCAAGGGCTCCCACCCTCGTGTGGGGCTGTTCCCATCCACCCGCCCCAGCTGAGTTTTGGGTTGTTCCACCTCCAAGAAGCCACACACACGTTCCTGTGTCTCCAGGGGAAGGATGGTTTTACTCCTGGCTTGCTGATTTTGGCTGAACAAGCCACAGGCTCCTGCCTGGGGATTTTTCCCATGGGAAATGGAGACACAGTGGAACTGAGCCACCTCTCAGAACTGCTGAGTGGGATTTGGGAAATTCCTGTCTTCTTCCTGCTCCCCTTGTCCCCCATAATGTCCAGCACAGTCCTGCTGGAGGGTTCATTGCTCAAAAGGTGTGGGAGAGTTGGGAGATCCTTTTAAAAGAGATTTTAAAAGGAAGGGGATGCGAGTCCTGGAAAGTTTGTGGTGTCAGGGAAGGGGAGAGAGCTGATTCCTAGAATTGGGTGTCCCTTGAGCACTCTGTAATGGCAATTTTGTAAAACTTTGGGCCTTTTAGGAGGTTTGTCCATGCCAAGGTGATCTGATCATTAATTCTTGATGCTGCAATTTAAGAGCTGTCCAGGGTTGTCTTTAAAGTGCTTTTGGTGGGGATGCATTAGTGGTTCTGCTAACGAACCTTCCTCTCTCAGTGCTGAACCACAATCTGATTTTGATTTCCTTTGCAAATAATTTACTGCTCAATGGTCTAGTTTAACCAAACGAGCTCAAATACGTTGTTTCATTGACAAGGAAAATGACAAATTTCCTAAGAGTGAGTCTCCTGGGGAAGTCTGTGCTGGCAGAGAGCCCTGGTGGATTCCCTGGGGTTGGGCTCTGAGCTCGGGGCTGTGCCAGCCGGGGGTTGGAGACAGGAGTGAGTCCAGCTGTGCTTTGGGGCCATCCTGGAGAGGATAAAAACGGGATAAATGGTGCCAGGGAAAGGGCTTTGGCTTCTTGGTGCACACAAATTGCATTTTTCCCTCTGGCTGGGGTGGTGGGTGCTCTGGGTGTGCTGCTGTGAAGCACCCACAGACCCAGTTTGCCCCTGATGCTCCTGGTGCCGCTCTCTGCAGGGAGATGGACCAGCAGAGTTCTGCCTCACGCTCACATGGATCATCCCACAGGTTCTTAATGAAGAAATGAACCTGAAATTCATTGCACAGGTTCTTAATGAAGAGATGAACCTCACATCTTCACCAGCTCTGTAGGGAAAAGCAGTGAGAGCCAGGGCTGTGCTGGGGGTGGTGGGTGACCTGCATCTGCTGGGCTGGGGGACAGTGCCACCACATTTTGGTCCTGTTTTCCTGTCAGTCTCTCTTACCAGGGATTTGTAACAGCAGGATTTGTTGTGGTTATTTGGGAAATGTGATAATTCACTTGTGGGAAGTTTTGAATACGTTTGAGACAAGATCTCTGAGTTGTTTTTAATGATGCAGTTTATTTTCTTTTTTTCTACATAAGTAAGAAGGGTGAGTTACACATTGTTACAGCATAATTCAGAAAGTCACAAGACCCTTAGTTACAAGACCTTTTAAAGAGTTATTAACCAGTAAAACACTGCTAACAAAGATATTTATGTTTTTGACCCAATCCTTAAATATTTCCTCTTATAGACCCATACTACAGTGTAAACTTTCTTAGCCAATCATGTTATAACACACAAACCTGTAGTACTATACTAAACTCCTTGTTTACCTCTGTAACTGCTTTTATTTTTTCTGTATCTTGAACTCTAAAACTTTAAACTTTCCTTTACTTAGCTTAATTGTCTCTACTTTAAACTCTAAATCCACATTCTCACCTCTAACACTTAAGTTCAAAAGGCCTTTTCCAAGGTCTCAGATCAAATCTTGTGTTTAATTTTAAACTTTAGCTTACAAGCCTAAAATTCTAAGAGTTCTTTGAATTTCAGATTCCAGCAGGAAGGAGGCAGGGGCTGTGCCAGATCTGCTCCTGAGGCTCTGGGGACCTGGGTTCTCATCCTTAGAAAGGAATAACGGGCTGTGGGAGAGGAAAGAGGGGCTTGGGTGGGAGGTTTGGCTTCTGCCCTCTCTGAGGTCTCAAATGAAATAGATTTTTGGAGGAGAATTATCCCTGGTGTCCTGGTGGCTGATGCCTGTGATGTACTGCTGTGTTGTACCCTAATGGGAGCTTCATAAAGGAGATTATTAAAAAAAAAAAACCTACAAAAAATGCTATTTTTACCCTGGAATTTTGTCTACTTTGTACAATTCCTACTATGATTTTCCTGCATTAACTTTCTTTCTCTCTCTCTCTCTCTTTCTTTTTTTCTCTGCAGACCTTTGTAGTACTAAACAGAGGGAAAACACTCTTCCGATTTAGTGCCACACCTGCCTTGTACATTTTAAGTCCTTTTAATCTGTTTAGAAGAATAGCTATTAAAATTTTGATACATTCATATCCTTTTTATTACTGAATTACCTTTGTGTATTTGTTGAAAATCTCTTAGCTGTTGTCTTTTGCTAATTTTCCATTTGTTGAAAATCTCTTTACCTGTTGTCTTCTGCTCAGTTCACAAATATAAATCCCATCTCTTTGGAGATGTGGGTTGGCCTCAGAATATGCAAAAAATACAGATTTTTACTGGAGGAAAAAGCAGTTCTTTAGTCACATCCAATAAAGGGAAATTCTCCTTTATTTTCCCTGTTCACACACGTGGATGAATTTTAGAACAGATGTGACTTAAGGTTGTGCTTCATGTGAAGGAGAGCTAGGCTTTAAGAGCTACTAAAATGGTTACATTGAATTAAAATATAATGAAATAAATACTAGAATATTACATAGAAATAAATAGAATTATTATCTGGAGAACAAGCCACAGCCACCTTGTTTGTAGTTAGACACTGACTAATTTCTTGCTCTTTTGGCATCTCTAAAACATCCTCCTGATGGCAAAGCTCTTCCAAAATGTCCCATTGCAGAGCTTTGGAAGCATCATCTGATGGTGTTATTAGGAGAAAAATAATGTATTTTATTGACTGAGCTGCTTCACCCTGCCTATTTATTTATTTTTAGAAAATGGCTCTAAAATGGAAACACATCCACATGGTTTAGAGGCTCCTATAATCTCCCTTCCTGTATCTCAGATGGAGGAAAAGCTTTTCCATCTTTTCAGACTTGACTTGGGAATATTTTCTTTGGCTCTGAGTTATTTTCTCGTGGCCTTTCCTCCCCCTGGATGTGCAGCTGAGAGATGAATTTCTGTCAGGCTGAGCCCCAGGTGCTGCTGAAGGCTCTGGGATCTGTCTGAGTCTCCTGAAATCATTTTGGAAGTCAAATATCTGGATTTCACCACTCTGCTCCTAATTCAGTAGTTACTGAATAGAAGGATTTGGGAGCAAGGTTTCACTTAGGCCTCTGAGTTGAGTTGCTGAGACATACTAGAAAATATAACATTGATTTATATAAAATTAAAAGTATATGAAATTTAAATAAAACAGAGAATTCATCAAAAGGTGACATAAAATGGTATTTATGTAGACATATATGTTATATAATATATATGTGTATATATATATAAAGTATTTGAAATTTATATAAACCAGAAAATTCATCAGAAGGTGACATAAAATGGTATTTATGTAGACATATATGTTATATAATATATATGTGTATATATATATAAAGTATTTGAAATTTATATAAACCAGAAAATTCATCAGAAGGTGACATAAAATGGTATTTATGTAGACATATATGTTATATAATATATATGTGTATATATATATAAAGTATTTGAAATTTATATAAACCAGAAAATTCATCAGAAGGTGACATAAAATGGTATTTATGTAGACATATATGTTATATAATATATATGTGTATATATATATAAAGTATTTGAAATTTATATAAACCAGAAAATTCATCAGAAGGTGACATAAAATGGTATTTATGTAGTCATATATGTTATATAGTATATATGTACATATATATAGTTGTAATTAGTTGTAATTACATATAGTTATATAGTTATATATACATATATATAACTATATATGTGTATATATATAGTATATATTTTGTTATGTAGTATGTAAATAGTATATATAATACAGTATATTAAAATATCTAGAATATAAATATTGTCTATAACACAGTGTATATAGCATATAGTGTATATGTTATGTAGTATATAAATAGTAATTATAATACAGTATATTAAAATATATAGTATATAAATATGGTATATAACAGTGTATACAGCATATAGATATATATGTTCTGTAGTATATAAATAGTATATATAATGCAGTATATTAAAATATATAGTATATAAATTTGGTATATAACACAGTGTATACAGCATATAGATACTGTATGTAATACAATACATTAAAAATATAAATATCTTCTTTCCCATGACTGCTGGAAGCATCAGCCCTTATTAGCAGCCCACAGAGAACAGCCTGGAAATGGCTGAATTTTCCTTCAGTCAGTGACTTTTGGGGACTGTAAGGGGATGTGAAGAGTCACGTGTGTCCCTTTGCTCCTTGACTTTGTCCCACAGTATTTAGCATGATCATTATGTGCACTATTTTGACCAACTGTGTATTCATGACTTTTAGTAACCCGCCAGAATGGTCAAAGAATGTGGAGTAAGTAGGAATTGTTGCATTTAAGTACCAAATGTTGTGTTTGTAAAAACCTCCCAAAATGCTGAGTTTGTTCCCTTGAGGACCCTGTTCCTCCCCATGCTTTTTTTTTGCATGCTCCCCATATTTTTTTTTCTTTATTTGTGTTTTTTTTTTATTGTTTGTTTGTTTATTTGTTTGGTTGTTTTTTATTTTTGGTTTTGGTTTGGTTTGGTTTTTGGAATTTTTTTTGTTTTGTTTGTTTGTTTTTTTGTTTGGTTGTTTTTTATTTTTGGTTTTGGTTTGGTTTGGTTTTTGGAATTTTTTTTGTTTTGTTTGTTTGTTTTTTGGGGTTTTTTTGTTGGTTTGGGTTTTTTGTTTTGGTTTTGTTTTTTGGTTTGGTTTGTTTTTTTCTGGTTTTTTGTGCTTTTTTGGTTCTTTTTATCTTTTGGAGCCTTTTATTTAAACCAAAGTCTTTACAATTCACCTTTTTTCACTACTAAAATGACATTTCCTCGTCACAGGTACACATTCACCGGGATTTATACGTTTGAATCACTCGTGAAAATCATTGCAAGAGGTTTCTGTATAGATGGCTTCACCTTCCTGAGGGATCCCTGGAACTGGCTGGATTTCAGTGTGATCATGATGGCGTAAGTTGTGTTTATCCAGGGATTTCTGTGCATGGGAGGGGACGAGGCCTTAGCAGGGGTGTAGGTTTGTAAGGAAAAAGAAGATTGAGGAAAACTTCAATGAACCCCCTTGATTTTTCCAAGGAAAGTTTTGGCCTGGTGGGATTTCAGCTCTAAACTGCAACAGCACGGAGTTAGTGGAGTTGGTACTGCAAAAAAAATTAGGATTTTCTGAAAATTGCCTTGATTAATACAAGGTTTTAGGTGGTTCGTGCACCAGAGGGGCAGATCAGCATAGGAACCAAATATCTTTAAATTCCAGTCTCTACCACTCCTTCCTTGGGCTGTGACTGGAGGTTGGACTGTGATTAACCCATTAATAACTCATTAATAACCTGTTAATAAGCCATTATTAACCCATTTCCCATGAAGCTGCAGTGTCAGAAAGGAGACATTTGATTTTCCTTCCTCTTTTTTTTTCTCTTGTTGAGAAATCAGCTGGATTGGGCTGATACTGAGGATCATGGGCATGTCTGAGTCACATGAGGAAACACACCCTAAATTCCTGTTTTTTTCCATATTTTCCATTTTTTTTTTGCCCTGAGCTGACCCTGCTGATGGAAACCTGGTCTTTGTCACTGGTACTCCAAGTTGCTGGTGGAAGAAATATTTTTGCCCTTTCACACTTATTTTTGGAGTATTGCCCATGGCATGGTTGGGCTCCCATATTCACCAAAGTCTGATGGAGCAGAGATCACAGAGGAAGGCTCAGGAGTTGCATTTCCAAGGGTTCAGAGCACTTGAGTTGAAGTAAAACACTTTAATCATACTTTTCTGCACCCAAGTTTGTTGAGTTTCCTGAGTTTTTGCTCTTTTTTTTACCTTTTATTTAAATTATGTACAAAGAGTTGGATGTTGTCCATGAAAAGCCAATAACCAGCAGCTCCTGAGTTTTTGCTCTTTTTTACCTTTCAGTTCTTTATTTAAATTATATGCAAAGAGTTGGATGTTGTCTATGAAAAGCCAATAACCAGGAGCTGCCAACACCTGAGTTTTACTCCAGAGCAGGTGGGGATCTGCTGTGCCCAGTGTGAGCTCCCAGTGTGGGTGCACACAGACCAAATCCCACCTGGGAATTATCAATCCCTTAATTTCTCCAAAAATTACCAAATCCCACCAGTTTTAAAGGGCTCAGGGCATTGGTTCTGCAAGGAATGTCCCAAATCCCTCAGTGGTGTCTGTAACCCTTTCCTTTCCAGAGGCCAGGCTTTGCCTGTAGGCTCTGGTACAATCCTTTTTGTGTCAAGGGCATTATTTAAACCACACTGAGAGTTTTTTGAAGCCCTTGAGGCCTTTCTGCAGCAGGAAAAATCTTGAATGTTGAGCATTTCTTTGCTTTTTCATACCAAGTTTCTCCCCACGTGGCACAGAGGAAATATTCTCTAAGCTGGGGTAAAATATAACCCTGTTACTTTGCACTAAGCCTCTTCTCCCCTGTGTATCTTGGGTGTATCTGCTTGGAAAAAGAGAATCAAACCTTCCTGTGGCTCACAAACAGACACTGAAGCATAAAGGATTAAAAATGGAGGATGCTAATTAAAACCAAGGATGCTAATTAAATGGAAGGATGTTAATCAGAGCAGAAGATGATTATGTTTTCTTAAAAAACATGAAGTGAAGCGAATATACCTGAAACCCCTGATCTGAGGTACAATCATGGAATCATGGATTGGTTTGGATTAGGAGGGACCTTAAAGCTCATCCAGTTCCACTCCTTCCATGGGCAGGGACATTTCCCACTAGCCCAGGTTGCCCAGGGTGGTGTCACTAAATCTCCTCAAATATTTGGCATTTTTACAATTGTCTTCTTCTGCAGAGATTCAAAGTTTCAAATTCTGTCTAGAACTGTGTGAAGTTTGGGGCACCACGATATGAAAAACATCTAAAGCTGTTGGAGAGGGTCCAAAGCAGGGTCAGGGGGATGGGAGAGGGTCTGGAGGAGTGGCTGAGGGCTCTGGGTCTGTTCTGCTGGGGAAGAGACTGAGGANGGGTCTGTTCTGCTGGAGAAGAGACTGAGGAGAGACTCATTGGGGGCTGCAGCTCCAATCTCTGCTCCCTGTGACAGGGACAGGACACCAGGGAACCACTGCAGCTCTGTCAGGGGAGGGATATCAGGAAAAGATTCTTCTCCCAGAGGGTGCTGGGCACTGCCCAGGCTCTCCAGGAAATGGCACAGCCCCGAGGCTGCCAGAGCTCCGGGAGAGTTTGGACAATGCTCCCAGGGATGCCCAGGGTGGGATTGTTGGGGTGTCTGTGCAGGGCCAGGGGCTGGACTGGATGATCCTTGGGGTCCTTCCAGCTCAGGACACTCCATGATTCCAGGTGAGGATGGCTATCCAACCATGTACCTGGGCAAGCTGGTTGAGGAGCAGAGAGACTTAAACCACATTTTCCCCCTGCACCTTTGTCTCTCTCTCTCTCTTCAATGCCAGTTCTGAAGCGTTTTAAATCACAAGCTGTTTCCTACAAGCAGACAATTTATGCAAAGGAAGGTGACCCCAACGGTGCCATTAACTCTGGTTTAATTCTGCAGGTATATAACAGAGTTTGTAAACCTAGGCAATGTTTCAGCTCTTCGAACTTTCAGAGTATTGAGAGCTTTGAAAACTATTTCTGTAATTCCAGGTAAGGCGGCCCCGGTTGGTGTTTAGCTGTCGGGTACAGGCCCCTGTGAGTGATGTATTGCTTTGTCTGTAGTTGTTGTTTTATTTTGGTGTGTGTATTGTCATGGTGTTTTTTGTGTGTGACCTCCCTCATTGCAGATATGTCACAGAGTTTGTGGACCTTGGGAATGTCTCAGCATTGAGAACTTTCAGAGTTCTCCGAGCTTTGAAAACTATCTCTGTAATTCCAGGTGAGAACCATTCAGCATTAAAGGCTGGGCTTGTGTGTGTCTCCTCTCTGTATTCCCCCTCCCCTCCTGCACTGCTCATTCCTCAGAAATGGCACTGGGATTTTTTGGATGGGATTTGCAGTCTGTGTAACAAAGCAGTTTGAAATCAAGGCTCCTGGGCCATCAAATTATGGCATGAACAGGCTGTTACTCCATACTTTTCTGTCCCTTTGTATGCACATTCCATACTGATCTCTGAGACTAAAGCCAGGCTTTAAAGTTTAATTCCAGATGAAAAGGATCCTCCACAGGCTGAACAGTTTCTGGCTCAGGGACTTGCCCTGTTATTGTCTGGTTTTGGAGTTGCTTTAGGAATAATTTTATAAAGCAACAGAGCAAAACCCAACCAAGATTAAAACCATTTAGCCCATTTCCTTTGCCACCCCAGAGCTGGACTTGTCCAGACCACCCTTCCCAAAGCTGCTTCTGGACTTGTAACTCAGCTGGGCATCACAGGGTGAGCAGTGGCCCTTCCTTTGGGACACCATGGAGACATTATGGACTGAGAATCCCAGAATTCCAGTCTGGTTTGGGTTGGGAGGGACCTTAAAGCTCATCTCGTTCCACCTCCTGCCATGGGCAGGAACACCTTCCACTAGACCAGTTTAATCCCAGCTCTGTCCAGCCTGGCCTGGAACACTTCCTGATCCTGAATTCTTGTACAGAAAAGCTTCATGCACGTGGTTTCTCAGAAGTGCCCCTAATTCTGAGGTCAAGCTCAAGGCTCAGGTCTTACAGGCACTCAGACATCTCCAGCTTTTTGGTTTCCAGGTGCTCTACCTGTTACTCAGAATAATTCCTCGATGAGTTTTGGTCTCAGTTCCTTTGTGGTTTGTTCCCTCATGCATTCCCTGATCCTGCAGTGCTGGTTCTTTCTCAGGCTGCCAGGGACCAGCCTGTGGAGTTGTAGGGCACATCCCTTTTGTCCCATCCCAGACTGCCAACCCCATCAGCTGTACCTGCCTGTTGTGCATGATGATGATGATGATGGTGGTGGTGGTGGTGGTGATGCTCCTACATGGCACCTGCTTTCCTTGCACCCAGTGAGAACGTGCTGGAGTGATGTTCCTACTGAGCCTTCCTTCGTGTCTGGTGGTATTTAAGAGCAAAAGACCTTTGGGAATTGCTGTCAGCAGTGGGTCTGAGGGGTGGTTGTTGTTCTCTCAGCCTGCTCCAGAGAGCTCTGCCTTGCTCAGAGGAGAAGCATTGATGTTAAAACCAGTTTTGCCTGTGTTTTGCTTTCTTAATTGTAGCAACGTGGAGATGATGCAGCTTTCAGGAGCTGGTTGCTGGCTGTGTGACAGCATGCCTTGTGTTCCCATGGAGGGGAGCAGAACAGCTCAGTTTTGGATTATTCTCTCCATAGAATTCAAAACTTAGGGAGTTTTATTTCAAATAGCATGGGTTGGGGCTGAGCCCTGCTAAGTTCAGCACATTTTTAATGTAATTTTTATTAGAGGGACAATTTGCTGCATATTTTGATTGAATAAAAGGGGTAATTTGCCACACACGGCCAAGGAGATCCTGTTTGGGTGTTGGGAACACTGAACATACCTGAAATGGCAAAAAATTTGGAGGTTTGTGTCTGGTTTTGGGGGAGGATTGTCCAAGTATGTTTCTGCAGCACAAATCTTGGCCCCCTCCATTTTATGACAGCAGGAGGAGTGTAAAGCATTTGAATAATTGGTCTTTTGGGATATTTAATATGAAAGCATTAAGTGCTCTTTATGGGTTTTACCACTATCATTTTGCAAGGAAAAGGTGGTTTTAGAATACACTCAAAATATAAAGGGGCTCCCCTTCTGCTTCAGCACATGGAATGGGAATTTTAACTTTGTATTGAGCTACTGAGAAGCTCATTTTTAGTGTTTTAGTGCCATCTACACCTTCTGTCAATAACTGGAATTAAGGTGTGTTTGAGACGAGATAAAAATGGGAAATACCACCAGAATTTGACATGCCATGGACAAACTTCTGTGCTCTGTATGGATCTGTGTGATAGGAGCAAACTGTGACACCCATGAGCTAAACCACCAAAATATCCCTTTGGTCTTTTTTGGTGGAAAACCTGTATGAAACTGTGATGGTCTCAAGAAATTCTCTCTATTGGCACTTGAGTTCTTATATTTTAATTGCCACGTGGGGACACACCTGGGTCACACCTGCATTCCACAGGATCCAGGGAAACCTGGACCCACGGAGCACGGGGTGGTGGCTGCAGCTGGAAGTTGTTGGAGTTGTGTTTGTTGAAGTGTTCCCAGTCCTTGGACTGGGATCTCTCCTGCTGCCAGTCTTCTCCTGGTTCCAAACTTTTCCTGGCACACCTGAGAGAGAGCAGCATCCAAAGCAGGAGCCCAGGTGCTGATGCCTGTGGGTGCATGTGCAGAGCAGAGCCGTGGGATGAGCATGGCAAGAGGTGCTGGGGGTGATGTGTCTGCCACAACAGCAAAATCCTGCTCTGCTGCGTCGGAAAATCCATGGAAAGTTTGGATGATGGGACTAAATGACACTTCAAAATAGAATTTTTATAAGGAATGTGTCTGCAACTGTTTGTTTTGGAAGCTTTATGTTCCTGGGATGGGTCTAACCTCTGTTGGTCTCAAGAGTTTTGTAGGAGGAGGAGGAGGAGGTTGGAAGGGACCAAGGTTTCTGGTCCAGGATTTATTGCAAAATGTTCATGTGGTCTCAGCTGGAACCTTGGATCTGACTGACCCCAAGTCCAGCAGTGATTTATTATTTTTTTTCTCCTTCCTCCCTTCACTGCTCATTTATAAACCAGAATCATCCTACTTCACACCAGAAAGGCTGACTAAAGGAGCCTTTACAAAAAAACATAATTCAGTGTTGTTTCTGCATCCAAAATTCTAGCCAGTTTAGATCTGTCGCCTAAAAATTAATTCTGAGTTCTCCCCACTCACGAGTTCTGCCTCTCATGAACCAGACTGGTGTGGGAAACCAGCAGGATTCCTTTTGGAATATCTTACTTTTGGTCCTGAGCCTGTTAATGATCCCAGAGGCCTCAGTAAATCCCAAAGCACCGATGCTGTGGGTGAAACCCTGCCCTGGCTGTAACCAAAGCCACCTCTGAAAGGGAAGATTCTGCTCCTGCAAGGGAAGGGAAGTGCTGAGACAGTTCAGTTGAGGAGAAGAAACCCAAGATGTGGAGAGTTAAAGGTATTTGATCTCTGTGAGTTGTTGCAGCCTGTGCCAGCGAGCTCAGCTCGAACACGGCTCAACGTGTCCACGAGGATTTTCGTGGCAGCAAATCCCAATTTGATCCTCGTTTGACAAACCCAGTGTGTGGGGGAGGAGTGATTCCCCACATTCTGCAGTCCTGCTGCGAGGCTCAGGCACTCTCAGGGACAAACATTGGGATTTTGGTTTGTTCTGACCAATCCTTGCCTCCATCCCAGTGTTGTACTGGCTGGAAATCCTGACCACACACGGTTGTTCCCAGGAACCTCCACCATTCATAGCCACAACCTTTCCCACCGTAGAGTCACTCTAAGGTACTGTATTAATTTGGATTTTCAGTGTGTTTTCCTTCTGCAGGAGTGATTTCTAGTCTTGTTTCCTTCTCCACAGGTTTGAAGACCATCGTGGGTGCCCTGATCCAGTCTGTGAAGAAGCTGTCGGATGTGATGATCCTGACAGTTTTCTGTCTCAGTGTCTTTGCCCTCATTGGGCTCCAGCTGTTCATGGGCAATTTAAGGAACAAGTGTGTGATTTGGCCAATTAATGTGAACGAGACCTTCCTGGATAATGGCTCCAGGGGCTTCGACTGGGAGGAATACACCAACAATATGTGTAGGTATTTCTCTACTGAGGCTCCCTAAAACCTCCTGACTTGGCTCGATGCAGCTGCCCAGGAGTTCCAACATGGCCCATGCTGTGGTGTGTCTGGTTTTCACAGTGAAAACCCCATGTGCAGAAGTTTTTCAGATTTTTTTTTTTTTTTATCTGACCTTGTTGAGAGATTCCTAGTTGAGTTCATCCTTTAGAAGGGTTTGGATGTGCTCTTTTAGCTAAATAATTAGTCCAAAATATATTTTTACTGATGAATTTCTCAGCAGTGCTTTTGGGGGGCTTTTAAGTGAAGGCTTTAATAGTGTTATAGTCTGTTAAATCCTCTAACTCCATATGTGTGTGAATGTAACCTCTTCTTTTTCATCTTCAGCAAATTTTTACATCATTCCTGGCGCCCCCGACCCTTTGCTCTGTGGTAACAGCTCGGATGCAGGGTGAGTGTTGAGCTTCATTAACAATCAGTTTGAGCTTCATTAACAATCAGTTATCCCTGATGTTACCTAAAGCTGGCAAAACCTTTGGAATATTCCCTGTTGCTTCCTCGGCTGGTTCTGGTGTTACTTCACCAGGTTTGAAATTTCTTAACCTAATTATGAATCCATTGCTGATGCAATGTAAGGGACATTTTCCCTGTCAGGAGACAGCTCTGGCCACCAGTGGTTGCTGGGGGCATTATTTTCCTGTGAATCCAGTCAGAGAAGGGTGGATGGAGGCTCAGAAATGGGAACTTGCCATGTGCTGTTGGTTTTCCACCCCGACCTTCAGCTCTGAAGACCCTTGGACCCTTCTGGCCCAAGCTCTGCGCTGGGCTCAGGCTTAGGGAAGAGCTGCGCCTTGCAGCATCTCATTTCCATAGGACAGGGAGAGCAGGGCTTTCCTGAAATCCTGTCTCCTTGGCTGCTGTCCTTACGTGTGGAAAGAGCTGCTGTGTGTTGGGAGAGTGGTGGCAGTGAGCATGGAGAGCCCTGAACTGGCTGTTGTCCCTCCCCAGCCAATGTCCAGAGGGATACACGTGCATGAAGGCAGGACGGAACCCCAACTACGGCTACACGAGCTTTGACACCTTCAGCTGGGCTTTTCTGGCTTTATTTCGCCTTATGACTCAGGACTTTTGGGAAAACTTGTATCAATTAGTAAGTAAACACTTCGCTTTGGTGTTGTACGTGGGGAGAATTTGGGGGTAAAACAGGAAAGGGAAATGTGAGAAGCTTTGTTTTATTCCTTCTCTCCAAAAGAGTGCAAGTAAACCTTCACAGTGAGGTTTTTTGGGGGCAGGAAGGCGACATTACCTGTCAGCAGGTGTTGGACTTTTAAGTCCAGAAGGGATGGTGGTTCCAGCTGAGCTGTGAATTAATTTGGGAGGAGCCTTAGCACTTGCTGCAGGAGGCTGTGGGTGTTCAGCTCTGCTCACAGAGGGTGCTCAGGCTCTTTGGAGGGCAGAGAGTTTTCTCCTGACCTGAGGGTGCTTTGGGGACCTTGCTGAAGCAGCTTTTTCTTGATTTGGTTTGTTTTAAGGGAGTCTGAGCATTGGGTTTCACACTGTGCCTCTGAATTCTTTTCAGTTTGGATGTTCCCTTAAGAAGGGAAGGTGGATGTCACCTTTTGTGTTCATGGCTAGGGAATGTGCAGTGTTTCAGCTCTCTGCAGGGAAAATGCTGAGCTCTGGAATATTCAGCACTGCTGGATTTTCTTAGAAACATTCAGGTCAAGAAGCTTGGGATCAACTCGTGCATCTCATGTCAGGGAAACCTTAAGTTGCTTCCCTTTCCCTTTTCTAATCCCTCTGCCATTTTTTTCCACTTCCAGACTTTACGAGCGGCAGGAAAAACCTACATGATCTTCTTTGTGCTGGTGATCTTTGTGGGATCCTTCTACCTGGTGAATCTGATTTTGGCTGTGGTGGCCATGGCCTATGAGGAGCAGAACCAGGCAACCCTGGAGGAGGCAGAGCAGAAGGAGGCAGAATTCAAAGCCATGTTGGAACAATTGAAAAAGCAACAGGAAGAAGCACAGGTGAGAAAAAAAAAATAAATTCCTCTCTGTAAGGGTGGTGAGGCCCTAGCCCAGGTTTCCAGAGAACCTGATTTTACTACCTGCACAAGCAGACTATAAAAATTCTAACAAATTCTGTCTGCAGGTTTTTTCCAAGGAGAGAATAAACCTCTCAGTCCTGCCCCAAAGTCTTTTACTCAGGTGCATTAAGCCAAACTCTTTCTTCAAGCAGAAAACAGAGCATTAATGGTGGAAAGATGTGATTTATTTTTCCTTCCCTTGCCTGCACCCTCAGGCTGCTGCCATGGTCACCTCGGCAGGGACGGTGTCTGAAGATGCTGTGGAGGATGATGGTGGGGGGAGGATGTCTCGGAGCTCCTCAGAGATTTCCAAACTCAGCTCCAAGAGTGCCAAGGAGCGTCGGAACAGGAGGAAGAAGCGGAAGGACAAGGAGCTGTCGGAAGGAGATGAGAAGTGTGACAATGAGAAGGTGTTCAAGTCAGAATCTGAGGATGGCATGAGGAGGAAAGCGTTCAGGCTGCCAGATAACAGGCTGGGAAGGAAATTTTCCATCATGAACCAGGTAGTTTTCTGTTCTTTCACTAATGTTTGTGGTTGCTTGAGGTCAGGATAGTATTCTGCTTTAGATTCCTGTCAGCACCTCAAGGGTTCTGCCCACTGTCCTAAGCTGTGTTGGGTCAGGAGAACACTTAGGGCCCAAGTTGATGACTCTCACACACACTTCTCCTGGCAGGAATTGTTCCTGAGGAATCCAACCAGGTAACTCCTCCACTGAGACAGCTCAACCAACAGTGTAGAGTTAAGTCTAACAATGTAGTTTCTATCTAAACAGTTTGTACAGGTGCCAGTTGTTTTTGACCCAGGAATAGATTTGTTTTGTTAACAAACTGCTCACAACAAGATTGCTTTCACATGGGAACTGCAAAACGCTAGTTGGCTTAGAAGAAATGACTTCTAAAATCAGCCAGAGAAGGCCTGATTTTGAGAGGACTTTCTTTATAATTTTTCCACCGTACTGCAACGCTCACTCTGTCCTTCCCCTCCTCTCCAGTCTCTCCTCAGCATCCCGGGCTCCCCTTTCCTCTCCCGCCACAACAGCAAGAGCAGCATCTTCAGCTACAAGGGGCGCTTCCGCGACCCGGGCTCGGAGAACGAGTTCGCCGACGACGAGCACAGCACGGTGGAGGAGAGCGAGGGCAGGAGGGACTCGCTCTTCATCCCCATCCGCGGCCGCGACCGCCGCAGCAGCTACAGCGGCTACAGCGGCTACAGCCAGGGCAGCCGCTCCTCGCGCATCTTCCCCACGCTGCGCCGCAGCATCAAGAGGAACAGCACCGTGGACTGCAACGGCGTCGTGTCCCTCATCGGAGGGCCGCCCTCCAGCATGCCTGGTGGCCGCATCCTGCCCGAGGTAGCTGCTGAGTGTGGGCTGGTCTGACCAGCGTGGTCTGCTGAGTGTGGTCTGACCAGCGTGGTCTGACCAGGGTGGTTTGACCAGTGTGGTCTGACCAGCGTGGTCTGCTGAGCATGGTCTGCTGAGCGTGGTCTGCTGAGCGTGGTCTGACCAGCGTGGTCTGACCAGCATGGTCTGACCAGCGTGGTCTGCTGAGCATGGTCTGACCAACGTGGTCTGCTGAGCATGGTCTGCTGAGCGTGGTCTGACCAGTGTGGCTTGCTGAGTGTGGTCTGACCAGCGTGGTCTGACCAGATGGTCTGACCAGCGTTGTCTACTGAGCATGGTCTGACCAGCGTGGTCTGACCAGCGTGGTCTGACCAACGTGATCTGACCAGCATGGTCTGACCAGCATGGTTTGCTGAGTGTGGTCTGACCAGTGTGGTCTAACCAGCGTGGTCTGCTGAGCATGGTCTGACCAGTGTGATCTGACCAGAGCAGTCAGACGAGCTTGGTCTGTCCAGCGTGGTCTGGTCAGACAAGCATGGTCAGATGAGCCTGGTCTGGCCAGCATGGTCTGCTGAGCATGGTCTGACCAGTATGGTCAGACTTGGCACAGGTCTGCCAAGTGTGATCTGGCCAGACTAGCACGGTCAGACCAGCATGGTCTGGCCAGCATGGTCTGGCCAGCATGGTCAAATCAGATGAGCATGGTCTGACCATACTGGTCTGACCAGCATGGTCTAGCCAGCATGGTCTGCTGAACGTGATCTGGTCAGACCAGCGTGGTCAGACCAGTATGGTCAGGTCAGATGAGCATGGTCTGACCAGCATGTTCGTCTGTTTGGTTCTAGTACAGAGAATCAATGACATTGTATGTAATTAGAAATGTTCTCTAAAATACAGTCTGTAATTTGTCTAAGGCTGCAGAGCACTGGTCCAACAGAAAAAAGAACTTGAGTTTTGGTTTGACCACTTGCATATTGTAGGAAGGTGGGAAGGACAGAGGGATACACAGAATATAAAAAATGTAGAATATGGAAATGCAGACTAAGTGCTGCATTTCTGGGCTGAGAGTGGGTAAGAGAGAAGACTCAAGTGTGTATTAATCATCATCTGAATTTTTCAGGGTACCACAGAAATTGAAATCAGGAAGAAGCCTGGTGGGTCTCTCTTGGTCTCAATGGATCAGGTGAATGCATCCTACGGAAGGAAGGATCGGACCAACAGTGTCATGACTGGATTGACCAACACCCTTGTTGAGGGTAGGTGTGATTTGGGGATTAGAGGGACACCCTTGAGCCCCGCCCCCAGTGCCTAAAGGGGCTCCAGGAGAGCTGGAGACAGACTTTGGACAAAGGGCTGGAGGGACAGGACACAGGGAATGGCTTCCCACTGGCAGATGGCAGAGTTGGATGGGATATTGGGAAGGAATTCCTCCCTGCAAGGGTGGGGATGCCCAGAGAAATTGCCCCATTCCTGGAAGTGTCCGGGGTCAGGTTGGGCAAGGCTTGGAGCAACCTGGTCTAGTGGAATTCAGCTCTCCCTGCTTTAGAGCAGTACATATTCGTGCATGGTTTTGCCTAAATCTGCTTCTTTTGGGTCTTTATTAATAAAGAAATATTTATTAGACTTTATTTTACTTGGTTTTGGCATCCGAATTGCATAGAGGTGGAGGTAAAGGCAAGAGTTGTAACTTTATGATGAAGAGGATGCAGTGTGGAGATCAGAGGAGTCAGGCAGTGTCAGGCCTGGGTGTTCTGTCTTCTGTCATCTCCAAGCACTGGAGAGACCTTCCTTTGCTCCAGGAGAGGAGGATTGGAGCTGCACTGCGAGCTGCAATGTGACAGCTGTCAGAAGAGAAAGGGGCTGTTGGCTGGTGGGAATTCTGGAATGGACAGCACATGGAGATGAGATTTCCCAATATGTCATGCAGGAGCCAGCAAGAATTCATGAACAGCAGCCACATGCGGTTGATGATCTCAAATTCCTGCTGTCTCCTGCAATAAAATTGTAGGAAAACTAAATATACTTAGAAACAGAGCAGGGTTTTGCTGCCGCTCCCCTCCTGCGCAAACGCCCACAGGCTCCAGTGCCACGGGCCTCTTTTTAACTTCAGAAATTCCAAGGCAACTAAATACTAAGCAACCAGAGAACCAATGGGAAGGAGAGCACAGTGGTCCTTTCCCTTCCCATAAAAAATAAAAGGTGAGGGTGCACAGCTGCACGGCCTGACTGGAACCAGCATGTCAACAAATGGGGGTAACTCCTTGTTTATATGTTTTTGTCCCTAAGCACTTGAGATAAGCCAGTGTAAAAAAAAAAAAAAAATGGACACAGCATTTCTGTGTTTGATTTCTGTAAATGAATGTAGTTAGTCTTAATCAGGTTATTCCTGTTGAAAATCCTTTGCAGCATTATGTCACCTCTTTCTTCTTTTAGATCGTGTCTGTGTTCAGCACAGAATTCATCTCAGTTATTTAAAAACTGGCAGCAAAGGCAGTTTGGAATCTGTAACTTTGGTTTTAACTGCTTTACCTTGATCAGTTCCGAGTTAAATTTAGCCCTTCACTTGGAATAATTTGCATTGAATCATCCTGGTGGGGCTGAAGCACAGGGTTAGAGCTGCAGAACTGTGGTGACCTGGTGCAGGTGTTGTGTAGGGACAAAGGAGAAGTCATGGAGCTCAGTAAAATCATGAAATCCCAGAATCCAAGAAGCCTTGAGTTTGGAAAAGAGCTCCAAGGTCATTGGGTCTGACCTGTGACCAATCCCCACCTTGTCACCCAGCCCAGAGCACTGAGTCCCACATCCTGTCATTCCTTGGACACCTCCAGGGATGAGCACTCCAAACCTCCCTGGGCAGCCCTTCCAAAGCCTGACCACCCTTTCCATGAAGAATTTCTTCCTGATGTCCAGCCTGCCCACAAACTTGACCCAGCCCTTCTCTCATGTCACCTCCGTGGCCATTTTCACAAAGTTCACAGTTTTGTAATTGTTCAGCCTCAGAGATGAAGCCTGAACTCCATTTTGTTTTGTACCTGCAGAGCTGGAAGAGTCCCAGAGGAAGTGTCCCCCTTGCTGGTACAAATTTGCCAATACCTTCCTGATCTGGGAATGCCACCCATACTGGATGAAGCTGAAGGAGATTGTGAACTTGATTGTCATGGATCCTTTTGTTGACTTGGCCATCACCATCTGCATCGTGCTGAACACGTTGTTCATGGCCATGGAGCACCACCCCATGACCCCCGAGTTCGAGCACGTCCTCTCTGTAGGAAATCTGGTAAGGAAATCTGCTAAATACTCCCCACAGATCTGCTCCTGCTGGGGTGCCTGGATTATTGAAGTGGGCTTGGACTTAAAATCAATTGCATTTTCAAGACTTAGCCTGAAGATCAGAAAATAAGCCAAAAATGACTCTTTGCCTGTTCTTTGTCTGTCTCTCCTCCCCACTCCAGGTTTTCACTGGGATTTTCACAGCAGAAATGTTCCTGAAGCTCATTGCAATGGATCCATACTATTATTTTCAAGAAGGCTGGAACATCTTTGATGGGTTTATTGTCTCCCTGAGTTTAATGGAGCTGAGTCTGGCAGATGTGGAGGGACTTTCCGTGCTGCGATCTTTCCGATTGGTATTCCAAATTCCAGCTCTTTTTCAGTGTTATGATCGTGGAGCTACTACAAGGCTTAGAATCCCAGAATCGTGGAGTGTCCTTAGTTGGAAGGGACCCACAAGGAGCATCCAGTGCAGCTCCTGGCCCTGCACAGGAGCTCAACAATCCCACCTGTGCTTCCCTGGGAGCATTGTCCAAATGTCCTTTGAGCTCTTGCAGCCCTGTGGCAGTGACCATTCCCTGGGGACCCTGCTCAGTGCCCAACCAGGGGAAGAACTTTTTCCCAATATCCAACCTATCCCTTCCCTGACACAGCTCCAGCTGTTCCCCTCACATAAGGAATTTTTCCCATTTACATAGGACAAGGGAAGATCACTTTTTTCCTGGGTTTGGGGAGGACAGAGATTGAGTGGTGCCATTTTTTATGGTCTCCTCTTTCTTCATGACTGCTCTTTATGAGATCTGAGCAGCAGCTTGTTGCATTTGGGCAGGGAAGGGTGACTTTTCCTTTGGGAAGGGAGATCAGCGTGTGGGGAATAACTAAGTACAAAATACTCAAGCCCAAATTTCCAGAAAGGTTAAGCATTCTCTGCTCCCTGTAACCTCAGTAGCAAAAGCATGGACTTACCTTCACGTAAAACACAAGATGGTTGTTGTTTAGGAAGTTCTGCTTTATTTTCCTTTGTTTGAGACTGATCTGTTTTGTTTTGGTGTTTTTTTTGTAGCTGAGAGTCTTCAAACTGGCCAAGTCCTGGCCCACTCTGAACATGCTGATAAAAATCATTGGTAACTCAGTGGGTGCCTTGGGGAATTTGACCTTGGTGCTGGCCATCATCGTGTTCATCTTCGCCGTGGTGGGAATGCAGCTCTTTGGCAAAAGCTACAAGGAGTGTGTCTGCAAGATCAATCCGGAGTGTGAGCTACCCCGCTGGCACATGCACGATTTCTTCCACTCCTTCCTTATTGTCTTCCGTGTGTTGTGTGGGGAGTGGATTGAGACCATGTGGGATTGTATGGAAGTGGCAGGACAGGCCATGTGCTTGATTGTCTTCATGATGGTCATGGTCATCGGAAATTTAGTGGTCAGTAAATGGTTACTGATGGGCTTTCTTGGTTGCCTCTGGGTGGGGTAGGACTTGGGGAGACCCCCCCAGGATGAGGGAGTGATGGTTTGTGAGTCTGTTCCTGCTCTGTGGAGGTCCCTCTTGGCCTTTGATCATTGTGCTACCTCTTGGCCTTTTAACATTGTGCTACCAAAATCTGTGGGACTATTGACATTTCTGTCAATAGTCCCACAGATTTTGGTAGCACAATGTTAAAGATGTTTTTTGCTTGATGAGGACCTTAAACAGTCACCCGTAAATGAAGCATTTTGCAAGAAAAGCTGAAGGTATGAAAGCCTCAGTCAAAGTGCACTGACCTGACCTGAGGGGAAAAAGAAGCTAAAAGAAGCAAAAACTGGCATTTTAATTGCCAGAAAACTAAATAATTTGGTGCACAGGGGAAGGTCCTGAAGTGTTAAAATGAGAAATGGAGGTTTCTTCTAAAACCTGCCCACTGGCTCAGTCATGAGGTGCTGTTGTGTGCAGGAATGGGCTGTGAAACTGTACGGCCTGTTGTGTGGGAGGTTGGACTAGATCATGATGCTTCCTTCTGGCCTTAAATTTCATGAAGAAAAGTCTGTGGAGGAAAATGTGAGCAAGAATGAAGTCACATGAACAGTCGCAATTCTTCAAAGTAGTTGTGAGCTCTCTCTGAGAGGTCCTGTCTTGCCAAAGGGTTTTGATAAAATAAGTCTTGGGGATGGTCACTAAATGTGGGTGAGGAAGTAGAGCTGGGAGCAATCACTCAAAATGCCAGGATTTCCCCCATTTCCTTTGAGGCAGAGATGGGACTAAATCAGTAAGGCTGAGCCTTAAATCAGTGGGGATTAAATCCCTCTCTGACATCTGCAGTCCAGATCCTGCAAGGGGCTTGATCCAGTCTCCTTATACCTGTACTGGACCTCTGGGACTCCTCAGAGCTGCACCAGGGTCCCTGTTCAGGGAACTTTTTGCACCATCAGGGGGTCATACCTTGGACCTGGGCACCTGGATGAGTTTGTGGGACACCAGAGCTGGTTTTCAGTGCTGTTTTAAGACAGCTCTGCAGCATCAGCAGGGCATGGGCGCTGAGAACTCTGTTCAGCTTTGGGAATACCCCCCTTGTGTGTCAGTCCAGCATCAGCTCTTCCCTTTCAGGTGCTGAACCTGTTCTTGGCCTTGTTGCTGAGCTCCTTCAGCGCAGACAACCTGGCAGCCACGGACGACGACGGGGAGATGAACAACCTGCAGATCTCGGTGATCCGCATCAAGAAGGGCATTGCCTGGACCAAGGCCAAGGTCAGGGAGTTCATGCAGGCCCACTTCAAGCAGAGAGAGGCCGACGAGGTGAAACCCTTGGACGAGTTGTACGACAAGAAGGTGAACTGCATCGCCAACCACACCGGGGCCGACATCAACCGCGACATCGATTTCCTCAAGAACGGCAACGGCACCACCAGCGGCATCGGGAGCAGCGTGGAGAAATACATCATCGACGAGGACCACATGTCCTTCATCAACAACCCCAACCTCACCGTGCGGGTCCCCATCGCCGTGGGGGAGTCCGACTTCGAGAACCTCAACACGGAGGATTTCAGCAGCGACACGGATCCTGATGGCAGCAAAGAGGTGGGACGGGGTGCTGGAAATGCACTCGGGTCGTTCGGCCCGCTGGGAGTGCCTGCAAGCTTCTAGGCAGGGAGTCGTTCCAGCATGAAAGTTTTGTTTGTGTTGGGATGTTTGTACTCAAAACAGAATTTCTTGTGCTAGTAGCTCTGTAGAAAGGCACGAATACTTGTGTAATAAAAGTATACATAAAATAAATATGTATAATCAATGATTATATAAACATATATATACTATATATAATCATAGAATGATTATATAAATATATATATACTTTATGTATACAATATATTCATGTATACTATATATGCATATATACTATATATTCATATATACTATATATTCATATATACTATATATCCATATATACTAAATATTCATATATACTAAATATGTTTCTATTTAATTTCATATTTAGTATTTTTTCTGTATTCTAAATATATACTATATATATTTGCTATAGTTATAGTAAAATAAATATAATCATAGTAAATAAAATATAAAATAAATAAAATATATACAGTCATAAAATATAAATATATATATATAAATATAAATACAACTATATTATATATATATATATAAAATATATATAATCATAGAATGGCCTGGGTTGAAAGGAGCTTAAAGATCATCTAGTTCCAAGCCCCCCTCCATGGACAGGGACACCTTTCATGATGTAAATATTTAATCCTGCCTGTCCTGTTAACGTGAGACATAAACTGGGTCGGGATCTCAGTGATTAAAGTGAGGAAACAACTTTCATGACAGTAAATGTGGTGAACAAACAGCTGAGTCATCGTGAAGTTTGGTATTTTTTGGGATTGATATTTGATTTTGATTGGGTTGGGGTTTTGTGCTGCAGAAACTCGACGAGACCAGCTCCTCTGAGGGCAGCACCATCGATATAAAGCCTGAAGTGGAAGAAGTGCCCGTGGAGGCACCAGAGGAGTACCTGGACCCCGATGCCTGTTTCACAGAAGGTGAGAAGGGAGTGAAGGAAAAGCTTTTTGGGACCAGTCTGCTGTGAGCCCACCTCAGGGTTAGGTCAGCCTGGATCAGGGCTGGCTTATCTCCAGGCCCTTCTTGGATGCTGGTGCACTAATTCAGAGGAATTTGCAAAGTGAAGCTCTCAGAGATGCAGCTGCCACTGCTAGGATGTAGATCATGGAATCATTCAGTAGTATGTGTAGGAAGGGACCTTAAACCTCATCAAAATTTACCCCCTGCCATGGGAAAGACATCTCCCACTACCTCAGGTTGCTCCCAGCCCTGTCCAGGCTGGCCTTGGACATTTCCAGGGATCCAGGGGCTCCCACAACTTCCCTGGGCTACCCATGCCAGGGCCTCCCCACCCTCACAGGGGGAATTTCTAAAGAATTAGAGATGACCTGTAGTAGAACAAGATGGTTTTTGTGCAGCTGATGCCATAAGTACTCAGAAGCAGAGTACTTTTCCTTTCCTGTATCTGGCCTCAATGTCTTTCGAGAGCCGATCCGTTACAGGAATTCCCAAGGCAAAGATGCTTTAAATGGTTCAAGGTTATTTTATCAGCAAGTTTTCCATTTGTCTCCTCAAGAGCATGGGCCTCACCAAATAGAACGAGCTGATCTGTTCCCAAATTGATGTTAATTCTGGTGCCCAGGCACAGAAGTGGCAAAACAACTCTAAAATCCTCAAGAACGCAAAAATTTTAACTCACGTTAAAATCACTCAGCATGGTTCATATTGGTGACATCAAAACTGCTTCTAGACAGTGAGAATTTCATGTTTTTACCTTAAATCCTGTGTTTCCTGAGTGAAGGTGTGCCCTGTCCCTCTTCCAGGTTGTATGCAGCGCTGCAAGTGTTGTCAGGTCAACATTGAGGAAGGGCTGGGAAAGTCGTGGTGGACCTTGAGGAAAACTTGTTTCCTAATTGTGGAGCACAATTGGTTTGAGACTTTCATCATCTTTATGATCCTCCTGAGCAGTGGTGCTCTGGTGAGTAAAATATGTGTAGTTCAGAGGTGTTGGGCCTGGGGACATGTGATTGTATACAGGAAATTTTGGGAAAAAGCAAACCGTGGGAATTCCTATCTGGAAAACAACACAACTGTACAAAAGTTTTTATTAGTGTTTTTTTGTTTAGTTTAAATTAAGAACAAAGCCTTCAAATCTGGGTTCTGATCCTAGTTTGACTAGAAATGTGAGGATCTGGGGAAAAGTCAGCCTGTATCTATGTCTGATTTCACAGAATCAGAAAATCCCAGAATCACTGAGGTTGGAAAAGCCCCTCCAACACCATGAAGTCCAACCTGTGACTGAAACAAAATCAAATTCCAATGTTTGATTTATATATATAAAAATAAAATATATTTATTTTTATGTAAACCTATATTTTTATACATGTGTATGTATGTATTTTATATAAATATAAAGATTTTAAAAATATATTTTTAATATATCTATATATTTAGCTAATCTATAACTGTACATTGAACTCACCTCAGTATCATTTGAAGCTCCTGAGCTGTGGAATAAATCCCATATAATGACACTTGCACCTGGTCATTTCCCAGGCTTTTGAGGATATTTACATCGAGCAGAGGAAAACCATCCGGACCATCCTGGAGTATGCAGACAAGGTCTTCACTTACATTTTCATCCTGGAGATGCTGCTGAAGTGGTGTGCCTATGGATTTGTCAAGTTCTTCACCAATGCCTGGTGCTGGCTGGATTTCCTCATCGTGGCTGTATGTATCCTCTCCTCTTTTCCTTCTGCTTGGGATGTTTCCTCCTCAAATCCTAACTGGGTCATAGATTTAACAATCCCAGATATCTGTGAGTTCCCAAATCAGGGATAAAACCCTTGAGCCCTTTGGGTGTTTCCTGTGCAGCTGTGGGATTTCTGCCATGCAGGGACCAAGGAGGATTTTCCAGCCCTTGGCTCTTTTGTTCTGCTGAAAATAGAATTTCCAGGAGACCTGGCTGTGTTTGGAGGTGTTACCAGTGGGAAAGCTGTGCAGATGTGGAATTCCTTGGGGATATTTCTAGGAGTTCCATTCTCTGTAATCATTTTCTTGCATTATTAATGATGAGGGGGTGATGAGGCAGCAGAGCCTCCCCATCCCACCACCCCACTTCTGAACACTGGATTTGTGAGAATCTCAATCCTTGGAAAGCTCGTTGTGCACAGTGAAGTTCAGCATTATCAAAAGAAACAGGAAAGAAAAAGCAGGATCTTATCAAACAAAAAAGCTCAGAGTAGTGTAGAGTGAGGGACAGATCCACCCTGCAATCCCTGCAGAACGTCTTGGGAGGGAGGATAAATCTGAGAAATCAAAAAAGGGTGACTAAATTGTAGAATTACAAGAAAAAAAAAGACAATAGAGGAGGTTTTAGCAATAAATTTGGCTCTGAAGCACAGCGAGGGAATTTACAATAAATGGAATTTAAAATAAATGGAATTTATGCTGTCCAAAGTGGTAGAAAATGGTATAATTCAATAGAAAATTTCAGAACCAGGAAATTTAGAATCCCAAGTGCTTGGATTCTTTTAAAGTGTTTCATCACATCCATCTGGGATTCAGTGGCTCTAGTGACTGCCCCAAGAGCAAGTATGTTAAAAAAGAATTCCCAGTTTTCCCAAGCTTCTCCTTTGGAACACTCTGTGTATGATTCAGTTGCTGTTCAGCACCATTATCACTCTGGAAATATTCCTGAGTAGGTGGAAGGAACTATGCTTGGAATTCAGGGGCAGAAGTGACTCAAACTCTGTTTCCTGTAGGAAAATTGAAATTTGAAATTTTAATTTTTTTTTAATCGTCTCTGATCCCCTCAACATCTTTCCTTGGACACAACCTGCACGTTATAAGTTTTATTTTCTGTCAGAAAATACATTTTAAACAAATAAATTTAAATTTTAAAACAAATCTTAAAATAAATTAATAAATAAATATATTTTCTGGATCTCTCTTGCTGTCTGAAGATAAAGCACGAGTTTAATTAATTCCAGTTTATTCCAGTTTAATTCCAGTTTAACGGGCAGATGTGATTTAAGGTTAATTTCCTTCCCATGTCTCTGGGAGTGGAGTAAAGATCAGGAACTTCCAGGCAGGAAGGGAACAAGTGCAGAAGGATTTGGAATTCCTAGGGCTTTAGGAATTTTAGAATTCCTGCTTTCCCTTGGTGTCCCAGACAGAAGAGTCGCACATTTTTCCCTGAATAAAAAAATCTGAAATGTGACTTTGAGGTGCCAAAATATCCCTCAGCAAAACCTCAGCAATGCTTTGTGTCCTGTATCTGTTGAATCACGGTTTTTTAACCCAAATTTTGTGGCGTGTCGTGGAAGGGGCTGGAGTGAGCCAGGGCAGCAGGGAATGAGCCTTTGCATCCTAACAACACTCTTGGATGTTATTTTGCAGGTTGCTATAGCATTGTCCAATTCCCCTCCTCCTCATCCCCAAAGCTTCCTGGGTGTGTTTGTGAAGACTTTTACTGGGTAATAATGAAGGATTCTGCTTTTCAGTCAATCTGGGATTCCCTTTGTCCGACCTCGGTGCCTGCTGTGTCTTCTGTTGGAATGTCCTCAGGGAATAATCCTCAAAGATTATTTATTAAAAGCTCAAACTGCCTTTTTCTGTCATGGTCTTAGTGTCCTGCTTGGGAGTAAGGTGTTTTCCCGAGGGGAAAAAGCTCTAAAAATGAGAATTCTTTGTTCATGGAATCATGGAATGGTTTGGGCTGGAAGGGACCCTAAAGCTCATCCAGTGCCACCATGGCAGGGACACCTTTAACCATCCCAGGTTGTTCCTGTCCAGCCTGGCCTTGGACACTTCCAGGGATCCAGGGGCAGTTTCCAGGGATGGGACACTTCCAGTGTTACATTTACAGTGTTATTTAAATAGAGCACATCTCCAAATCCATGGGGGTTTTTATATTTAATTATATTTATATTTAGGATTTTAACACACCAGTGTTGCCCTGGCCTGGCTGAGCTGATTTTGCCTCGCAAAGGCTTTGTTGGAACCTTTGGGACGTGGTTCAAAGTAGTGGAATTTTAAAATGGGATTGAAAAACCAATCTATTGTGGCCACTTGTTTTTGGGGAAGATACCGTAGAATCCTGGAATGGTTTGAGTTGGAAGGAACCTTAAAATCATCTCATTCCAAGTCCCCTGCTGTGGACAGGGCCACCTTCCCCATGAAGATGGAAAAAGCACATGAACCACATGCTCAAATAAGATAAAATCTCAATTTTCCCACACGTTTATGCATTTAAAATCCAGATATGACATTTCCCAGAAATACGTGTGGAATAAGAATCATCCTTCTAATTAATTCTAATTATTATTCTAATATTTCTTCTATTTAAAAAATTATACATTGGAAGTGTCCTATTCTGAGAATTCACCTCAAACCCCACCTGTTCCAGGAGGAGCTCCTGTGTTTTTTTGTTTGTTGCTGTATATTAATGTCTTTTTTTTTTCTTAAAAAGGGTTCACGTCTCTTTCTTATCTGTCTGAATTGTGATGGTAGAGAAAAATGGGAAAATGGTAGCAAAAAAAGGGAAAAATGGTGGCAAAAAAATAGGAAAAATGGTGGCAAAAAATGGGAAAAATGGTAGCAAAAAATTGGAATAGTGGCAGCTGCTGTGCTGTGTCTGTAACTGTTTACACGTGGCCAAGTCGTGTCTGGGACTTGGTGAGTTTAAGGATCTCTGATAATTCAGATTTAGAGCCTAAATCTCACTCCAGGCTGCTCAACAGGTTGCCCAGTATAACCCAGTACATCCCAGTACTTCACCTCACGCTCCTGCGGCTGCTGAGGTTGGGACTGGGGGAAAACCAGGGAGAAATGGGGGAAATGGGGATGGGATGGGGGGAAATGGGATAAAACAGGATTGGGATGGGGGAAATGGAGCTGGGATTGGGAAAAATGGGAGGAAAACAGGATTGAGATGGGGAAAAAGGGGAGAAAGCACCTGGAATGGAGGAAAATGGAGGATTCTGGAGCTGGGATTGGGAAAAAATTGGGAAAACTGGAGCTGTTGGTTTTGGGATGTGGAAAAAACCTTGGGAAAAGCAATTCCTGGGAATCCCCAGCCATGGTGACCATTTTCCCTCATCCCAATCCTGTTTTATCCCATTTTCCCCCATGCCATCCCTGTTTTTTCCCAATTTTTCCTGGTTTTTACCCCAGTCCCAATCTCAGGAGAGTGCAGTGAAGCCCTGGGATGTACTGGACTATACTGGGCTGTACTGGGCCAGTTGGAAAAGCCTTGGAAAAGGGATCAGAAATGTTATAGTTCAGCACAGGGAACCTGAGCAGCTGTAAAACAGGATCACTGTCAGAGCAGAACAGGCAGAAAACAGAGCTGCTCTGTGTGCCAATGTCCTGGTTTTGCATGAGAGGCATTTAAGGAAGTTTCTCTACCCTGGTAGTGATATCCTTCCACTCAGCAGCAGCCCAAAATTGGTTTAAAACCAAATTTCCTGGAAATTTGGAAATCTGGTTTTAAACCAATTTGATTTAAAAAGCACAAGGAAAGCATTGAGCTTAAGAAGCTTGAATTGGTACTGGCACCACTCCCTTGGATGTTTCAATTATTGCAGTGTCTGGCTGCTTTGCCACTAATATTCTGCCATTTTGGTGCTTTTTTCCCCATTTGGGATTAAAAAAGAGTCCTTAAAAAAAAAAAAAAAAAAAAGAAGTGCAGTAAAAAAATGAAACCAATTGTATTTCATACCAATGGATTTCCCAGGTGCTCTTAAAACAAGAAAGTGGAGTTTTGTGCTAAATCCCTGTTAGCTCATAAACAGAGAGAAAATCCTGTATTTTCAACCAATTTGCTTGAAAAACTCCCCCACGCTGGGGCGGTGAGGCAGGAGGAGGAGCTGGGCCGAGGCTCAGCATTCCCAGAGCGACGCGGTGGCCGCGGAGAGCTTGGCCCAGGTGTGCAGTGTGTGTATTTATCTGTATTCTTTCTCATAGGTACCTTTAACATTTGTCTGGCTTAAATTTCATGGGCGCCGCCGGGATCCCTGCAGCCGGTAAAGGGCGAGGAGGGTAAGGTTTTTGTCATCGTTTGGGCTCTTCCTTCCAACAGCCCCTCTCCGTGTGTGTCTCTGCCTCTCTCTCTCTCTCTCTCTTTCTCTTTCTCTCACTGATCTCTCCCCTCTGGTCTTTTCTCAACTGCATTATTTCCTTCCAGGTCGGTTCAGTCAAGTGAAGTAGGCAGCTGGTGTCATGGCTTCGGTATTTGGGGCGGCCCAGGTGGCTCCTGGGCTGGGCAATCAGGGCTAGGGGATCCAATCTAACAGTCTGGAACCTTTTTTTTCTTTTTTTTCTTTTTTTTTTTTTTTTCATTTCTTTTTTTGTGTTGTTATTTTTTCGTTCGTTTCGTTTTCTTTCTCTTTTTTTCTTTCTTTTTTTTTCCTATTTTTTTTCTGGTTTCTTTTTTCTATTTTTTTTCTATTTTCTGTGTAGGTCTCTTTAGTCAGCCTTATAGCTAATGCCCTGGGCTACTCGGAACTAGGTGCCATAAAATCCCTTAGGACACTAAGAGCCTTGAGGCCTTTAAGAGCGTTGTCCCGATTTGAGGGGATGAGGGTAAGATGCCATTAGCAGCTGATCCTTCTGCATGCCCGTGGAGCATTTTATTTTAAAAGCATGCTAGAACTGATCAAAACTGGTGGAAAGAAAATTCCAAACAGAATCATGATGCAGCTGCTGACTTGATCACCTCTACGTGGATGTACCCTCACCCTGCCCACCGCTGCACCCTCCCCTCTAACAAAGGGAGATGCATCAGCTGCCTCATTACATTAATTACTGGCCCAAACCACCCATTTGTAGCCGATGTTGACACTTGGCTGTTCTCATTTGGCCTGGCTTTGACCTCGAGCATCCGAGGGGCTTCTCAGCTGTAACTTTTTTTTTATCTAGGGAGAATCACCAGGTGCAAAGAAGCAGAATTGGAACCACCTCAGGGTCTCCAGGTGTTGGCTGTTGGTGGAATTGGATTGAAAGATTCTGTCTGAGAGGGGGTTTTTAAAAAAGTAACCAGGGGGAAAAGGCTGCTGCCTCTCGTGGGTCACTGCAGGAAGGGACTGGGGGGAGCTCAGCTCTTTGAAAACTTTGGTTTCATTCCTCTTGTTGCACCTTGTTGTTCTCAGTCCAGTCTGGTGGTGACTGGCAGCCTTGTCTAGTAGTGAAGCTTTTCCTTTCTGTCCCCTTCCTTTTTTCCATGCTTTTTTGGTCCCTGTCCTGTCACTGTGGAACCAGAACAAAGCACAAGCAAAGCATTGAACTTCACAAGCTCGAATTGGCACCACTCCCTTGGGTGTTTCAATTATTGCAGTGTCTGGCTGCTTTGCCACTAGTATTCTGACATTTTGGTGCTTTTTTCTCCATTTGGGATTGAAAGAGTCTCCTAAGAACATGCAAAAAAAAAAAAAAAGCAGAAAAAAATGAAATAAAGGGTATCTCGTATCAATGGATTTCCCAGGTGCTCTTAGAACAAAAATGTGGGGTTTTGTGCTAAATCCCTGTTAGCTCATAACCAGAGAGAAAATCACATATTTTAAATAATAAGGGAAGGGAATAGCAGTCTCAGTTTTACTTCAGGGTCTGAGTGGAGCAATTCCACCTGGATCTTTCTGGAGCAATTCCACCTGGATCCTCCTGATTTTTGCAGCATAACTGAGCCCAAAATCCAGCCCAAGAGGAGCAGAGAGCTGAGGAGGGCTCCTCGAACTCCCTGGGAAGTAACAGAAATACATGAGCTCCAAATCCAAAGGAGGTGTTTCCTCCCTAAGTCCTTCTCTTGCTGTTATTTCTGTGTGTCAGGAGTTTAATTCTAGACTTGAATCCACAGCAGAGGCACAAAGGAGGAAAAATTTCCATTCACACAAAGGTGGAGCTTTTGCTGGGCTGGGTTTGGGTCCCACCCAGAAGTTTGATCACAAAGAACAGGCCTAGCACTAAACCTGGAGAAACTAAAAGCTAGTTTTAAACCATGCAGGGGAGAAGATTTCTGATGGACAATCAGGAAATTCTCATACTTCAAGTGGGGGATTTTCACCATGGGAAAATTGATAGTTATGACTGCAGCCCTGTCAGCTCCCTAGACCCAATTATCTTTCCTTTGTTTTGGAGACACTGCCCCATCCAACCAGACCAATTTCAGAGATCTGAAATGCCTTTGCAAAGGAGACTGAAACTGTAGTTCTTTGCTTTTCTCTCCTCCATAGCAATCTGCATTTCCAGGAGCTTGCTCTGCTCTGAGCTCGGTCAGGGAGTTTGATAGTGATGCTGTGAGACTTGCATGTGTTCTTGTCAGTCTGCACACAAAAGCCATGTTCCTCCTTTCACTCCTTTTGGAAAGCTCTCTAGATTTAATGAACCATAAATGACCATATTTCAGGAGGATATTACCCTTTTTTTGCTTCATGTGGTAGCTGGAATAAATCAATGTATTTGGAGGAGGATGTGACCCAAAAAGTCCTGCTGGTCCAGCAGCTGAGCATCCTGTTGGGATGAAGGGAGAGTGAGAGCAAAGGCATCCACCTGCAGCCTTTTGGGGCTCTCACCTGTGCCTTCCTGGGCGTAGGGATAAACTCCTGACATCATTTACCAGCTGGAACAGAAGATTCACCATCAGGACCATTGTGGTCTTCAGTTTTCCTCTATTCCTCTATCTCAGACTGGTTTGGACTGGGAGGGACCTTAAAACCCATCCATTCCCACACCCTGGACACCTCCCAGCAGCCCAGAACTCCAAGCCCAGTCCAAGCTGGCCACGAGCTGCTGTGGTGGCCACGGGTGGTGGTGGCTTCCACCAAGGGGAGGAGAAGGGACCAGGACAAGCTGTGGCCAGTGTTCCACCCCTGGGGCCTCCCAAGTCCCCCTGTGTGGTTGAGTTGCCTTTCAAAACTAAGGCAGAGGGGTAACAATAGTTTAGATGATGTTCATCTATTAAAGGAATCTAAATTAGGAGATCATAATAAAAGATTTAATATCCTGCTGACCTGCCTCTATTAAAAGCTTACATTTGGCCGTGTGTTGGCCAGGGATGCTCAGGGACACGCTGCTCCCAAACCGTGAAGGCCTAAAATTAGGAAGAGATGAGCTCTGACAAAACCCATCCTCACTGCTGAGCGTTTGCTGCCCTTTGGAGGAGGGAACATGGCTTTTGTGTCCTGGTGAGCCTGCCAGGCTGCATGCTCAGCTCTCTGCCTGGGACTACACGACTGGCCTTGCTTAGTCCACAGTATGATCTTGGTGTTAGTCCGTGCTTTAGTGTGACCACAGTGATGCTGGGCTTGGTCCTGACCCTGCTGCAGGGAGCAGGACCAGGCCCCGAGTGAAAACAGCCTTGTTTGAACGTGGGGAATGGCTGGAGGGGCTACTGGCTGAGAAAACCTCTGCAATCCACGAGCCAAAGTGTCCTCTCACTTGGCTCTGAGAAAATTCCATCAGGAGCCTGTTTGTTACAGCAGTCTGAGCCCCCCTCTGCCTTCGGGCAATTAAAATGACATAAAAGAGTTGGTTTGTTGAAGAACAGAGAGTGCAGACTCCATAAATCCAACAAAGTGGCTTGAAAACAGAAATTATGTTGAGATATATACATATTATATAATATGTATATAATAGATAATATATACAATAGATAATATACAATATGTAATATACAATATGTAATATACAATAGATAATATATACTATACTATATACAATATGTAACATATACTATACAATATACAAAATATAATATACTATCTATAATATAGTATATACAGTATAAAAATACTATATACAATATATAATACATACTATACAATATACAATATATGAAGTACTATATACAATATATTATATACAATATACAATATATGAAGTACTATATACAATATATAATACATACTATACAATATATAAAGTACTATATACAATATATGAAGTACTATATACAATATATAACACATACTATACAATATATAATATAATATAATATAATATAATATAATATAATATAATATGTAATATACATTATAATAATCATAACATAAACACATATTTTGAAAACACAGCTTCCCCAGGTGGCTTTGAAGCAGAATTTGAAGCTTACAACAAATTCACAGCCAGCTTCTGTATGGATCAACCCCCAGCACGTCAGTGGCCTGCTCCCCCATTCCCCCCCAAAAAACAGCTGTACTGATGCTTGCTGTCTCCTGCCTCGTGTTTTATACTGAAACTTTTTCCCACCCCTTCCAACACAGGTGGTTGTCAATGCCTTGGTTGGCGCTATCCCTTCCATTATGAATGTCTTGTTGGTCTGCCTTATCTTCTGGCTGATTTTCAGCATTATGGGGGTTAACCTGTTTGCCGGGAAATATCATTACTGCTTTAATGAAACAGCTGAGCATCGCTTTGAGATAGATGTTGTTAACAACAAGACAGACTGCGAGGCTCTGATGCCACCCAACTCCACGGAGATCCGATGGAAGAATGTGAAAATTAACTTTGACAACGTTGGGGCAGGATATCTGGCTCTGCTGCAAGTTGTAAGTTTGGGTTTCTACCATTGTCCCTTTAAAATACCCCAAAATGAGGGGCTGCAGCTCTAAAATACCCCAAACTGAGGGGCTGGAGCTTCATCCCCCTCTAAAACACCCCAAACTGAGGGGCTGCAGCTCTAAAATACCCCAAACTCAGGGGTTGGAACTCTAAAACACCCCCAACTGAGGGGCTGGAGCTCTAAAACACCCCAAACTGAGGGGCTGCAGCTCTAAAATACCCTAAACTGAGGGGATGGAGCTGCATCCCCCTAAAATATCCTGAACTGAGGGGTTGGAGTTCTAAAACACCCCAAAATGAGAGGCTGGAGCTTCATCCCCCTCTAAAACACCCCAAACTGAGGGGCTGGAGCTCTAAAACACCCCAAAATGAGGGGCTGGAGCTGTGTCCCCCTCTAAAATACCCCAGACTGAGGGGCTGGAAATACAAAATGCTTCTGGTTCATTTTATGTGCTTCCCTCTCTCTGAAATTCTGCATCCACTGGGGTTGGGGCTGGAATGAATTTGCCATTTCATATTTCTTCTCTTTCCTAATTTATGGGTCTCAGTAAGGGGCCCCAAGTCCCCCAGTCACCCTCAGACTGGTTGAACCTCGTGAGGTTCAACTCCTTGAGCTTGATTTCTGTAATTTAGATTAAATGAAAAGAGAAATACTGAAACAATATTAAAGTTCATTATACAAAGCCATCAAGAGTGCCAGGGAAGTCCCTGACAGAGCTGGCATAATTCTTGTATTTTGGGTGAATTCTGTCTCTGTGTTTTCTTTGCCAGGCTACATTCAAGGGCTGGATGGACATCATGTATGCAGCTGTAGATTCCAGAAAGGTAACATGCAAAACTCCACTCCCCTTATTTCTTTCTGCTCTTTTGCTTTGCTAAAATCGAGAGTAAAAGTTGTAGAATTGTGTTTGTAGCAAGTGTTTCATGCTGGGTTTGTTTCATTTGCTCTGGGGTTCTGATGAGTAAAAAGATGCTGAAGAAAATCCCAAAAAGGGCAGGTTCTTCTGGTTGGTTTTTTTGTTCTACTCCAACTGGAGTTGAAGTAGAACAAAAAAATAGAAGTAGAAAAAAATAGGAGTAGAAGTAAAAAAAATAATAGGAATAAACAAATAGAAAAAACAAAACAAATAAGAGTAGAAATACAGTGAAATTATAGATTTAATCATTAGAATAAATTATGAGGAGGAATTAGCCATGGATCTTATGGAAGTCTGAGCATTAGGGCGAATCCAGTTGTGGAATTATGTCTGGGTTGGATTCTGCTTCTGGCATGATGAAATTGTGCAAATACCATTACTTCCTTTTTGCTTTCAATTTTTCCCCCCTTTTATTCTCTTGGTTTTATATAAAACATAAAATTTATATTTTTTAATGGATTTTCTTGTCCTGCATTGAATGCAGGTTTGAAACAAGTATGACTGTGCCAGGAAAGTGTAAAAATGTTCTTCTGGTTTCTGATCTTTGATAGTTTGGAAACACAACCAATCTCATTTTGCCTGTGTTTGTATGATGTCTTTGAAATGTCATTTGTTGTTCTTCTTATCTCCCCTGCAGCAAGAAGAGCAGCCCAAGTACGAGGACAACATTTACATGTACATTTATTTTGTTATCTTCATCATCTTCGGTTCCTTTTTCACCCTGAACTTGTTCATTGGTGTCATCATCGACAACTTCAATCAACAGAAGAAAAAGATAAGTGATCTGTGTTTGCTGATTCCAGCTCAGACCTGTTCCAGGACTGTTGGCTCTTCAGGCTGGTGGCTTTCTCTGCACAATAAAGTCATTTTGGGGCACAAAGCTCCTTTTTCTAGAGCTGTGGGCCTCCTGGTGCCTCCCAGGAATGGCTGAGCACAACGTGCAGCTCAAGGCTTGGTTTAAACTACAGCCAGATTAAACATTTTCCCTAGATTTTCATGCATTTTAGGGTTTTTTAATGCTTTGACTGAAATACAGACTGGAAGCAAGATGTTTTCCTTGCCTCTGTCTCTGTCTCATATCCTGCTTTTCCTCAAAAAAACGTTGTGAGTTTGGGTTTTTACCATTGTCCCTTTAAAATACCCCAAACTGAGGGGCTGCAGCTCTAATTTGGGATGGATTTGCATGGTGCAGCTCCTGGAAATGCCCTCACAGCTGCTCACCACAGAGGGGAGAGAGGGATGGGGAAGGAGGCAGTGCAATGAAACCTATAAATTTCAATTTATAGGAAATTTTAATTTTTTATAAATTTCATTTATAGGAAAACCAGTCATTTTTAACTAAGATCAGTGCACCCTGGGTGTTACTGTGAGTTATTTCTGTCTGGAATAGCTGCCACCAGCCTCTCACCTGGCAGGTCTCACCTGAGCTGGGGTTTACTCCTTTCCCCTCTGGTTCATGAGCTGATTGTAACCAGTTTTCCTTTTGCCCCTTTACTTTGGAGGTCAGGATATTTTCATGACAGAAGAACAAAAGAAGTACTACAATGCCATGAAAAAACTGGGCTCAAAGAAGCCTCAAAAACCCATTCCCCGACCTCTGGTGAGTACATTAGAGGGAGCTCAGGACAAACCTGTGGAGTAGATTTCAGAGGAGCTTTTTCTCCCTGGTTTTTACTCATGTTGGACTTCACATCACCCTGGTTTTGTCACTGTAACTCAGGTGTCACCTGCAAAGGTTAAAACACTTCTACTGGGGTTGGTGTTGATCAGTTCATCACCTGAATCAAGAAATTCCAAAACTTCACCTGGATGAGAGGCCTTAGATGTGGAGTAGGAGCCCCCTGGCACTCACAGGAGGACCTTTGGCAATCATCCAGCCTTGGGGGCTTTGCTGATGGAGAACTGAGCTCATTTCCCTGGTTTCTCAAAGACTTTGAATCCCTCAGAAAGCAAAAAATGGGTTTGGGTTGAGTCCCTTAGGGTCTGTATGGATGAAGCTTCCTGCTTCTGGGGCTGTGGTGGTGTCAGGACACCAGAGGGGTTGGGTTCTCCTGCAGGTACCCATCAGTGCAAGGATCTGGCTGCTTTCCCCAGCTGTGCCTGCAAAGGCTCAACAGAGAGCAAGATGTGCTGCAAGTAGGGGTGGAGTAGCACGTTGGGGTATAAATAATGGCATTTTCCTGCCTTTGCCCTAACCAGACTGGCTCATGGACAGGGTTTGCCTTGAAAGCTTTATTCAATCCTGACAAAATTACATCCTCATCCCTCTTTCCACCAATTTTGTTGACTAATGGTAAATTAGGAAGAATCTCCTCCCTGTGAGGGTGGTGAGGCCCTGGCACAGGGTGCCTGGAGAAGCTGTGGGTGCCCCTGCCAGCACCCAAAGCCAAGTTGGACAGGGCAGGGGGTGGGATGGGATCATCTGAAGGACATTTCCAGTCCAAACCGTTCCACACCTCCATGATTGTTGCTCAAACTCAATTCCTTGTCTCTCCTGCTCCACAGAACCGCATCCAAGGAGCCGTCTTCGACTTTGTCACTCAGCAAGCCTTCGACATCGTCATCATGATGCTCATCTGCCTCAACATGGTGACCATGATGGTGGAGACAGACACGCAGAGCAAGCAGATGGAGGACATCCTTTACTGGATCAACTTTGTTTTTGTCATCTTTTTCACCTGTGAGTGTGTGCTGAAGATGTTTGCCTTGAGGCACTACTATTTCACCATCGGGTGGAACATCTTTGACTTCGTGGTTGTGATTCTGTCCATCGTGGGTAAGTGTGACACCACTCAGAGGTCGTAGTTGAGACAAATACAAAGCAACACTCCATTTTCAGAAGGCTTCAAACCTGTTTTTATTATAGCATGCATGGTATTTATACATTCTTACAAAACTCGTAAGTTTATACTTTACTCTTTGGTCACAAGAGACAAACAAAGTGCTTATTGGAATTTCTCTGATTTATCCTTCTTTCTTCCTTGGTTTCTATGTCAACGACCTTGGTAGGAAATTCTTCCAGGGGTAAACACGGATCCTCTTATCAAACTTCTCTCTGGCTCACAGGAGTCACTGTAAAACCTCTTCCACACTTAGAGGTGTTTGAGTGCCAGGCTGTTCTGGCATTTTTAGGGTAGAACATGTCTTTGAAAGGGATATGTAGGTACCAGGACTTCAAGGTTCTCTTTGAGCCTTGGGAAGACACCGTGGCAGAATTTATCTGAATTTATTTGTGAAGCCCTGAAATTTATTTATGAAGTCCTGACTGATGCCCCTTCCCTCTGTTCTGACATTCCTTTCCAGCTGTGTGGGGTAAACCACTTGACAATTGCACTCTCTGTCTAAAAACTGAAGTTTCACTCCCTTCTTCAGAATATTTTAATGCTCAGTAACCCCTGAAAATTGCCCTGCAGGGCTTCTTGCCACAGCACGGGACTTGCCATCTTGTTTGCAGTTTGTTTGAATGTTAAATCCATGTTTCCTCCAACAGGTTTTGAGGTTTTAAGCATCTAATCTTCAAAATATGCACAACCCCACAAGTGAGTGGGAGTAAAGCTTGGCAGGGCACAAGGCACACTGAGAAACCACCAGACCATCCCGCAGCCTAAAACTCAGCCCCAATTTTTTCTGCTGCTTGAAATCAGGTTTATTTTACCCACTTTTAGCACCTTCAGAGCAGAGTCCCATGGCTCCCATGGCAGGGTGAGGCACTGAGAGCAGACACCCCCAAGGTGCAACTTGGAGCAGGAGGGATGAGTCCTTCTGTAGCTGAACCTCTTCCCCTCTCCATGGAGGAGGGCTTGTGGCTTCCAACCTCTGCCCCTCTCCATTTTGGGAGCCAGAGCACTTAGTTAAGACCTAGAATCATAGAATCATGGAATGTCCTGAGCTGGAAGGGACCCACAGGGATCATCCAGTCCAACCCCTGGTCCTGCACAGACACCCCAACAATCCCACACCCCTGGGAGCATTGTCCAAGTGCTCCTGGAGGTCTGGCAGCCTTGGGGCTGTGCCCATTCCCTGGGGAGCCTGAGCAGAAGGGAGAAGAATCTTTTCCTGATATCCCTCCCCTGACACAGATCACAGGGAGCAGAGATCAGAGCTGTCCCTCCCCTGCTCCTCAGGAGGATTTGAACACGAGACCCCTCAGTGCCAGACACCCTCAGAAAATCCACCCACGGCGTTCCGCGTGTCCCATCCACCACTAGTCCCAGAGGAAGCAGCAGCCTGTGCATCTCCACTGTCACACCTGTTGCCTCTCTCCTTTAGGGATGTTCCTGGCCGAAATCATTGAGAAGTACTTCGTGTCCCCCACTCTGTTCCGAGTCATCCGCCTGGCTCGCATCGGCCGCATCCTGCGATTGATCAAGGGAGCCAAAGGGATCCGCACGCTGCTTTTTGCCTTAATGATGTCCCTGCCTGCCTTGTTCAACATCGGCCTCCTGCTCTTCCTGGTCATGTTCATCTTCTCCATCTTCGGCATGTCCAACTTCGCCTACGTCAAGCACGAGGCCGGCATAGATGACATGTTCAACTTCGAGACCTTTGGCAACAGCATGATCTGCTTGTTCCAGATCACCACCTCGGCCGGCTGGGACGGGCTCCTGCTGCCCATCCTGAACCGGCCACCAGACTGCGACCTGGACAAGGAGCACCCGGGCAGCGGCTTCAAGGGGGATTGCGGGAACCCCTCGGTGGGGATATTTTTCTTTGTGAGCTACATCATCATCTCCTTCCTGATCGTGGTCAACATGTACATCGCCATCATCCTGGAGAACTTCAGCGTGGCGACGGAGGAGAGCGCGGATCCGCTCAGCGAGGACGACTTCGAGACGTTCTACGAGATCTGGGAGAAGTTCGACCCCGACGCCACGCAGTTCATCGAGTACAGCAAGCTGGCGGACTTCGCCGACGCCCTGGAGCATCCCCTGCGCGTCCCGAAACCCAACACCATCGAACTCATCGCCATGGACCTGCCTATGGTAAGTGGGGACAGGATCCACTGTTTGGACATCCTGTTTGCCTTCACCAAACGTGTCCTGGGGGACAGCGGGGAGCTGGATATCCTGAGACAGCAGATGGAGGAGAGGTTTGTGGCTTCCAACCCTTCCAAAGTGTCTTATGAGCCCATCACCACCACGCTGCGGCGCAAGCAGGAGGAGGTGTCGGCGGTGGTGATCCAGAGGGCTTACAGGGCTCGTTTGGCACGACGGGGCTTCATCAGCCGAAGGCCTGCCACCACCAAACTGGAGAACGGGGGAGCCAACAGGGAGAAAAAGGAGGGCACCCCATCCACGGCCTCCCTGCCGTCCTACGACAGCGTCACCAAACCCGAGAAGGAGAAACAGCAGCGGGCGGAGGAGGGCAGGAGGGAAAAGGCAAAGAGACAAAAGGACGCCAGGGTGGCCAAGTCTTGAGACACACACACACACACACACACAAACACACACACACACTCGTGCAGAGAGAGAAAAAAAATTAACAAAAAAAAAAAAAT